>OX104115.1:33133805-33736486 GCA_944474755.1 Limnoperna fortunei
AAAATCCCTTTTTAGCTTTAAAGTGGTCTTCAAGTGAGATCGGTCCTTCTTTAGAAGATACAGTTTAGACGGAATCTGTTAAGAAATCCCGTTAAACATGCCTGTTGCATTGCAGCTTTAATTCTAAACCAAGTGAAATGATCAAGAGTCACTATATAAAACATTTAGTTACTTAGATACTTCAGAAAGTTGATGTGCAAACTGCACTGTAGTATATTTGTACACATTAAGGAGGCTTGCAGGGCTACACGATTTATATTCTTTGAAAATAGTTTTTAATAGACAAATAGTCTGCAGATTGCAGGTCGTGTAAATAGAAAATTTGTTTCCGATATCTTCTCGTAGCAGTGCTTATATTTGGTATATATATGGTAGGGTATATGAACACATAATGGAGGCGTGCAGGTCCTTACGATTTTGTATGTTGTGAAGTATTCTTAAAACTCCTTGGCACAATCTTTCTAATCAAACAAATTTGACGCTCCAAAACACCTCTTATGTGGCTATCGGATGTCATTTTGGCTTATAATGAGTATACACGTAATTTCAACCATACAGTCCAACAAATATTTATGTACTATTTGGTTGGTTGGTTGATTGGTGTTTACCGTCACTTTTAGCAATTTTTCAGCTATATCGTGGCGTCCAGTTTTTATTGGTGGAGGAAGCGAGAGTACCCGGAGAAAACCATCGACCTGCGGTAGGAAAATTGACAATCCTTACCAATTAAGATTGGTTATGTAATAGTAACTTGTTATTGACCGTGCCTCATACGAACCTTTTATATTGTTACAACCCGAGCCAAAGTCGAAACCTGTAACCTATTTTATTTCATTGAACACATTTGCAAACAAACACATTTAATATTTACAAGACTAAATGAACTTTTTAATATACAAGTATCTACATGCATTTGATTTGCGGAACATGCAAATTTGAAATATCTTTTTGATAAGGCTGTATCACAGTAACAGCAAGGGCTGTATCACACACCAGGCTGTAACGATATATTGGATACAGCCCGT
Source organism: Limnoperna fortunei (assembly GCA_944474755.1). Classification (NCBI taxonomy): domain Eukaryota; kingdom Metazoa; phylum Mollusca; class Bivalvia; order Mytilida; family Modiolidae; genus Limnoperna; species Limnoperna fortunei. The sequence continues at coordinate 33,134,831 of OX104115.1, forward strand.
GGTTTAATACAGACTGCAAATTTCCCCATGAAATTCTTTATTACATTATTGGTATTCTCAGCATCCATTTTCGATGAAAATTTTACGGAATCTTCCAAAAAGTGCAAATGTCCACTTGCTATTTTACGATATGTAAAACTTCCTATAGCAAAACATGGACTTGCTCTGTTTTTTCTATGTTATAAATGTAAATGTCAAAACTGATTCATTCATTAATCATTTATGAAAGATTTTAAACATATATTCTTTATTATTTTTAAGAGTGTTACTCCGGTTATTTCGGAAAGGACTGTGCTAGGATTTGTCATTGTATAAATCAACCTTGCCATCATATATCCGGCTCATGTCTTCCAGGAGGATGTCAACGGGGATATTCTGGGAATAACTGTTCTACAGGTATGAAATCATCAGATTCCTTACATGTATTTAATTTTGTTGTCAAAAAAATGATTTTGAACGGTGTTTAATTTCAGTGAAGACAATAACTAATTAGTCGAAATAGTGTTTCCGTCAAGGTAAACAATATTAAAAAGCCAGTGTAGTATAGAAAAATACCATCTGCACACCATAGTTAAGTTAATATTTTGCAGCTATTTTGCTCTGTAGCAAAGCATCAAATTTATCTCTCAAAGGTCGTTTTAATATACTATTTAATTTCATTTTAAATTTTATTACAAGCTGCTTATTTTAAACTTTTAATTTTAATTTTAAATTTTTAACTTTAACTTAAAATTTTTAACTTTACCTTTAAATTTTTAACTTTAATTTTTTCAATTAACTAACAGTTATAAAATATTTTTATGAAAACCGTTTGACATATTGACTTCAAACTTGAATGTTGAATAGATCGTGATGAGTATTTGTTTAAATGTTGTTTAATGCTATCTTTAGAGGAATATTCTAGCTATATCATGGCGTCCAGTTTTTATTATGGGGCGGATCGTGATTAGTAATGCAAATGAACATAACTCTGCGTACGAAAATTGTTAGGTTTTTTTTTTTTTGTTTTCCAGAATACAACTTGTTTTTTGGATTTACCTCAAACTTGGTGTATAAAAGTACAGAATATAACTTATAATTAGTTTCTGGATATACTTCAAACTTGGTATTTAGATACCTTGTGATGAGTATAGTGTTATATCTTTTGTACTATTTACTTAAAAATCATTGAACTATTAAAACCCCAATATATCGTGATGTTTAAAATCACACTGTGATGTGATATCGCAATAACTGGTGTGTTTATTTTTATCGTTCAATTATAATTTAATTAGATTTACTGTTTATTAGTATGATTAGTGTAAATAAAAGGCTTGTTTTAAGATTGTAATTGTATAACCATCGAAAGTGACTTTAAATTCCCAATGGTGAACTTCTGAACTTCTTAACATTCCAGCAGCGGCAGAATTTAGAGTTAATCGCAATATAACCGATAACGATATTCCATAGTTATTGCATCGGGTTCTTTTTGGAATTTGAAGTATATATGATTGCCGCTGAAGACAAAAATTATATGAATAATTACCATTTAACAAAATAATATTACATGTCATGATAGGCGATTAGTAAAGTATATTTTTCAGCATTAAAAATGTTTGTGGCTTGTTTCTTTTGTTCATTAAAAATGATTGTTTAAAAATTCGTCAATGTTATAAACCAAATCTGCGTTCGTGATCAATTTTTTATGTTAGAAATCAGATCTGGCTTCCTAAATAAACCTTCCTAACTTGTCAAAAAAGCACCGTATGTTGAAGAATATCTTTTTTCAGTTTTAACCGACATCAAAAGACGGAAAACAAGCAACAATTTACTTACAATATACTTCTGACAACATATACATTATTCTGTAGCCAATGAAGATTAAAACAGTCTTACCTAATCAATAGAAACTACTCATTTACTACTAAATTGCCAAATTAAGTATTCGAGTTAGGTATACAATCAATACCAAACAATTTAAGAAGTTATTTTCTTTTGAATTTTAGAATGTAGCAAAGGCAACTTTGGTTTTAACTGTAATGAATCTTGTCCTGGATGCATATTAAACGCCTGTGATAAAGAAACTGGTATCTGTACAAATACTACCGGTTGTGATCCGGGTTGGGAGCCTGGACGTCCTAAATGTGATATAGGTGAGTTATATGAGTTAGTAACCATACATAAACGTATAAGCTAAATTTAACATTTTATGTGTGAATATTAAGTATTAATTTTTTAGTCAACGCATCATTTACATTTCCTGTGATCTGATATCTAAATGTTTTTGAGATCTAATATACTTATACTGTCCTGTGACAAGTCGTAGTGTAAGATCTTGTAATTGCAATAAACATCCGTTGTGATCACTTGCTTATCCTGTTAATTACCGTCCTAAACAAAAACTGATTAACCGGTAAGTTTCCCCTTAAAAAAAACTTCCGTTTCCCGATATGCAAACCTGCATACGATACTTAAGGTTGTTTAAACCTAATATTTCGAGGATGGAAAGAAACTTTCTAAACTCTCCATGAGTGACTTTCAATTAAAAGAAGTTTTGCCACAACTATTACATGGTTATGCATTGTATGTCAATGTGCGCATTACAAACATTGTTTCAGTGACTTCAATACAAAGATCTTTTTTAAATCAACACAAAAAGATAAGAAACGTTTTTTTCATATCAAATACTGCAAAGTTTTGTAAAAAAAAATTAAATTATAATCGTTACAAAATTATTTGGAAGTTCATGTCATCAATTCAAATATTAATTGACTGAATGTTTTATTTGTGCAGTTTGCATTTCCAGGATATAAATAAATTCTAATTAACAATAGGCAAAAATCATTTTTTTAGTTTTGCTGACATACATTTTGTAGATAGTTTTTAGATTCATTTTAATTTTGATATATTATTAGCTGTTGGTTGTACTGAAGAATCTTGTGTCCTTTTTCTCGTTTTTTTATACCCCCGCTCGACAGAGTCGGGGGTATATAGTGGTCCTCATGTCCGTCCGTCCGTCCGTCCGTCTGTCCGTCCGTCCGTTCGTCCGTCCACATTTGGTTTCCGGATGATAATTCAAAAAGTTTACATTCGATTTGAATGAAACTTTGGGATATTGTTATATATCAGGTTGGTAAGAAGCCTATTGATTTTGGGGGAAATACGTCAAATTTCAAGGTCACAGTCCACGAAAAACGTTAGAAATTTTTACAAACAAAATGTTTCCGGACAATAACTCAAAAAGTTTCATTCAATTTGAATGAAACTTTGGGATATTGATATATATCAGGTTTGTAAAAAGCCTTTTGATTTTGGGGGAAATGGGTTAAATTTCAAGGTCACAGTCCACGAAAAACGTTAGAAATTTTTACAAAAAAGTTTTTTCCGGACGATAACTCAAAAAGTTTGCATGTGATTTGAATGAAACTTTGGGATATTGTTATATATCAGGTTGGTAAGAAGCCTATTGATTTTGGGGGAAATACGTCAAATTTCAAGGTCACAGTCCACGAAAAACGTTAGAAATTTTTACAAAAAAGTTGTTTCCGGACAATAACTCAAAAAGTTTGCATTTTAATGAAACTGTAAAATATTGTTATATATTTTGTTGGTAAGAAGCCTATTCATTTTGGTGGAAATCTATCAAATTTCAAGGTCACAGTCCAGGAAAAAAGTTAGAAATTTTTACAAAATGTGGGGGTATTAGTGATCGCTAGATCGACTTTGTCTAGTTTATTTAGGGATAATTGCAGTAAATAATAGTTTGTTAGTGTAACTGGCGGAAATTGAGTTGACCTCGTGACTCCTGGGTAAAATACTTACGCAATATTTTATTAACATGGAATTTAATAAGCTTAAGTTCTAGGTAACTTTCACACTTTAATTATCGTAACTATGGATTTGACTTTTAAACGAGACACCATATTTATTTGAATCCAATATTTTAATAAATAAAAAGTGAGAGAACCTAAAGAGTTCTTAACGTTAAGACCATTTCTCTTAAAAGTAAATCAGTATTTACTTAATGTGTGACAGCAAAATCTCTCGTTGATCCCTTCATAAACAAAAAAAAACGATTTGCGAATTGGAAGAGTGTTAATTATTGTATCAGTGTAAAGTTATTCGTGGGTTTGATATTTGATATTCCAACGCAAACACAATTACATAAAAAATAAAAGGAAATAATTTAAGGTTATTGTTCCAATTAGAGGAGGAAATGTTTATTCTTTTAAACTTTGGTTCTTTGCGGCAATATTTGGAATTAAATAAACTGTGTTTTAGGACAAGTCTTTTCTCTATTCAATCAGTTGATAACGAGGTAAAAAAACAATACCCAAGAAAAAGAAGACTACATAAAATGTGAACTATTGATGAAAATGCTATATTCCGTTACGTTTATATGGGTTTTTAACAGAACGTAATACTGCATTTAGTGTAGAAATCGCTTTTATTAAAAGGGCCTTAATAGATAATTAGCAGCAGGCTGATGGGAAATATAAATACTTTACTTAATTCCTTTATCATCTTGCAGTCTTTATGAAACTTGTCTATAATTGCTAAAATTAGCATAAGTAATTTAATGCATTTGAAAGGATTCTGTATGTAAATAAGCCCATTAGGGACAACTGCTGGATTTTTGAACTTGTGAGGAACTCCAGAACTGTTCTTGTGTCTTAATCTTGAAGAAACTTAGCATGACAGCAAGTATTTCTTGCTATAAATATTGACGAATTGAATAAAGCAGCTGGATGGATTCGGAATGTAAGGGAATCCGAAATTTATATTATACTAACCTTACGAATTTGAGACATACAAACTTATCAATCTTTCTCAATTCCTATCGCTAGTACTGAGGTTTTATTTTGTAAAAAAATCCTATTTCAGCCATTGAAGTGGTGTTAAACTAAGTTTGGTATTTCTTTAAGGGATACAGTTTAGATGGAATATTTTGAGAAATTATGTTAATCATTCTTGTTTTATTGCGGCTTTAATTATAAGCGAGCATGTGAAATGATAAAAGAATCACACAGAATTTCACTGTTTACATTTGAGTACACAATCTGAATAAAAAAATAAACAAATCTATGTTTGTTTTTATTACTTTAAAAAATGTACTAGGTCCATGTCACCTAAACAGTAAACTTTTCTCTTTTATTTTCATCACTGTTGTTAACACTTTAATATTCTGTCCAGGGTTACACATTCATTAAGATTCCACGCTTTGAGCAAAACTTCATTAGTCCAATTTTTCATCTGGATTTTTTTTTGTAGCTTGTGTTTCAGTTCACAGTCATCGGCGATCTTTCACAACTTTCGATTTATTTTGGTACTCCCTCAAATGACCAAGCTCTACAGTTTGTTACTCAGTTGGACAAAAATTTCTGACAATTTATTACAAACCAAACAAGTTATTACCAAAAATGCATCAAAAGTCAAGGACGACAGAAAAGACGTTGATATGACAAATACAGCAAGGAACACAAACGAGATATTATTTTTTTATTTTTATTCTTTTATCGACTCATTTTTTATTATAGTTTCGATTTTATTTTTATTTCGTCCTTCCTAACCTTTTTTTTTAAATTTTTTGTAAATAATCCTCACACGTCAGGGTTTCTGTGTCCACATTTGTCCACGAAACTCTGACAAACTTAGCTAGGAAATTCCTGGGCTAGAAGTCACTATTTTGATTGGCTACATCATACCTTGATGTAGCCAATCAAAAGTTCTCTTTCATTCGCGGCTTGTTTAGGGGATATCCCGATGTCGATTGTTAATAAACCAAACGGTTGTATTGCATAAACCATTTAAAAGTCAGTGTATTTTGTACAGTAGTGTTAATAGTTTATTATTACCGAGTTATTTGTTAGTTGTGTTACGTTTTCTTCCCACTCAAGAATGGGTAAGAATGACTACTGCCAAACACTTGCTTCTTTCAAGCAATTTTATTAGTTGATATTTGAAGGTTTGACGTCATTTGAAAATCTTCTAGCTCGGGAATTTCCTGGCTAAGTTTGTCAGGGTTTCGTGAACACATGTGGACACAGAAACCGTGACCTGTGAGGATGCATGTAAACCAAATAATTAAAAACTCTAAGTGATGTTTTCGTTTTAGTGTGATACATCTAATGTCGGACTTTGGTTCCCTTTTTAAAGGGGGTGGCATGTCATAGTTGACATTGCCTAGGTGTATACCTAGTTCCAGGTTTGCAGGTCAATTCCAGCATAATTTGGGTATTATTTGGATTTGGGTTTACTAGTTTCTTGGCATGTGACCTCATTGAAACAATTACAATGTACATTCTCGTTTTTGGCAATTGTGAACCTTCTAAAGTCATTACTATATGAGATAATACCACGTGAATAGCAATATTACGGTCTGCGCAGTCGTTGTGTACAATTATAACTATGCCCTATTCTAAATCCGTTTTTTGACCATTAGGTCCATCACCGGTACAAGTAATGTTTTCTAGTAAAAAAAAGGTGGAAACGGTTATACCCTATTAACAGTCTAATTTCACATTCTTGTATGGGAACGAGTTTATCGGCTATTTTCTCCAAATGTGTCCATTGTGGGTCTAATTTAGCGCCTGGGATGTGAAATCGGCTTGCAGGCATAATGGCGTTGTAAATACTGGTCTGTATAATCTCAATTGGGGCATATGCACCCTTCTAAAACCACGTAACTACATGTTTGAAGATGTTACAGTTTATGTCCCTGAATCGACTAGCCAGCAAATATCACATGTTTACGTGAAAACTGAAACAGAACATTCAAGTACAATGGTTTTACTACAAGTGTCCGTTAGAAACATCTGTAGAAGTAGGAGCTAACACTTAAATTCCTCCTAATTAACAAAAAACAAAACAAAAACAAAAAATGGCAGCAAACTTTCTGACAGTTACAATAAAAAGGGGTCATGCATAATTGTCAACATTTTTTACAAGTTTGCAAACCCCCTGCCTCTCTCCATAAGAGTACATCAACATTTTGTCCAAGTCTGCACATCTACATGTAGAGTTAATGATTGATATATTACTTAAGCATGCCTATTATATTTTCTTTTAATTGCTTCGTTTGTCTATTGCAAAACATTATTTTCCACATTTTCAGGCTTACAGTATAGTAGTATAATTTAATTTTATATTTTGTATTTATCCACACTGTCACTCTGCAATATGAATTTTGTTCTGTAATTAACTTTTCATTCTAAAAAAATTCTGAAAATCTCTTGTATACAATAAGCTTAATTTAAATGTTGCAGAGTGCATGATTCTTGTCATTAATGAAAAAACTTGCCTGCTCATTTTGTTGAGTTTGTTGTCTGTTTGTCCGAATCTATCACTTTTATGTTTCTTTTATTCTACTAAGTTTTATCATAACAAATATATATATTAATGAAAGCAATAACCAACCTGGGAAAGTATAAACAACACAACCAAAAAAAATAAAAACTACTGAAAGTTTTATTGTTTTAATTTTTTGTCCTGGTTTTGGGGCTTCAATAGTTGGTTTTTGTTTTAAGAATAAACAAAATAACACACATCCAAAGGACTTCGTATCAATATTTTTGTCAATCATTTTTAAGATCAAAATTGTGACAGCCCACCACTATACACCCTTATCAGAATGGCAAAAAAAAGAACCTCCATTATTTGTCCTCCTGATTACAGCATCTCGTTGTTGACCGTAACATTACAATTTTATACATTTGTTTTTTTATATGTATTTTATTTGTAAACTTCTATGTTACATATGTGCCAGTACAGATGGATTATACACAATGAATTAACATTTCAAACAATTCCAAATCTACTGCATATACTGCATGTTAATACAAATACAAATACTTAGTAAGTTACAACTAGTAGTAGTCTGGTTTATACATTCACACACATTATACAACATGCATACACACATACACACACTCACACAAACCATGTACATATTTATAACAAAGAAGTGGTTTTTTGGTATTTTTAACAGTAAAGAGAGAGAAATTAACAGTAAAAACCCAGAAGAAAAAAATAAAATAAATATATAGCAAATAACAGTTAATGTAAATCATTCAAAAAGTGGGTGTTGGTTGGTCAGATCTCTGGGTAAACATGCTGTTTCCTATTTTTTTCTCATAAGAAGAAACTTGAAAAGAGGAGTGTAACTTTCAAGAAAATATGAAGAAATGATAACTTTATATTTATCTGTCTTTGGTTTAGGGTAATGAATTACTACAATGCAAAAAGAATATGCCATCTCTGCCATGTTTATTGGAATTTTTCTGTTTTTTCACATTTGGCTGCTATTACCTTTTCTGTTTCATAAAGATTTTTTATAGCTTGCTTGACTCCATATAATGTAATATTTCTGTTAAGGCATCTACTTGAATAAATATAATACTTTATAGTTAAAATAACTAAATTCTGAGGTATTGCATGGTTATTTTGGAACATACCAAGGAGAAATGTTTTTTTTTGTTGTAATTTAAGGTTATATTTGCACAGTGGTTCATCCACTTCTCTAGGTTTTCTAGTAGTGCTTGGACCTTTTCACATTCCCACAATAAGTGTGTCAAAGTTTCTGGGTGTTTTGAACATGTTACACTGTGGGTTGGTTATCAGTTTTATTTTATACAGGTAGGAATTAGTTGTTAAAATAAGGTGATTTATTTTGTATTGAAACCACTGAAGCTTTGAATTTTTGGTTATAGTGAAATGGAGTTTGTATACTTGTTTGATTTCTGACTCTGTTATATCAAACATGGTCATGATTTTGTTTTTACAGGTTGGTTCTGATGAGTTTGAGTTCAAAACTATGTAAATGTCTTTAATCCCTTTTTTGCTTTTTAGAAATATTTCTAAATTCAAAGGAATATATGGGTATGGCACAATTAAAGGGCTATATTCATCCTTTGTAAAAAGTTTTGAGTACTTATTTAAACTACAGATAATTCCATTGAATTTTAATACTTGGTTCCGTATATCTAGTCTAAACTTTTTGCCAAAATCTTCCAGTGTTATCTCCCCTTTTTCATTTAATAGGTCATTAATTATATGGACTCCTTGCTGAGACCAACTTTTATAAAATACACTTTGTTCATTTATTTTAATATTTTTATTATACCACAAAGGGGATTTTAGATAATGTTACCGCTTAAGGTTTGTTTCTTTTTGGAGAGTCTCTACCCAGGCATAAAGTACATTTTTCCAAAATATATTTTTACATATCTTGGCACAGTTTTCAATATATTCAGTCCCATTGTTTATCAAACTGTTAAAATCAATTCCTAAAGAGGAAACATGGTTTTGGAGTTTATCGTTCTGTGTCACTCTCCGGATAAACACAGCCTTCAGTGCACTTATAAATGCTTTTAAATTTATCATTTTTAATCCCCCACTAAAACAATCTTTAACTACAACTTCTCGTTTTACCTTTCCTATAGGTTTTTGCCATATGAAGTTGAAAAAAATTCCATTTATTTTTTGGATATACTTTTCATCTGGATTTAGTAAAGAACTGAACAAATGTACTAGCTTGGGGAGTGCAAATGTCTTGATTACAGTAATGCGACCGATCGGGGTTAGGTTTCTTTTGCCCCACTGATGAAGTAGGGATTTTATTTCTGTAATTTATTTTTCAAAATTTGTTTTTATTATTTTTGTTAGGTCTGTGTTAAAATCAAGGCCAAGATATCTAAATGTAGTTTTTCCCCAACATAAATTCCAACTTTGGCATAGAGTAGCTTGACTATATTTCATACTTCTTATCCATACTAATTGAGTCTTTGTAAAACTAATTTTTAGGCCTGAAATTTCTGCATATCTGTTTAATTCTTTTAGGGTTTCTTGTAAGGACATTTCTGATCCATCTAAAATTATTGCCGTGTCATCAGCAAACTGCAACAATTTATTTTCAGTATTAAATATTTTTAATCCTTTAATCTTAGTATTATTTCTTAGCTTAAGTGCAAGAATTTCAGCACATAAAATAAACAGGTACGGAGATAAAGGGTCCCCTTGGCGGCAGCCCCGTTGTATTGTAAAAAACTCTGAGAGGTTGCCTCCTTGATTAACTGATGAGGTTATATTTTTATAAAAGACAGTTATCCACTTTTGGATGGATGGGCCAAAATTAAAAAACTTTAGGGCTTGTTGCAAAAAATACCATGACACTGAATCAAGAGCCTTTTCAAAATCTATGAATAAGAGAAGACCGGGCAAGTTTTTTTCTTCAGCTGTTTGTATTATGTCATATAGGATACGTGTATTCTCCCCCATAAACCTACCAATTATAAAACCTGTTTGGTCTGGATCTATTAATTTTGGTAAAACACTTTTGAGACGGTTAGCTATTGTTCCAGAGGCTATTTTATAAGTAATATTTAGTAATGTTATTGGTCTCCAGTTTTTTAGGAATTGGCGTGGTTCATCACCTTTTGGCAGACATGTTATTATACCTTGCTTTTGTGTTATTGATAGCTGTCCATTTTCAAAACCATAGTTTAGAGATCTAATAACAAAATGACCTATATCTTTCCAGAATATCTTGTAAAATTCAGTAGTAAATGCTGATGATCCTGGACCTTTATCATTTTTCATTTGTTTTAGTGTTTTGGTAGCTTCCCCATATGTTATTAAACCTTCTAACTGGAGTGATTCATCTTCAGTTAACTTTTGGACAGGGATGTTTCTTAATTCATTTTCTAAATTAAAACTAGTTTTGGGGTTCATGGGTTCAGAGTATAGGTTTTGATAATAGAGCTGAACTTCTTTTATAATATCTGGCTGTTTACTTATTATTTCTCCATTTTCTTTCTGAATTTTTGGTATAATTTTATTTGTGAAATTTATTGACTCCAAGTTACAGAAATATTTACTTGGCTTCTCTCCTTCAGTAATCCACTGTACTTTTGGCCTAAGCATGTTACCTTGCAGTTTCTTTACTCTTAAGTCTTCTAGTTCCTTCTTTTTATTTTCGATTATATTTAGTATTTCATTATTTATAGGACTGCTTTCTAAGCTATTAATTTCATTTATTAAATATTCTTCTCTATTTTTTTCTTTTTTATATCCCCGCTCGACAGAGTCGGGGGTATATAGTGGTCCTCATGTCCGTCCGTCCGTCTGTCTGTCCGTCCGTCCACATTTGGTTTCCGGATGATAATTCAAAAAGTTTACATCCGATTTGAATCAAACTTTGGGATATTGTTATATATCAGGTTGGTAAGAAGCCTATCGATTTTGGGGGAAATCCGTCAAATTTCAAGGTCACAGTCCACGAAAAACGTTAGAAATTTTAACAAAAAAGTTGTTTCTGGACAATAACTCAAAAAGTTTGCATCCGATTTGAATGAAACTTTGGGATATTGTTATATATCAGGTTGGTAAAAAGCCTTTTGATTTGGGGGGAAATCCATCAAATTTCAAGGTCGCAGTCCACGAAAAACGTTAGAAATTTTTACAAAAAAGTTGTTTCCGGATGATAACTCAAAAAGTTTGCATGTGATTTGAATGAAACTTTGGGATATTGTTATATATCAGGTTGGTAAGAAGCCTATCGATTTTGGGGGAAATCTGTCAAATTTCAAGGTCACAGTCCACGAAATTTTTACAAAAAAGTTGTTTCCGGACAATAACTCAAAAAGTTTTCATCCGATTTTAATGAAACTGTAAAATATTCTTATATATTTTGTTGGTAAGAAGCATATTGATTTTGGTGGAATTCCATCCAATTTCAACTGCTATATGATATTGTTTTTCCTCTTATTTCCATTAGAAGGGTTTCTAAAAACAATTGATCATTTAAGTTAAAAGTAATTTCTGAATTAGGTACTAATGAAACATCTATGTTATTTGTTTTGGGGACACAGTATTGAGTTTTAACCTCTAAAATTTTTGATTTAATTATATCTATATACTCTTTATCGTACAGTAGGGAGTTATTGAACTTCCATAATCCTTTACCTCTTTTGAAATCATTAAATACTAATTCAAGAGTGATTATTGAGTGGTCAGACCTATAACTTGATTCTATATTTGAATTCTTTAGGGATGGGAGTAAGTCATCAGTTATTAGAAAGAAATCAAGTCTTGATTGTTTTAGTGGGGACTTCTTCCTCCAGGTGTATCTTTTTGACTCGGGATGCAGTTCTCGGAATGGGTCAGTCATATTTCTTATATCTATAATCTCTAACAGTTTTTTTCTTGCTTTTTCATTGTTAATATGTGAATAGTTATAATAATCAAGGTCTGGATTAAGTACTAGATTAAAATCTCCACAAAAAATGCATGAAGTATTATCAAAGTTATCTACTGAATCTACAAGCCTTTCGTAAAATGAAGGATCATCATTATTTGGGCCATAAATTACGGCTAGTGTAAGTCTGTGATTTTCTATAGTCACATCTAAGATTAAATAATTTCCTCCTGAATCTTTTTTTTCACGATGTACTTTAAATTCAAAATTATTACTGAATAGGATGGAAACTCCCCTAGAACTAGAAGAAAATGAACTAAAATAAGATTTGTAGCCCCATAGATTTTCTATTGTATTTTCTTGGGACTCAGTAAAGTGTGTGTCTTGTAAGCATACAATATTATATTTCTTTTCTTTTAAGTAATTAAAGACATCAGTTCTTTTTTTCATATTTTCTAGACCTTGACAGTTAAATGATAATATCTTAATACTCCCTATAGCGATATGTGGTTACAAGTGTATTGCATTTCTTACCACAAACCCTGACCAACCATATGAGCATAAACTGTAATGAACTTGATATTTTTTTTAAGCAGCCCCCCAAAGAAAAAAGAGAAGAAAGCTAAAAAAACATAAGTTATCAACATGACCAGTTTCGTCCAATTTTTCTAAGACTAATTACAATTTTGGCTTTCTGTCTTGTAAGAAACAAAGTAAAAACATCAACTTGGATCTTCTATATTGATGTAGACATAATAGAGGGAAAAGTATACAGTGATACAAAACTGTCTATACATAATAAATAGTTTGACATCAGATACCTTTATTTTCCTGTAATACATAAGACAATATTTGTGTAGGTATAGATCTATAACTATCATATGTATCTACATATAGATGGTGCACATTTCCCGATATATTTATTCCTATTTTGTAGGACTATGTTTAAAAATATGGGTAATATGTATTTATTTTTATCATTATATACATGTAGCATACAGAGGGGATTGTTAGCAACTCACATAAAAACAACAAATAGACCAAAATACTTTATATGTACATCAGAGACAGTTTGTCTATAAGAATTTTGTCTATAATAAGAAACATAACTATTATGTAGAAGTTTGCCTCAATATTGAATTGGTTATTTTAATTCTTTTCTTAAAAAAGAAAAACCTCATTCGTGTAGATACATCATAACTTGAAGTTCCTTGTTTTAGTAATAACACCCATCTTCTAGTACAAAAGTGCTAGGTCAACCTTGTGATATGATGTAATGCAATACAATATTTTTAGAGAAAAAAAAAGAAATCCTAAGAAATCATACAAACACCAAATAAAAAAAACAGGTATTGGAGAAATAAATTACATGCTGGATGTTTTTAATGTTAGTTTGATAAAAAAATTGGCAACAGACCTTTTGATGGTTCAAAGAGTTTACTTGTTTCTAGTTTCGTAGTCAATTTTGCTGTTTCCTATTTTTTTCTCATAAGAAGAAACTTGAAAAGAGGAGTGTAACTTTCAAGAAAATATGAAGAAATGATAACTTTATATTTATCTGTCTTTGGTTTAGGGTAATGAATTACTACAATGCAAAAAGAATATGCCATCTCTGCCATGTTTATTGGAATTTTTCTGTTTTTTCACATTTGGCTGCTATTACCTTTTCTGTTTCATAAAGATTTTTTATAGCTTGCTTGACTCCATATAATGTAATATTTCTGTTAAGGCATCTACTTGAATAAATATAATACTTTATAGTTAAAATAACTAAATTCTGAGGTATTGCATGGTTATTTTGGAACATACCAAGGAGAAATGTTTTTTTTTTGTTGTAATTTAAGGTTATATTTGCACAGTGGTTCATCCACTTCTCTAGGTTTTCTAGTAGTGCTTGGACCTTTTCACATTCCCACAATAAGTGTGTCAAAGTTTCTGGGTGTTTTGAACATGTTACACTGTGGGTTGGTTATCAGTTTTATTTTATACAGGTAGGAATTAGTTGTTAAAATAAGGTGATTTATTTTGTATTGAAACCACTGAAGCTTTGAATTTTTGGTTATAGTGAAAGGGAGTTTGTATACTTGTTTGATTTCTGACTCTGTTATATCAAACATGGTCATGATTTTGTTTTTACAGGTTGGTTCTGATGAGTTTGAGTTCAAAACTATGTAAATGTCTTTAATCCCTTTTTTGCTTTTTAGAAATATTTCTAAATTCAAAGGAATATATGGGTATGGCACAATTAAAGGGCTATATTCATCCTTTGTAAAAAGTTTTGAGTACTTATTTAAACTACAGATAATTCCATTGAATTTTAATACTTGGTTCCGTATATCTAGTCTAAACTTTTTGTCAAAATCTTCCAGTGTTATCTCCCCTTTTTCATTTAATAGGTCATTAATTATATGGACTCCTTGCTGAGACCAACTTTTATAAAATACACTTTGTTCATTTATTTTAATATTTTTATTATACCACAAAGGGGATTTTAGATAATGTTACCGCTTAAGGTTTGTTTCTTTTTGGAGAGTCTCTACCCAGGCATAAAGTACATTTTTCCAAAATATATTTTTACATATCTTGGCACAGTTTTCAATATATTCAGTCCCATTGTTTATCAAACTGTTAAAATCAATTCCTAAAGAGGAAACATGGTTTTGGAGTTTATCGTTCTGTGTCACTCTCCGGATCCACACAGCCTTCAGTGCACTTATAAATGCTTTTAAATTTATCATTTTTAATCCCCCACTAAAACAATCTTTAACTACAACTTCTCGTTTTACCTTTCCTATAGGTTTTTGCCATATGAAGTTGAAAAAAATTCCATTTATTTTTTGGATATACTTTTCATCTGGATTTAGTAAAGAACTGAACAAATGTACTAGCTTGGGGAGTGCAAATGTCTTGATTACAGTAATGCGACCGATCGGGGTTAGGTTTCTTTTGCCCCACTGATGAAGTAGGGATTTTATTTCTGTAATTTATTTTTCAAAATTTGTTTTTATTATTTTTGTTAGGTCTGTGTTAAAATCAAGGCCAAGATATCTAAATGTAGTTTTTCCCCAACATAAATTCCAACTTTGGCATAGAGTAGCTTGACTATATTTCATACTTCTTATCCATACTAATTGAGTCTTTGTAAAACTAATTTTTAGGCCTGAAATTTCTGCATATCTGTTTAATTCTTTTAGGGTTTCTTGTAAGGACATTTCTGATCCATCTAAAATTATTGCCGTGTCATCAGCAAACTGCAACAATTTATTTTCAGTATTAAATATTTTTAATCCTTTAATCTTAGTATTATTTCTTAGCTTAAGTGCAAGAATTTCAGCACCTAAAATAAACAGGTACGGAGATAAAGGGTCCCCTTGGCGGCAGCCCCGTTGTATTGTAAAAAACTCTGAGAGGTTGCCTCCTTGATTAACTGATGAGGTTATATTTTTATAAAAGACAGTTATCCACTTTTGGATGGATGGGCCAAAATTAAAAAACTTTAGGACTTGTTGCAAAAAATACCATGACACTGAATCAAGAGCCTTTTCAAAATCTATGAATAAGAGAAGACCGGGCAAGTTTTTTTCTTCAGCTGTTTGTATTATGTCATATAGGATACGTGTATTCTCCCCCATAAACCTACCAATTATAAAACCTGTTTGGTCTGGATCTATTAATTTTGGTAAAACACTTTTGAGACGGTTAGCTATTGTTCCAGAGGCTATTTTATAAGTAATATTTAGTAATGTTATTGGTCTCCAGTTTTTTAGGAATTGGCGTGGTTCATCACCTTTTGGCAGACATGTTATTATACCTTGCTTTTGTGTTATTGATAGCTGTCCATTTTCAAAACCATAGTTTAGAGATCTAATAACAAAATGACCTATATCTTTCCAGAATATCTTGTAAAATTCAGTAGTAAATGCTGATGATCCTGGACCTTTATCATTTTTCATTTGTTTTAGTGTTTTGGTAGCTTCCCCATATGTTATTAAACCTTCTAACTGGAGTGATTCATCTTCAGTTAACTTTTGGACAGGGATGTTTCTTAATTCATTTTCTAAATTAAAACTAGTTTTGGGGTTCATGGGTTCAGAGTATAGGTTTTGATAATAGAGCTGAACTTCTTTTATAATATCTGGCTGTTTACTTATTATTTCTCCATTTTCTTTCTGAATTTTTGGTATAATTTTATTTGTGAAATTTATTGACTCCAAGTTACAGAAATATTTACTTGGCTTCTCTCCTTCAGTAATCCACTGTACTTTTGGCCTAAGCATGTTACCTTGCAGTTTCTTTACTCTTAAGTCTTCTAGTTCCTTCTTTTTATTTTCGATTATATTTAGTATTTCATTATTTATAGGACTGCTTTCTAAGCTATTAATTTCATTTATTAAATATTCTTCTCTATTTTTTTCTTTTTTATACCCCCGCTCGACAGAGTCGGGGGTATATAGTGGTCCTCATGTCCGTCCGTCTGTCTGTCCGTCCGTCCGTCCGTCCGTTCGTCCGTCCACATTTGGTTTCCGGATGATAATTCAAAAAGTTTACATCCGATTTGAATCAAACTTTGGGATATTGTTATATATCAGGTTGGTAAGAAGCCTATCGATTTTGGGGGAAATCCGTCAAATTTCAAGGTCACAGTCCACGAAAAACGTTAGAAATTTTAACAAAAAAGTTGTTTCTGGACAATAACTCAAAAAGTTTGCATCCGATTTGAATGAAACTGTTGGATATTGTTATATATCAGGTTGGTAAAAAGCCTTTTGATTTGGGGGGAAATCCATCAAATTTCAAGGTCGCAGTCCACGAAAAACGTTAGAAATTTTTACAAAAAAGTTGTTTCCGGATGATAACTCAAAAAGTTTGCATGTGATTTGAATGAAACTTTGGGATATTGTTATATATCAGGTTGGTAAGAAGCCTATCGATTTTGGGGGAAATCTGTCAAATTTCAAGGTCACAGTCCACGAAATTTTTACAAAAAAGTTGTTTCCGGACAATAACTCAAAAAGTTTTCATCCGATTTTAATGAAACTGTAAAATATTCTTATATATTTTGTTGGTAAGAAGCATATTGATTTTGGTGGAATTCCATCCAATTTCAACTGCTATATGATATTGTTTTTCCTCTTATTTCCATTAGAAGGGTTTCTAAAAACAATTGATCATTTAAGTTAAAAGTAATTTCTGAATTAGGTACTAATGAAACATCTATGTTATTTGTTTTGGGGACACAGTATTGAGTTTTAACCTCTAAAATTTTTGATTTAATTATATCTATATACTCTTTATCGTACAGTAGGGAGTTATTGAACTTCCATAATCCTTTACCTCTTTTGAAATCTTTAAATACTAATTCAAGAGTGATTATTGAGTGGTCAGACCTATAACTTGATTCTATATTTGAATTCTTTAGGGATGGGAGTAAGTCATCAGTTATTAGAAAGAAATCAAGTCTTGATTGTTTTAGTGGGGACTTCTTCCTCCAGGTGTATCTTTTTGACTCGGGATGCAGTTCTCGGAATGGGTCAGTCATATTTCTTATATCTATAATCTCTAACAGTTTTTTTCTTGCTTTTTCATTGTTAATATGTGAATAGTTATAATAATCAAGGTCTGGATTAAGTACTAGATTAAAATCTCCACAAAAAATGCATGAAGTATTATCAAAGTTATCTACTGAATCTACAAGCCTTTCGTAAAATGAAGGATCATCATTATTTGGGCCATAAATTACGGCTAGTGTAAGTCTGTGATTTTCTATAGTCACATCTAAGATTAAATAATTTCCTCCTGAATCTTTTTTTTCACGATGTACTTTAAATTCAAAATTATTACTGAATAGGATGGAAACTCCCCTAGAACTAGAAGAAAATGAACTAAAATAAGATTTGTAGCCCCATAGATTTTCTATTGTATTTTCTTGGGACTCAGTAAAGTGTGTGTCTTGTAAGCATACAATATTATATTTCTTTTCTTTAAAGTAATTAAAGACATCAGTTCTTTTTTTCATATTTTCTAGACCTTGACAGTTAAATGATAATATCTTAACACTCCCTATAGCGATATGTGGTTACAAGTGTATTGCATTTCTTACCACAAACCCTGACCAACCATATGAGCATAAACTGTAATGAACTTGATATTTTTTTTAAGCAGCCCCCCAAAGAAAAAAGAGAAGAAAGCTAAAAAAACATAAGTTATCAACATGACCAGTTTCGTCCAATTTTTCTAAGACTAATTACAATTTTGGCTTTCTGTCTTGTAAGAAACAAAGTAAAAACATCAACTTGGATCTTCTATATTGATGTAGACATAATAGAGGGAAAAGTATACAGTGATACAAAACTGTCTATACATAATAAATAGTTTGACATCAGATACCTTTATTTTCTTGTAATACATAAGACAATATTTGTGTAGGTATAGATCTATAACTATCATATGTATCTACATATAGATGGTGCACATTTCCCGATATATTTATTCCTATTTTGTAGGACTATGTTTAAAAATATGGGTAATATGTATTTATTTTTATCATTATATACATGTAGCATACAGAGGGGATTGTTGGCAACTCACATAAAAACAACAAATAGACCAAAATACTTTATATGTACATCAGAGACAGTGTGTCTATAAGAATTTTGTCTATAATAAGAAACATAACTATTATGTAGAAGTTTGCCTCAATATTGAATTGGTTATTTTAATTCTTTTCTTAAAAAAGAAAAACCTCATTCGTGTAGATACATCATAACTTGAAGTTCCTTGTTTTAGTAATAACACCCATCTTCTAGTACAAAAGTGCTAGGTCAACCTTGTGATATGATGTAATGCAATAGAATATTTTTAGAGAAAAAAAAAGAAATCCTAAGAAATCATACAAACACCAAATAAAAAAAACAGGTATTGGAGAAATAAATTACATGCTGGATGTTTTTAATGTTAGTTTGATAAAAAAATTGGCAACAGACCTTTTGATGGTTCAAAGAGTTTACTTGTTTCTAGTTTCGTAGTCAATTTTTCCATTTATATCATCACTTATATCAAACCGTATTTGTAGTCTATCTTTTGTTCTACCATACACGGCACAGTTGAAATAGTAGGCAGCAGTAATGTCTTTGTGTTTCTTAACGCTTCTGAGGAGGTCTTGGTTCTTAAAAGTAATGTCATCAAAAAGTCTAACACCTCCTTTTGTATGTTTCTTCCTTCTCATGATTTTATACATTTTTATATGATACCCTCCGTATGGTTGAGTGTTCGTCCGTCCGTCTGTCCGTGCCTCGGATGTTTCCAGATGATAATTTGAAAACGCGTAAACAGATTGTTTTAAAAACTTAGCCATAAAATGAAGATCAGGTTCGATTTTAAGTACAATCCAATTTGTAGTTTTTGACTTACTAGGCCAATTCAAGGGTTTTTGGTCACCAATTGACGGTTTCCAGATGATAACTTGAAAACACGTTAACAGATTTTATTTAAACTTTGCACAACTATTAAATAATATAAAATGAAGATCGGGTTGAATTTTCAGCACAATCCCATTTGTAGATTTTGGGTTGTGCTAATTTGAAATAATTTTATAGGTTCAGGAACTTCTGACATGGACTTTTCTCATGCTCAGCTGTTTCTGTAGGCTGATATGTAATTCAATAAAATGTGTACATGAATATTAAAAACAATGCAACATGGTGGGTATCATTTACTGTCCCATTAAATGCCCTATTTTTGATAATACAACTGATTTACAAAATCTTCATACGCAGTCCTTAGATGTTTGTCAATAGGTTTTTTATCTTAAATTTTAAATTGGAACCCAACTCCAGGGCTGCCACGCACCCGGGAAAACGGGAAAAGTCCTTGAATTTCGAAATTTGCGTTCCAGGTCGGGAAACATCCGTGAAAACGCGAAAAAACGAACAAATCCGGGAAAAATCCTCAATTTTGATCGCGATTAGTAAGTTCGGCACGAGTTGTCTTTCCCTTGCTTAAGTAAACAGTTCGCCCCATACGGAAGCTTAAGATCGTCCTTTACATGGAAAATAAAAGTCTCGATCATCCAGTCGCTTAATTACATTTGTACGTCTGGATTCAGCTCTATATTAAACTCATTATCATTACGCCCAAAACTGGGCGTAATTTTTGATTGGATGATATTTTTATTGTCTAAAAAAATTACTTCCGTTCATATCAAGAAGTGTACAGCAAATTGTACCAAAGTTCACATTTGAATATTTTTATAAAATATTACTTTATCAATTTATTAAACAAATATTGCTATACATAATCAAGAGTGAATCTTACTGTGACGTCATATTATAAGTATAGATATGTTTGCATGGTTTTCCTGGTTTAAAAATAGGGCTCTAAAAATAGAATCATTGTTTGTCTCCACCTATTGGTAGCGAAATTAAAATAAGGTGATCCCAGACGCTATTATATATGCGTCTGGGTGATCGAGACTATGAAAATAATGGAAGTTTTTGGGGCGAAATGTATGGGTCGAGATTTATAAGATTCTGAGTCTTTCCAGCGTTTGACACTAAGGAATTTGTAGAGCATGATGAGCATGATGCGGTCGTCAAATTGATCCAGATAATATGGCGGGTTTCATGGAAATCATATTTTGATTACCAGTTGAAAGGCTCAAATTTATTCCCTCCTACGCTTACTATAAGCTTGAATACCATACAAGACAATTTGTTGATCCCATATATTAAAACGGTATCCGGTAAAAGCATCAAACAACTGGTTTTTCTTCCAAGAACATTGACAACTGCAAATCAGTACTCACGGCTGCAACAAAATCATATGATCTACCAAAGACTTCCATCCCGTACGTGTCCTTATTTATTGGTCAAATCAGAGAAATAGAAAACATGTATATCATGTCTCTGGTCAAATTATGAAGACGCACAGTTTTCAGACTGAAGATTGGCGAGTGTTGTGAATTAATAAGGTAAATCTGCATTGAAAACCACTTGTAGTTTACACAAAGTCTACATCATGTCACACTGGAAGGATGTATAGGAAATTGAATAGACATATGGAGTGAATATGTACGTGACAAAATTATATAGCGTAAAGGATATTGGTATCTATAAATCACCTTAGAAATTCATTTGAAGTTATCCTGGAAAAATTATGAAAAACCCTTGAAAAGTCCTTGAATTTTGTGTCAAGAAAAGAGTGGCAACCCTGCAACTCAGTTTTCGGAGGGCCATGCACATTGAGATTAGGTCTTTTCAAACATATGGATGACTTGACAATATATAAAAGCGGAAAACAGTTCCGGAAACTTTTTCGGTATTACCGGAATTTAAAAAAACGTACGAAAAAATGTTGAAATTTAAACACACTCCTACCTATCGTGTACTTTACAAACTTGTGAAAAATATTGATAATTATGGATGACCCCTAAATTCGTATATTTTGCAGGTATGATAAGATGTATTATTGAGCCACTATGTGCTCTAAATGGGACAAAGTTTAATATAACTTGTTTCGATTTTGCAACAGACTTCTAAAAAGCCTTGTTCACCTTGTACATACCCGATTTGGAAACAGGTACGTTTTTTCTGCATTTACACAACTTTTATGTTTCAGAATAAATGTTTCATGTATGCAACAATTAGAGACATTGTATAGACTGATTTTGATGTTAAAAGGGATCAGGACAAATTCCTCCATATTTTTGATAAATCTCGGACATCCAATAATTTTAAAGTTCTTTCATCTCTTTGGTTTTTAAAATATTTACCACTGACATAGTATAGTCCTGTTTAATAATAACTGTTGTTACCTCCTTTGAAATATTTTCCTTTGAAAACTCTTTATCTAAGCGGTTTACGTTTTACTTAGGCCAATTTTTTTTTATTGTTTGTTTTACGGGATTTTAAAAAAAATTGAGTCGGGGGGTCAAAATAAAAATAAAAATAAAATCCACTTTTTGTTAGAGTTGAAAAAAAAAATAATAAAATTGAAAATCGGCCAGCATATTTTTATTTTTCTGAAAACTTATTTTTGAGAAAATTTATTGCTATGATCACAAATATTATTGACATAAGTTCAGTTAGTATAAACATCCATTGTTAAAATATTCATTTTATATCATATATCAAAGAATAAATCTTAATATTTTTTTTATTATGAAGTTCTTACATACATCATAATATTTCTAACAATTTGTCATGAACATGTCATGTTTATCTGAGCAAAATATTTCAAAGCAAATAGATAAACTAACATAACATTAAACCCAGAAATAATTCTTCTGTTCAGCACACTTCCACTTGGACAAAGTTGTGCTGATCAAAATTGCTTCATGGGACACCCATCTACAGAACTTTTCATGATGTCAATAATAACTATACATCTGTATTCTTTCAAGCGCAGCTCATATGTTTATCAAAGAAAATTGGTAAAATACAATACTGACATTTGCAACCAATTAAAAGTGTTTTTTTGTCAAACAAATTACGATTTTTCATTATGGGCCGTTGTACTTTACTTTTCTTCGTTGTTCACTTCTGGTAATTAGTCACATCCGGTAAATAAACAAATGGCGCGTAATCCAGTTGAAAGACGTAAATCCTTTGGAAAAAATGTTAAGTACGCATATTGTTTGCTGTTTTTATTGGAATTACACATTTACTGATGAATTGGTAGTCTGGGTGAATTATTTGGACAAGATCATATGCAAGTATCTACTGTGAACCATCGGGCGACTTCAGGGAAATAACTGGGCGACTTCGACTCGCTTTCGAGGCGCCGTAGGGAGACTTCAGGTCCCAGAAGGGCAACAAACCACTTCGCCCAGTGTGGTGAGCCCAGAATAGTTCTCTAGGTAATTTTATTTTGCAAGGGAGGGAATTCATCAAGTCTGCGGAGAGAAGAAAAATTAAAGAAAATTTTGCTTCTTGTATTTTTATTTCATTTCGCCAGAAATTAGGGTCGGCGCTCCCGTAAAACATAGAATATAAAAATGTTGGCCTTACGTTGGTGAGCAATTTTAATATTCAACAATGGAAGACAGCATGCTTAAATCGGCAGAAAAGAGCAACATTATTGTTGAATAGTTGAAAGATGTCAGGTTACATTACATAGATTTCCAATGGGACAAAAACGAAAAGCCTGGCTAAATCAGTTAGCCTTAACCACACAAGCAATATGAAGAATGATCGTCTCTGCTCTTAGCACTCTTTGAGAGCAGATGTAGCAAAGAGAGCACAATACTTTGAAGATTTGTGGTGATTAACCACCTTAAAGTCTTCAAGTTATTACAGGTCAATACGCAGGAATTATAAAAATTAAAATTGTAATTTTGCAAATGTAATTATTCCAACAATATAGCTGTAGGCAAAACTAAAGTTGAAAGGGGCTCTCCATACAGTATTTAGTAAAAAAAACACCAGACGGAGAAATTCCACTGTGGTTGCACTAAATTTATCGAATTTTATCCTATTTAAAACCATGGGATAAGTGAACAACTAAGAAAGTTATTTGTTATATCAATTTAGCAAGATATCCGTATACCATTGAACTCTGTATTTCAAAGAGAAACTTTCCAGGTTAAATACGCTGACTCTGAAAATATCTTTGGTATAACTGCTTTCAAAAACAGGAATTTAAGGATGTTTGCTGGTATTACTCATAATAAATAGGATGCTCCCTTTCTAGCCTTTTTGTATGTAGTATACATATATATTCAAAAATATACAAAAAATCATAGGTTCGTGTGCTTGTTTTTTCTGTAGGGTCAGATTTCTTACATGTGTAATCATCAATGATCACAAAATCTGGAGATGCGCATCATACTATAAAATCAATAAAAAAATCTCGTTCAGTTGATATTTTAATTAAATCTAAATAATAAAAATTATATAACATATATTGTTTGTATTTTCATAAAAAAATATAATATTGTACATCTTAACTTCAGATTTGACCAGTTATATAAATACTGAAAACCTATGATCCCATTAGATCTTAGAATACTAGTATGTGATAAATGTGACCTAAAAAGGGTTGAAAAACGAAGTTCATTATTCTACAGTTTCCTAAATTTGATACCAATAGAAATTTACTTTTTAATATTGTAAAAAAATAAAGTATAACATTAACTTTAAAAACCTTTCTGGTGTTTTAGTTGTGAAAATTCCGAAATTGTTGATCAGTTCAGTTGCTTTCTGCAGGAGTGTAACATAACTTAAGCTATGTTTTATAAAAGGTTCATAATATTATGCCCTAATTTTCTCATTTTCTATTATGAATATTTGTTTGCCATTGAATTTTATTATCTCTGTTTTATTTATGTATTGTAATAACCATACATATTTTTCTGCATTTGCTCCTTGAGTGCCCATAATTGGCCAAGAAACTTGTATTCTTGTATAAAACTTCCCACTTCACCACGGGGATGTTTAGCAAAATTTATGTTATAGGTAGTACATCGATATTTATTTCAATTTTTATCTCACACATGACCATCACCATTATTTGTCTCTGTTGGTAAGATGATTAAATGCTGGCATCTGCTGCTTACACAAAAAGTATTTTCAAAGTAGCAGCTAAACTGTCTGTACATTTACACAGTTTTGCTGGGAAAGAAGTCCACCGTCCTTGCAGGCTGATCGTCCGTCGGCAACTACAACCAATTCAACAACCCTGCGTCCATCTCTCTATTCATCTAAAGCTATGGTTAAGTTATTTCCTTTAGCATTAACTACTTCGTTTTTTGAGCACAGTGGAACAGTAGACAGGTGCACGCGTGACTGTGATTAGTTGGCATATGAATCTTTTGTAACATAGGGACTTTCCTGTAACAGCCCAGCGCTTTTGATATATTTTTCCTGCTTTTCAGACTTAAACTCTGTCTAATATCTAATAACGGCGAATAAGACTAAAATGGTTTATAATCGTATCAAAATACCTATTAGACGACACCTCGTGTTTATTCCGGAAGTTATAGGGTATTTACCTTAAATGTCTTATTTTCTATTAAAATCAATGTATTTGTTTATAAAACCGATTTATTTATATACTGTTATCGAATTTATGACAAAACTTTTGTATATGGTTGATTTCTTTTGTCTATTGTAATATTTGTAAACGTTTTACCGATAATTTTAAATTTTACGGTGCGCAAAGCATCCTTAACTGGAAATCATGTCATAACCAACAAAAACTTGATCAAACAAGCTAATACTTTCATCAGAACTGGATTTCGAAGCTAAAACAAAGAAGTCGCATAAAAAGCGCCTTGACAAGGATAGCTTGATAGAAAAAGGAATGGTTTTGCTTTAATCACACGTGATTGTTTATTAAAACACTGCAAATGAACAATGCTTCCAATTAGCTATATTTATGTAGAAAAAGCAATTTTATTTGAACAGGACCATTTATATCGATACACTTTTCACAGCACACTACCATTTAATTTTCAGTATCATCTTACATTTCCAAATGAATATAAATTAAATACATAACGAAAAAAATTCAACAATAATTCATGAAACTGTACAATATCTAGTTTATCGACACAATAAATTCTCCACCATTGAAAAACCTTTTGTTCACTATGCATAGCATTTGTTGTTGCATTATTCATATGATTAATCCTGATACTCTATAAAAATCTTTTAACCAGGTCGACGCTTACCTAATATATCACTCTTAGCCATCTAATATCATAGGTATATCGTTAGCACATTGACATATAGATGTTGTTTTTCCGCTTTTTATACTGAATTTTTTTTCATTTGGATTTTCTTTTTTTTTTTCCCAGCTCGAAATTCTATTCATATAAAATGTGCATGAGATCTAAAACGATCTAACATAATATATAGATAAACTGCCTTAGTTATTACATGAAATAACGCATTCAGCTTTCCATTCCCCCTCTTTGGGAGACCAGTAAAGAGCATCCACATCTGCATGACAGCTCTGTGGGTCGAACTCTAGGAACCTTAAGAACGCCTTACCTTGTCTTGCAGTGGTGTTTTACAAGTGTTATGTTGATTTTTAAGCTTATTTATCCGTTGAAATTAAAAAAAAACATAAAAACAAAACCAGCAAATGCAACGTTAGATTTAAATGATACCAGAAAAGAGGAGGTACATGTTTTGTTTTTGCAATCCATAAATTGGACTTCTGCGACTTGATATTCGAGGCAAACTTGAAATAAAACTATTTTTATTTCCTTTTGTACATGTTCATTTTTTCGTAAATTGTAACAGGACCCGTCTTCTTCAACCTGTATTAGATTTATCTCAAATGTTACAAAAGACATCTTATTAATAGACCTCCTTTTTTGGCTGAGGTTAGAAAAAAATATATATACTAAAATATTTCATGCAGTCCTGTTTGTTGACAAATAGGTTTATTTCTAACCCGTTTATAATTTTAAAATCTGCATTCAACTTTAAGTTAGAAAATAACTATAACGCTTTCTCTATATAAAAGAACAATAATATACTTAACAAAATATATTTATACTGAATGGTGATTATTATTTCTTTAATTTTAGGTGAGTAAATAACTGTTATGTTGTCTTTAAAGAATTTTGTCATTATGTTTCCTCTTATGAACATGAACATGCACCTTTTTAATTATTTCATAATAACTCTATTAATAATGTAATTTATTTTATTACGTGCTTTGATTGGATAAAAACACTTAAATGACGTCTTCTCAGCTAATTTATAATACAATTACTGCACTTGAACGAGATCAATATGAGGTTTTATGGAGCAGGGTAGAATAATATTGAACGAGGCGAAACCGAGTTCAATATTATTCTACCCTGCTCCATAAAACCTCATATTGATCGAGTTCGAGTGTAGTAATTGTTTTATTACATAATTTATTGAGTCATGAAATGGAATATACAAGGTTTTTTTTATTCCCGAAAGTGACTGTCTTTCATAATATTTAGTTCTCAAAAATCGGTAAAATATCGACATAATCCATGACGAAATGTTTGCATTAATTATTTCTTGTATAATGTCACATCCTCAGTCATTGCTTCTGCATAAAATTTACAAAGATTTGAGTCTAATTCCTGAGTGTCTGCCATTTTCAAACTAACTGATATATCCGTTTCACGTAAATATTTGGAAAAAAATAATCGCTTGCTCTTTCGATTTGCGAGTGTTGACAGCATCTTTTTTCTTAATTATTTCATTAATTTCCAAGTTAGTAATATCTGCAAATCTTTGCTTATTAGCACCAGAACTATCCGCATTACCTTCACTCAATGACGTTACAACGTTACCATGTTTACAAACAACAATATAATCCGAACATCAGTCAGAACGATAATTGTGATTGGTTTAGGGGATTAAAGAAAGAAGATTTGATTGGCTATCGTATTTCCGTTGGGGGAAACAGCACGTGCAAAGTATTTTCATTCATAAATTTCTCACGGGAGTGCAATATGGTTTTTTATTGAGTAGAATGAGTTTTTTGCAAACCAATATGATAGGAAATGGAAAGTCACGTGTATTGGTTTAGGCCAATAGGAAAAAGGCAAAAATATATATTATGTAATAAATATCGATATTTCCTCTGAGCGGAGTATTTTCAGTGTCCAATGTAAACAAGGTGGCGTCCTCCTAGCGTATCGTCACGGAGAGGGGGACAATGTTTTCTCTGCCCCAAAGATTTCCAATTAAATCGATTGAGATTTCAAATAAAATATAATATAAATACAGTGTTTCATTTTGTTTTTTTTTTTCCTATAAATATTCGACAGAACCGCGATTCCCTTGGTACTATGTTTTGCATACCTCTATGCTTTCCGACCTAAGTAAGTTTTGAGGTCTAGATGGGTTTCTGTAACTGTTTTTGCTGTTTTAAAAATCGCAACGATTATTTTACAGAATATATTAGTATTTAATAGTGTGTTTTAGGAAATTATCAATGTGTAAACTCCGGCGACTCACTCACAAACTTGACATAAAGTCCTTTGGACTTAACTAAATAAAGTCCAAAGGACTTTATGTCAAAATTGTGAGTGCGTCGCCGAAGTTTACACATTGATAATTTCCTAAAACCCAGTATTTTATCCCCTATAAAACTTAATTACAATTTGCCGTAACACATTGTTGAACTGTTGAACAAGCATCGTCAATCAAAACATTGTTTTCTTAAAATAATGTTGAAGTAGTGTAAAATATACAGCGATTCTGTTCATGGCGTCCTATTTTTATTTGGTGAGAAAGCCTATGTACCAGATGAAAACATTATTTCCTTGTCATTAAGATGGAGTCGAGCACAGGGACGTGATCAATAGAAGATGACTAACTAATCTACCACCGAAGCCCCATTTACCCTGGTGAAACCACTCTACAAATTTTGTGTAAAAATGTTTGTTATTGTAGTAGACCATATTTCGTACGAATGATAATTTTTTGTTCTGAACGTCATTAATTCTCTATGTTCATAAAGATTGGCTTTAAAACAATGTCATTACAAGAATTTAAAATACAGACCCTTTCCAAAACTTGCCTCTTAAAAGTGCGTTCTTCAATTAAAATACTTGTGATTGATCATGGAAAACCTATACCTATATATTATAACTTCTCGAACGCCTTTAAAAGACATCCTAAAATAAACTTACTATAGATTATCTGTGTCAACACCGTTGTTGTCATTTAGAGTATGGTGTTGCTTGACTTATCCCTTTATTTGCAAAGATTTCAATCAAACAATTACCGTATAACCGGTAATTTTTGCGGTGTGAAATTTTTGCGGATTGGGATTGAAATTCTGAAATTTTATTTTTGCTGATTTTAATTTTTGCGGTTTTACATCTTTAACCAAAAAAAAATGTCGAGTTTTTATTTCTGTTGTGTATCCTGATTAGCCCAGTGATTTGGGCTATGAGTCATGTTCCACGCTAAAGGAATTCATATTGAGCATGACGAGCTTCTGTTTTTCCCTGATATATGACTTGTGGTGGAATGAATACACCTGTAACTTGTAAGTGTACCTAAAATAATGAAAAAAAATGTGTAGAAAAAAATCAGCAAAACAGTTAAAATAAAGTGAGTTTTTTATTAATTACATTGACAATCAATTTCTGATAGAATTTGGTTAATACACGCGGACAAATGACAGGTAGATGTTTTAATTGGAAATCGATATTTACAGGTAATAATAACGGTTAAATAACGGATTAATCACAGTTTCTTGTATAAACATCTTTTGTTTTATACCGGTAGACAATAACAATAAAGGAAAAAATTTTGGTGTTTTTGTTTCTTGTAAAAACATCCTTTATTTTGTATCTATCTGAAGGACGATAACAATAAAGGAAAAATTTATTAGTGTTTTTATAGTGAATATTTTATTAAAATTCCGAAAACGAGAAAACCATTCACTTCGCTTCGATGATTTTTTACCAAAGAGAAAAGTTATATAATTAATATCCCGAAAGTTAACAAAATATAGATGGACACAAGTTTGTGAAACTTTACCGTTATTTACGGATAGGAATACTTCATACTTTTTTATGCGATTGTAAATTTTGCGGTCGAATGTCAACCGCGAAATAACGCAAAAATTAAATTACCGCAAAAATTACCAGTTATACGGTATACAAATAACTCGAACTCGCGAAAATAGGTTTTGTACGGTAAGGACATGTCAGTCTAGTAGCAGTCATTTGACCTTGACCTTTATATCAGGGAATGCATCATAATTACAAAACGTAATAGAACCCTATTGGAAAATTGTTCATAAAGGCATTTTCTCTAAACTTGTTGAAAATGACGTTCACCCTGGTCTTAGCTTAGTATAGAATGTTTATGTTAAATTACCATCTCACAGATTGCTCATTTGATCGAAGTAATATTTTAATATGAATAATTATTGAGTGGCCGTCAAGAAATTTTTTTGTTTTTTTATTTTGATCAGAAATTTATTTTTTTAAGTTATCAGCAATATTGTCTGGTAAGTTTATTTTCAGCGCTGGTCAAAGTTTTACAGTTTTACATAGGATCATATGGTAAATAATATTTCAAAAGTGTTCTCTGAAACTGGTAGATGAATATTAATTGACTGGTCCTGTTCAACATTTATATTATTATTAGTATATCATAAATCTAAAACTTCTGTCATCGCAAGAATTAATTTAATGTACATAATGTCTACAATGGCTCATTGATCCAGTTAAAACCAAACACTTATAGTCATTTGATATTGTTTATGGCAGTCGAAAATTAAGTTTGGCTGCCATAACAAGTCTAAGATGAGAGTTTCCATCTTCATTGGAGTAATTGAAAAGATCTATCCGTTTGGCGCTGTATAATATTTTCGCAATACAATTAAATTTTGCACTTGAAGCTTTTAATTTCATATGACGTTATCTTTTTCAGGAGAATTAATTCAGACTGCAATTTCATTGACGGGAATGTTTATAGATGTTTTACTACCTGCGGGTAAAAGTGGTAATAATTTTATGTACGAGATTGAAGTGCATATGTTGGCACCATTGGAAGGATTTAAAATCGTGAGGCATCTTGAAGTATGGGTAATTGTGATATCTATACACTTTAATACACAGCGCTAAAATCAACTTGAACAATTTACATGATTTTTTTTGGTTGGAAAAAGGGGGGGGGGGGGTTGCAGAACCATTTGAACACATGATAAAACATTAAGTGACACATCTAATTTTTTATTTGTTTTTGTATATGAGTTTGTGTGTGCGATTAACTACATAGAATAAAATGTTATCATCTATTGGCATCAAACACACTAATGGTGATGTGACCTATTGAAATTATTTTGCTTGTCGTCAGCAGTGTAGTTGCCGTCAGTCTGCTTTGGAAAACATTTCTATTTTAATCTTCTCTAAAACAACAAAGTTGAAATCAAACCTCGTAACAATGTTCATTGGATGGCCCTTAACATTTTTTTCATTCTGACCGCTGATGCACGACTCAGTTTAATCATAGCACCCTATGATAATATTTTTTTTCTGAAATCAGTAAACCTGTTGAAATTATGTTTATGGTCCTATATTCTTAAGGTTTTATGCTAATTAGTATTTCAAAATGACCACCATCACAGGACTTTGTTTAACATTGGAACCTCTAAGAAAAATTGTCAGAAACTAATGAACTGATTGGAGCAGTATTATATGAGCATGCTTATTACATGGTCTTCTAAAACTTTTATATAAGCTGAAAAAAGGTTCCAATGCATAACTGCTTTTACATAGGACACGTTGTTAAAAAGGTATATATATATAACTGTTTGCCCTGTATTTCTTATGTTTTATAAATTCGCTGCAAAGATATATTATATTGTTGTCACAATACTTAGACGTTTGTATATTATTTACTTACTGTGACTGTATGACAAGTAACTTTGTCATCCTATATAATATATACAAAAATGCTGAAGTAGATTACTGTCAGATTAATACACATTGGCATACGAAAATTCCATCGTCACACGCTAGTAAACATATACTATGTATGTGTCTACCATTCATCTCGGTTAATGAAGCTATATTTTTATATAGCAGATTTCTCGAGAGGTCTAAACCCCAGGATGTAATGACTGCGAATGGGTGTCACAACCGGAGTTCGAATCCCGCTGAGATTATGCACACAATTTGAAAGTATTAAAATCTATTTCTAACAGAGATGTGCCTAATTAGTTGACGTATATATAAATACTTGATATTAATCCTGTAAACTATATTATCCGATCAGAAATTCAGATTGTCTTTCACCGCACTACCGTTGTCAACATGTAACCCTATACGAATGTTGAACCTACCGGTGGAATTTATGTCATGGTCCTCTTCAAAGTTAGTGTTTTTATGCAAATCCTAAGTTCTATATGTCCTCCAGATCAGGATTTAGTAAGGCATAGTACCTATAGGTAGACGTTTTAAAGGGCTTTTTCTCTGCACGCAGTGAACTAGTTGAAACATAACTTCTTGTAATACAATGTATTTTTTGGATGTCAAATATAAACTTTTCATGTCAATCAGAAATTAAAAATAGCCATCATTACATACTTTAACATAGGACCCTAAGCAAATCTTATTGAGTCCATATCGAATGTTAATGTTTATTAAATGGACCTTTAAAAAGTATGTTTGCTTAGCTTATTCGGTCAGAAATATAAGATGGCTGCCATTGCAGGAATTATTAAAACAAGGCTACTTAAATAAGACGATAGAACTTTAATTTCATTTCTGGAAACCTTTTCAATTTGCTTGAAGTTGTTGATTTTGTATTTATTATAATTGTTGAATCATTTTCTTAGCTTAATGCGTTTTAACTGCGTTAGTTTTCTTTACATTATAAATTGAATATTTAAAACATTGTATTGCATTTCAAGTTTGGTTTACAATTACTGCACTTGAACGAAATCAATATGAGGTTTTGTGGAGCAGGGTAGAATATTATTGAATGAGGCGAAGCAGAGTCCAATGTTCTACCCTGCTTTATAAAACCTCATATTGATCAAGTTCAAGCGTAGTAATTGTTTTATTACATAATGTTGCATGTAAACGCTTCACCATAGTTGTTAATGACGGTAAAACTGGATGTGGAGGACATGATTCCGCGAAATGTTTAAAATTTTTAGAGTTGTTCACACTCTAAACTGTTGCCTTAGAGTGTTCAAGATTTGGAATTGGTATCTGAGAAAAACATTGTCAATATCAACATCCTCCATTTCATTAAGCAAACTGTTAAATTGACTGCTGGATAACGGTAACAAATCCCAATTACAACCTTTATTGAAATTTATTTCTTAAAGATCCGAATCAGTACACGCAGTGCTGTCATTTGAATAAAAATTAGATAGACTTATTGCCAACAGTCTCACTTATGGTGTCCGACATTATCTGCTTTGTCTTTTTAGTACTTTGAACATATTTTATTGTTTTCAGTAGTATAACCAGTATATGTTTTCAAACTTGTTTCACTTTTGTGTCTGGTCACACCCATAATATGTCGTCCAGGAAATTAGGCAGCATCCATAACATGAACAGTGGTAGCTCGCCACATGTGATTTGTGTTTATTTTGAAAGAGGAAACTCTCTTAACAAATTTGTCCCATCATATTGCCTAGCTGATTAGGTACATTATCAAACCAAACATCATCCTTCACATTTTTAGCAACTCTTTGAAAAATGAAACGGACCACCTGGGTGTAGTTTTCTAGTCAACTTCACATTTCACTGCACAGACCTCAGCATTATCTGAAAAGGACAAATGATCTATCATGCTTATATATATTCATCCATGATTATACATGTGTAATGGTTTTTTGTTAATTTTATTTATATATATAACAAAGTGGAACAGGTTTGGGGACATAAAACCTGAATTGTTACTTTAATTTTTTTTTAAAGCAATTACATGTATAAATTTACATACTAATACATTAGTTGTGACCTCTGCTTACGTGAGCAATTAAATACAAATTGTCTTATATGAGCTATTCTTATGTATGGACTATTTTAAAAATTATTTCATACTCATATAAAAGTCTTTTTATAATATTTCATTATTCAACAATTTTCTTGGCAACAAATTGTGTATTATTATTGGCACCACTTTCTATATATTTTTATTTCTACTAACAGTTCTTTAAGTGCTTTAATATACAGTACTATTTGACCTTATATAGGATGTATCGTATAATTAAACAATACCTTTGATCTCATACATTCTCCCTTATGCTGTATTTGGAGTATCTTGGTGGTTTTTGATCAGTTCACCTTAACAAATATACATATACATATCTGCTGTGCAAGCAAAGTCTGATCGTTTCAGTTCTTTCAAATTCTCCCTACCCCTTGTACCAAAATATAGCATTATGTCACAAAATACTTTCCACTGCAAAAGTTTTCGGGTTATTCAAGTCAAAATTCTGATACATTTGCACTAAGTCTGCTTTTTCTACTGGTGGATGGTGGTCTACCGAGTACACGTGATTTGATTCCCGAAAGTCACTTCGTTGTCAGTCGATATGTTCTCATGTCTATATTTTTCGTATCGACCGTATTTAAAGGCTACAATTGTTATATTATTAATTGATATTTTTGATGCACATTTGTATATTGTGAAGGATTTATTTTTATGGTTTTTTCTATCACATTTCATTTCAATATCAGATGAAAATATGAAATCAGTCAGTCAAAAGATATAAAATTAATTCAATTAACAAATTGAAGTTGTTGACATTTAATTATTCATAATATACATAAATGTTTAGTCAAGTACAATTTTGTACATTTTATGGGAGAAACCTTCATTTTCTCATAAAAAAGTTATAGTTAAAAGTTATATTGGAGTAGTTCTTCAATATCCTCGTTGGTAATTGGCTTTGACTCGTCTGTTTAACGGTCTGTCGATATGTATCGGACTCATTGGCAACAATGTTGGTAGTATCAATTGTCTTTAATATTTCATCTGTGCTATCGTTTGGAATTAAATCTTTCATAAGCATATCAGCTTGTAATTCGGATAAAGGCTGAAGATCAATGTCATCACTTGTATCTGATACTTGGTGAAGGTGTTCACAGCTTGTTTTCAACTAGCAAAGATTCTGATATAACACGTTTTATTCTGTCGCTAGTTTTACCACTGTACGTCTTTAACGAAGACTCCACCTTATGCTCATAAAATGTCTGCTAGGAATCTGCGCTTCATCCAAAACATGAACAGTTGTAGCACGACAATCATGCTTTCTATATATATTTGTGACAAACCAGCTGCCTTACTTATAGCGTTCATAAAACTGCCAAGTTTATTGTGTCCAAGGGCTACATTATCAAAATGAACTCCATCCTTGGGAATCAACCTTACCTGTTGCAACAATTTGTCACACTTAGGATTCAATAGACGAATATATCTTACGAAAGATCGCACAGGACATTTATTGTTCTCTGTAAATAGAAAAATGATTAAACTTAAAAATAAAGATCTTATTTGAAGTCTTAAATTGAATGTTGCACAGAATTATAAAATCTGAGATCTCGTTTTAAATACAAAATTTTTTTATGACAATACAAAATTAATATCATGTAAGCTTCATGTTAATTTGTATTAGCATAAAGAAGTCCTTAAATATTTTTAACATTTTGTAAAAATAAACAGATAGGACTGCTTGTTTGAATGATGTTTAACACCACTTTTAGCTATAGCCTGGCATCCAGTTTTATTGGGGAGGACGCAGGATTACACAGAAAAAAATGACTTTCTATAGGAAAACTGCCAATACTTATCAAATATGATTAGAGTTGTAGTAAGACTAGAACCTGCAACTGCAGTTTTGACAGACCACGTGATCAATATTTGACTACCTTAACCACTGTGCCCCTAAATAAAAAGGAAACATCTTTTTTATAATTAAATTATATGTTTTTACCTTTAACCTCATGCATTCGACCATCTGAAGACCTGGAATCATCCATCTGATGATTTTTGGTAGCCTCGCATCTTGTTTTGTATACAGAAAGAACACCATTTGGGTCCCTAGACACAGCAAAATCTCTCCTCCTTCTCAGGCTGGCTCTCGTCCTCTTCTCCCGAAATGTATTATTATATTAAATAAAGACCTGGAAGTGAAAAATTCAATATCTGATATGGCAAAAATTGTTTTATTTGAAAAAAGAACGAAAACAAACAGTATATAATTTTGATAATGAACAGAGGAATGCATACCTTCACAATTTACATCAGATTCAATTCACAATTACATGTGAGGTTTTGGATAATATACATAATCATGGTAATCCAGACCCGACACCATTTGTTTTATCTGAGTGTATTTGTAACATATGACGCTTTTTGCATTTTTCTTATAATAGTTTTTATTAATTTACTTTTTTCCAAAAATTATTCACAATTAACCTTTTTAAGTTTATTATCATACTCTTTTACATATGATTCAACATTCCCGTATGTGCCTTAATTATAAAAATTTAATACAGTTTATTATTATGTCTACTGTATGATCATGTACCTTATATTGTAATTTCTGACTGTTCTCTAAGTCGCTAGAAGAAGAATTCGTACATCTTTTCCATATCAGCATCTGCGATTGTATAATAATGTTCTATAGCTTCTAACCCTTGACGTTTAGCCATGCCTTTGAATGCAGATGATTTCTTAAACTTGCCATCTTTAAGAATGTCAATGTCCCTGTGTTTTGCGACATATCTTTGGAGACCCTGACGATAAGAATTCATGGTTGTTTTCTAATACAATTCACCATTTTTGTTGCGCATTTCAGGATAAAATTTTCATAGCAGTTCATCAAGCTCGTCATCACCTAGCCTTTTGTAATCTTGTGGTATACCTTTTTCTGTTAAGTATTACCAGAAGATATTGACTGCTTTGTTTGTCTCTTTGTATTCTTGGAATCAATTCCAACAAATTTTCCATTTCCTCGTCGTTCAACGACGCAAATCTTCTTTTTGTAGACTCCATTGTGCATCATCATGCATACCAACCACAGACGACAACTTTCAAAGAAATAGACTGAAGTGCATTCTGATTGGCTGTTTCAAATTTACGTATTGGAAATTCCCATATTTAAAAATATCCGTGCACTATCATTCTTTTCTAAATTTAACCATACAACATCACTTTTCTATCAGCCAATTTAAAGAACCTCTCAAATACAGCATTTCATGTGACAGTGTTTACACAAATAAAATTTACGTAAAAAATATCAATTAATAATATTACAAAATGTTTGCAGTGATGATTTCTTGTATAATTTACCATCTTCAATCCTTCTGCATAAAATGTGAGTCCAATTCCCGAGAGTTCACCGTTTC
Source organism: Limnoperna fortunei (assembly GCA_944474755.1). Classification (NCBI taxonomy): domain Eukaryota; kingdom Metazoa; phylum Mollusca; class Bivalvia; order Mytilida; family Modiolidae; genus Limnoperna; species Limnoperna fortunei. The sequence continues at coordinate 33,171,835 of OX104115.1, forward strand.
CAAACTGACTGGCATATGCTTTTCCCGTAAACATTTCGTTTAAAACCTAATCGCTTGCTCTGTCGATTTTCGAGTGTTGGCAGCATCTTTTTTCTTAATGATTTCACTAATTTCAAAGTTCGTAATATCTGCGAATCCTTGTTTAGCACCAAATCCATCCGAATTACGTTCACTCGATGACGTTGTCATGTTTACAAACAACAATTAAATCCGAACGTCAGTCAGAACGATAATTTTGATTGGTTGAGTGTATTTAGGAGAAAAGATTTGATTGGATACCGCATTTCCGTGAAAGGCTACGGCACTTGCTAGGTATTTTCTCACGAGAGTGCACTATGGTGTTTTATTAAATAGGACGATATGATAAGAAATGGAAAGTCCCGTGTGTTAGTTTAGTTCAATAGGAAAACGGAAAAAATATCTAGTATGTTATAATATTTTTTAAAACCTTACATTTTGTTTGCTAGTCGTCACAGTATCCAAACCAGATTAGATTTTGGCGTATTCAAATTCTAATACAAATCATTTTCAATTGTTTTGCACTCCAATAATTGCTCATAGTTATGGCTGTCTCTTTGTAAGATTTGAATTTTCCAATTTTCTGAATTTTTTTTTAATATGAAGTTTGAACTTTGAAAGTAAAACCAGCATATGCTGTTAAGTTAAAATTAGTATTTTTCAGATCCAATAATTTCAATAGTTATGGGCCTTCAACTTTAATATTAAGTTTAGAATTTGTCCGTAAATAGTTCAATGCATGATATTTACTTGGTCTTGATTTGATTAGAAATAAAGATATAAAAGTGCAACTGAAACGCCATTTTATTTTAGTCTATAACAATATTTATTATAGAAGTATTTGAATTGAACATTCTACGTTTGACTCTGTTTTAATGCTTTATTGCTTTATTGACATTCTGCGTGGAAATTCTTTTAGTAAACTTCATTTATCAGTTTTATTATTAGTTATTTGAGTGCTTTTGGTTATTCATTGTAGGTTTTGGACGAATCAGTATTAAATATTACGGCTATTAAAAGCCTGGCAGCAAAAGGAATTAAGAGAGAGAATCATGCACGTTAGTATAATTATAGTTAGCAAATGTTTGAAGAAAGTAGCAAAGAAAACCGACCGAACAACAAGAGCCAAAAACCAAGGGACAGTTACAAATCCGGATATAGACAAACACAACACAAAAATCAAAAAACATAAAACACACAAAGAGAGTACCCCGAACCCAATAAAAACCATGGGTGCACTCAGGTGCTCCGGACGAGTAAGCAGTCCCTGCCTCTAATTAGACACCCGTCGAGTTACTCATTGTCTTGTCTAGGGAAAATTCAAATCCAGGAATAGGAAACACTACCTACGACTCCGCGAAAATGTCAGATCGTATTTGAGACACTGACTTCCCGTAACGATCAATTAAGTCGTGGTGCCGACCATAGAACTTCAGGAGAGATAACATCAACCTAGGTACAACAAACCCTTGTTTGAGTAGTTTAGCAGTAAACAGCAGTGATCGGTCTAGAAAATCTGAATAGCGATCGCGGGATCTAGAATAACGTATAAGTTGTGAAATGTACACACCATACGCTGGAGCTGCTGGAATGTTGTGGTCGATGAACGGGAAGTTGACAATTGGAAGATATCAGGAACCATCTTTTTCACATGTTTTTATATAACTGTGATATGAGTAGACTTGATTTTGTGTTTTTCTGATTGAAAAATTTTAAAATTGTCTTGTTGGCTTTATGTCTCAAAGCCTTTTACGTTCAAATATTTGACAGTCTTACAAGTTGAATAAAGCTATTGCTTACTTATTAATTGATAATCTTACATGCTTATTTATCTAGATTTGAATACGCTTTCAAAATTTTCTCTACTTAAACTATAAAGATCCAGTAGTGAATTTAATGGAATTATTAAGTGCCCTTATTCATGTATTTGTTTTGTCTTTGACATGTTTGCGCTGAAAAGCGCACGACCTGTCAGTAAATTTCAGCTGATGCGGCTTATCTTTTTCCAGATAGCAATTTTCTTTCTAATAATTTGTTTATATCACTCGTAAACTACGGTTGAAGTGGGTGATAATTTTCCAGTTCGGCGATCTCCGGTCTGAGCGGGTGTTAATTTATTTTTATATCAACCGTTGGGATGAAATCACGAGGAATTGACACCCGTTGCTATGATGGGCGGGGCTAAAACGTGAATCAGTAGAAATTAACACATGGTTACTGTCCAATAAAGACAGCATTTTTGCATAAAGTATATAAATCATTTTATTGTGTTTAGTCTCAGCAGCGATTGTTCATGTTGTGCTTGAATTAAATATGACAAAGACAGAGTTTCTAGAGGTAAGAATACTACAACCTATAAATAAACTTCACATAATACAATATTGTTATGTACATCTGCATAGATGATACATGCGAGACAAATAATATCTCTTAATATAAATCGAAAATTTTGAATTTTTAGGTTTAAAGGGTTGGCATGTTTGTGTTCTTGGGGCGGCCATTTTTTCTAATAGTGATTTTCTGTCAACTAAAACTGTGATCCTTGCTAGATTAACTATTTGCGTATAATAAACTTGTCTCAGATCTAATACAACTTTATTAATTTGACATTGATGTTTGTTTCCCAACAGTTCCCTACTAGCACATTTCTTAACAAATTCATTATTTCAACAGCTAGACATAGAAACAGTATACAACCAGTTATCATATACATATAGTACATATATCTTACTTTTTTGCTGATTAATCTTATGGTATAATATTTGAAAACTTATCGACGAAACATTTTAATGTAAGGAAATAAAAATCAATGATGCTTTATAATGTCAAAAATGTCGACAAACATCAGAAAGTTAATTTTACTGATATTATAATAATCTTTTTTAAAACAATTACATTACTTAAACTAAATTTGTTTAAAAAATCTATAAAAAACACAACAAACGTATTGTACAATTTTATACAGTTTTGCTGTATGTTGTTGATAAAATGCCGTAATAAATAATTATATTTATTAACTTGATTACACACAGTTTGTTATTATTATGAGCTTTATTGGCTTATGGATATGAAACCTTTAACAGTCAATGTAGTAAGTTTAATAAAAAAAATGTTCACCAATTACCCTTGAATTTATATAATTTTAAATAATATGTATACGCCCGCCTAGGACGGACGTATTGTGGTGTACAAATATCCATTCGTACATCCCTCTGCTCGTCTATCACTCTAACTGACCGTATTCCTTTCGTTCACATGTCGCACTTAATATTAAGAATGAATTAAAATATTTTCTTAAAACTGCTGTTACTTTTTAGCGTTTTCCTTATAATATGTATATTTTTTTATTAATTTCTGGTTTGCCATATTGGATTATGGAACTATTGGTAAAATGGTGAGATATTTTTAAAAGTACTATAGTATCGGATTTCGGCTGTTGTCCCGTCCGATACGATTTTTTTTATACACTCTGTATCTGTATTCCCTTGTAACTGACTGAGTAACTAATATTCGATCGCAAATGTCTGTGGCGATCTAATGGCAAAGGTCTGTCGGTTATTGCATAATTATTGTCATCTCTCTGCACAACTGAGTTTCCAGTTCTACCTTTTGGCTCACGTGGCCAAAAGAGTACCGAGAGTTATTCTCTTCAACTTGGGTTTTTAAAAGGCTTCTCGTATAAATGGTTCTTCAAATTCTGGTAAGTTGAAGGGTAGAGATGCCAGGTCAAATTAAAAGCATTTTAAAAATAAATCATTGCATTTTAACTTGAAAGAGAATGCAAAAAGAAACATTTTGAGCTTTCATTGTTGAAAATCGGTCAAACGGTTCAAAAGTTATGAAGATTTGAAATTTGCAATTTTCGGCATATAATTTTCCAAGATGGCCGCCACGATAAACTGACCCATTGTGAAAGTTTGAAGGGATATATTTCACTTATTATATCTCAGGTTTCCATGGTTTTAAGAAAAGTTACTGTTTGTATGTGTATCTCAAGAATTAACAACAATAACACCATGTAAGTATGCACACCACAAAATTATAATGTCTTTAAAGTGTCTAAACCCCTGTTTTATAGTGATGAAAACCTATCGGTTCACAGATTTTCAGTATTTTTTTCTGAAATTACACACTAGTATATCAATATCTCTTACAAAAATAACTCTAATGACTGGTTTGAACAGCTTTGGAAAATAACATATTACTTAAGAAATGGTTTGTAGTAGAAGTCTAGGTTGAAAAATGCTGAAGGTATCAAATATTACCATTATCCTTTCATGGCACTATATAATAGGTCCATATATCACCAAAAATATGGCTGAAAATAGCATACAAATAAGGATATCTTAAAAACTACTAAAGATAATTTCATGAAACTTGGCATGTATGTGCAATATGTTATGTGCTTTCGTTTATTTACATTATCACCATATTTCTCCAAAAACTGGCGGCCATTTAAAAAAAATGGCCGCCAAATTTAACATGAAATACTGCGCAAGATATCAGTTTTTCATGCATATCTTCGCTATTTGTCATCCGATTTTGAAGTTTGAAGTATCAAAATAATCCTTTTAAATCTAGCTTTTTTAATTTTGTTTGATTATTAGCCACTAACTAATAGTATTTTGTATTCTCAAAAATCTGTTTTTTTGTACACTTCGTATTTAGAATTTAAATTGGTTAATGTTGGAATTTTCCATGTCCGGCCACTACGGTGTTTTGTCTCGAGCTGAAAACCAGACTCGAAAATAAAAATATATTGAACCTCAATATCATAATCCTTTGCAGGCCATTGAAAAACACTATTATTTCTACTACACTGGTGCAGGCATTTAACCAGTGCAGTGTTTTCGTTGACTATTTTTAAAACCTGTCCAGGATACCAACAATTGGAATACTAGTATGCAACCTTGAAGTTGTGAATGGTAGTATTTTCATTCAAAGATTTTTCAACACATTTCTGTTTACATGTACTTGGACCTTTATCAGTAATATTGACTTCTGTTTGTTGAATTAGACCTCATGTTTTTGAATATTTAGCTTTAATATCCTCTACTTTTTTAAATTTTTTTGTCTATACTCATTCATAAAGCGTTTAAATGACATTGTGTCATCTGCTTCAATAATTTCCAACATGGATAACCAGAACTCTGCTGTTTGAAATCCATTGTTGTAAATTTTTTCAAGAGGCCAATCATCTGTAAGAAAAACTATTTTATCTTGTATTCTTTATTTAATAAAATAAAATAATAAATAAATAAAATTAAAAAAAATTAATTAACAAAATGAAAAGAAATGTAAATAATGAAGTTTGCCAGCAAACTTCAAGAAAACAAATTACGCAGAAAAATAAGTCCAAATAAAACTCTTCATCTGTTGTTCAGACCAGCTGTTCACAGAGAAGACCTCTGAAAAATAAAACAAAGAAACCACAAAGCAACGAGAACCTAAAAACGTAAAAACATTTATATAAGACATAATACAAAGAGCAAGGTCTAAAATTAAATTGTCAGCACTTAACCTACTATATAGAATTGCTAAACTTTGAATTGTAAAATCTATCATTAAATAAATATTGTTTGTTTGAGTGTTGTTTAACGCCACCTTTCAGCAATTTTTCAGTTACATCATGGCATAAAGTTTTTATTTCAGATAGGAAGCTAAATTGCCGAGATAAAAACCATGACCTTTGGTAGGAAAACTGGCAATCCTTGTCAATTACGAATACAGTAGAGAGCATGAGTGAGCTCGAACTCGCAATCCCAATGTTTACATACCATGTGATGAATATTAGATACAGCCACAGAATAAAGAGCACGCTGTTGCATTTAAACATTTTTTGTTCAGCACATTAAAATATATTATATAAAAATTTAATGAACTGATTAGACCAAAGGTTTGCATCAGTTTTTATTACAAATGTAAGACTTAATATCAATAAATATTCTTTAAAATTAATTGCCTATTGTCATTTTTTTTCATCACTTACCAGTTGCTTCCCCGTCAAGCAATAACTTCTTCATTATAAGAGGACCATGGACAACATCTGGTTACCCTACAGTATATTGTAAAGAATAAAATACAACTTGTGTTTATTTTTTTAATTAAATTTACATGTGACTTATTAGTTGTAATATTAATTATCAAGATCATTTTATCGACAAATATACACTAGACTTACAAGACATACCAGATTAATTAAATTATATTTGTTTTAGTGGTTGCACATATATCTTCTATCTATGCGCAGATGTATAATAATTAAAAATTGTTTAGCTTAACTTTAAGACCACAATTTATTGCAACTTTTATAAATATACATTTCATCATGACATGTGACTGTGAACCCCTTTTCCCTTCCAAATTTTTCATAATATTGCACAAGTGCACACTTTCTATTTATCACCATACTGTTTCCACCAATTTTTAATATAACTGAACCCATCCCCAAGTCGCTTCCCCCTTGGAACTTTTACCAAGTGTCAGCTAATAAAAGCGATCTAAAACGGGTAGAAAATCGTTTGGATATGATACTTTACAAAATTATAAATGGTAACAGGTAAATAATTTACCATTTGACATGTTTATCGATGACGTCGCAGCTTCGATATTCTCCATTGGCAAAGACTCCATATATCGTACCGTCAAATAATCTCCGCAAGCCTTGTACACAGTTCCTATCAATAAAAATAAATATATGTTCCTGACGTACAATTTAAACAATGTTTGGTTCGTTTGAAAGAAAAAATATTGCAGTTTAAGTAATCGGAGGAGGAATTTCGATTTATCAATTTACCTTGAAGCGCCGTTCGATTGAATGTTTTATATCAGTTTTTGACCTTGAAATTTACCGGATATGAAAATTCCCCACTTTTTATGCACAAAATTAAAATCTAAGCTTTCATTGGATACCAAAAATAGCTAGATATGACGTCAGGAACATATATTTATTTTGAGTTGAAGATGGTGTCCCCAGGTATTTTCCAGTGCCGTTCGATCGTCAATACACAAATAACCGCCTCGATTCGCGTTTATTATCCGAAAAACGGATTAATATACGGCAGATTCTTTGAAAATAAACAAAATAACATATATTTTATTGAACATCTATGGAAATAAAAATTCATACAAGTAAAGTTAAAATAGTGCAGTTTTGTATCAAAGTCGTCAAAAATCAACTTTTGATGGATTTGGAAAACAAAATGGCGGCCAGATTAGGGAAACAACCGGCATCTCTATGAAGGGTATTCTCCAATTTGGTTTGTCAACAAGCATTTTTTACTCAAATAAATTAAAACATCATCAAAATTTATTGGATAGTCTAAGAAAAGTTTATGTTTTATGTTAGTCAGATAATAAAAAGTTTCACGAGCGCCGGGCTTAGTTTTACGTTTTTCTCTATGGGAAATTGATGTTTAAAGCTATTGAAGACATACTGTATGTAACGTGTATTGCATGGCTCTTTAAAAAATATTTTTTTAATGGATTAGAAATCTAAAATGGCAGCAACTAACAGTCTTATTTAAAATTGCATGTATGACACTTTGTTGAAAAATGTTTAAAAATGATTTCTTATTTGAAACTAGTAAATCAATTGCAATAAAACTATTCAATATTCATTGCATGATCCTTTTTACCGTGATATATATTTCATGGTTCTTTTTCAAAAATTACATTTGTTTATGCTAGTCGGAAATCTCAGAATGGCCACAAATACTTTCCTGGTTTGACATAGAATCTTCTTATAGGACGAATTTTCAAATGACTTCTTTTCAGAAACTGCAAAGCAATTTAAAGACATTATTTGTGAATGTGCATTTTATGGTCCTTTTCAGTGTTAATACTTTTTGATATGATTGGAAGTCCAAGATTGCTGTTATTCATTTAACAAAGAATCTGAAGGTCCAATAACGCTTGATATTTGAAACCATTTATTGGATGGTTCTGTACAAAGTTTATGTTACTGAAGCCAACAGGGAAAATGACTGCTATTTTAAAGTTGAGGACATGGCATCTTCATTCTCAATATACATCAATCAAGCAATAGAGGCTTTTTAAAAATTATCTTATTTTTCTATTTTACTGGGTGTTTTAGAATTTTTTTTTATTTGTTCCTATATATGACACACGGGTCGGATCTTTGATGGCCAAGAGACAAAATAATTTCAAAAACGTCAACATGTTGAATATAATATATCCAAAAAAGTTAACAGGTATATTTTATGTTCATATTTCCTTCCATACAGTACTATATTTCCCTTTTTATCTGGTCTAAAACACTATGTTTTATTAACAAAAGGCTATTTGTACCAATTACAATCTATGTTTGTATGTATTTTAATCTTATTTTTTTAGGTAACTGGAGTATTGTCTGATGTTTTGTCGACCATAAAGACAGAAAGTTTTTCCGTTTTAAATTCTGTTTCAAAGGCAGTTGACAAAATATTACAGTGGCCTGAAGCATTAACACAGAATACCGTGGTATGAGGTTATGATAGATTTTTAACTATGTGAAGATTTTCAAGAAATCGATGTGCAAAGTCCACATGTTGTGTCATTATTGTTGCTGATCGAAACTATATATATGATTTGTACAATTGTCTCTTGGAAATTACATATTCTTTTAATAGTTATATTTCTTCACAGATTTAACTGTAGGCTATAATTCTGTAACACCAGTTTCTTCAATTGAAAATACACCCTAAGCCGGCACGGCTATAAAATACCCAATTTATGTTAAATAGAATGAAGAAATTGCAGTATACAGTTTGTATTCAATATTTTTAAAACAACATTTAGTTTTATTTTGAAATTGGTTGTTTCATTACTAAGCAAACGTTGATTTTAATTAAAGCTTTTTAAATGATTATTGTTCTAGTTCTTATTAAAAAACAAGAGATATAACATTGTTCGAATTGTAAATATTTATAAAATCTTTAGATTTTTTTTTCAGGATAATTTAGTAGACTGTCTATATACACTATCTACGTCTTTTGCTAACCCAACATTTCCTGTGGACCCCAGGGAAAAGATTTCTTTCACAAAGTAATTTTTATTTTGTTCTTTAAATTAAACAACAAGGTCTAAAGTAACGCAAGAAACATTAAATTTGGAATGTTATGTAATGTAAATGTTATTTTCACTGTTCGCTATATGTGTAAACAATTGACTGACCACTTGTAGCATTTCCGTTCTCAACCTTGTTCTCAATTAGCAAAAATACATCATCATCACCTACTTTGCTATAATTGCAGTTTTAGCAATGAACCTATTGATAAAATTTTTAATTTGATATTCATATAATAATTCATATCAATTCATATGTTCATATTGATGTTCAATTATTATTTATATAAAATTGGGAATTATTCTAATTTAGGCAAAGTAATTGAAATGAATTCAGCATAAACAATAATTTAAAAAAATATTATACTGTAAATTATTCCATACAAACATTCATCTTGCAGGCATCAGCAATTATCAATAGTAGCGAGTACTCTTTTCGCACAGTTTTGCAGTTAAAACTTCAAAAATAACAATATTGCAAATCAAAATGAACACCAAAACATTCAAATGATGATAAAATCATGAAATGAAAAACGATCGATCAAGTCAAGTCATTTTTTTTCCAGTTCACTTTTCAATAGTTTTTCAACAACGTATGACATTACAGTAGAAAACTCGATGCCACAAGATGATTTTACAGTGGATAACACAACGTCAAAAGATTTAATGCATAATAATACAAAACCATATGAACAAACGGTAAGGAATTGAATATTAATTAGTGTTTAATAGTATTATTGAGTGTGACATTTTAGCGTGTACAGATTTAGTCATTGATATGATTGAATATGATGCAAATATGATATAAAACAATCCTAATAGAATTTACAATCAAAATTAAAATATATATATATAATATGAAATTTACTATTGCCACCAAAAGACTATTGAAGCAAAACATAGTTCAGATGTTTTGCGGTACGAAATGTTGGTATTTAGCATTCCATAACATTATAAACTTTTTTACGGAAAAAACCGGCATTTCAGAAAATTACCTCAAATCTAAATCTATATATATATTTCGATTAAAGAAATAGTTTATAATTGTTTTTACGGGATGTTGGATCGTTACAGTAGATTACGATGCCGTACAGACTAAAATAATAATATATTTTAAAAAGTTTTAAATCAACATCTAGATACATAATCAAAGCGAAAACAAAGTTAAACACTTTAAAAATTGCAGAAGTATTTCGCCTGACCAACAGGCTTCATCGGTGTTACAAAAATGACAATAACAGGTAAAACTTTCTGTCATTACACGTATATGATGTATACGATTTCTTATAATTAACGAGAAAAGTTTTTAAGAGTGTTAAAAACGTATGTACAGGTGTTTAAGTAAGTAGCACTATAAATAAGGTTATATATAATTATACAAAACAAGCAATTTTAAAATAAATAAAACGACCCGTTATTCTACATGAATATTTGAAGACTATGGATGTATCTGGTCTCGAGTTCTATAATTTTTCATTTATTACCATCGAAAATTATGTTTCCAATGTTTTGATCCAAACAATTTCTTTCTGTTTACTCTGTTTTTCTACCTTGGGTTATGGTCTATTAGGGTCACCCTGAGTTTATTGAAAATCTCTGACTGACGAAAAACTATAAAATACTTGATAATTTTGCAAAAATAATTAGCAAGACTCTATTATCCATGTACAAAAAGAGTAATATTGATACACACACTCTGGAATGGGTAAATTAATAATAAGACATTGTGGGAACGACACATTGGGCATGTTTCTTAGCACAAAATTTAAAGTAACTGAATGTATGTAAAATCTACAAATGCTAATTTAATTCGATTTGTAATACTTGTGTATTTGACGACATCAAAAGTTAATTAAGAGATAGATTATTGCGAGCGGGGTCAATGCGAATTAGAACATGGTCAGACCTTATATTTGTCAATAAAATGAGGATAAATATAAGGTCTGACCATGTTATATTCGCATAGATCCAAATTGCAATAATCTATTTCGATTCTAATGTCTAACAATTGTTTTAAAATTTCGAAACGGCTCTAAGAGTACGCTTTTAATGGTAAAACTGTTTTTTTAACTTATAAGATATATCATAAAAAAGGGTGTTTAAGGAAATATAATTGACATAAACATATATTCTCGTCATTTTATTGAATATACGTACCTTTTAAACAAAACTATTAAGAAATCTTAACGAAATTGCTTGGTTCCAGTTTGAAATATTCAGGCGAGTGTAATATGACGTCGAAATTATAATTTTGACGTCATATTAACTCGAATGTAGAATTGCTAAAACATAATTTATCGGGAGTAGTTTAAATCATATAAATCTCAGAATTCAGACTTAAAATAACTGCATTATTCACAATAACGATAATTATGGATAACATATAACAAACTTCATTTTAAGTCAGTTTTTAAATTTACACAAAACACAGCTTACGCATGTGCGAACTAAACTTATTGGAATTTTGACACGGCTTTGTTTATATAGCTAAAGCAGGACGTCATATTTGAATATTTTTCTACGCTTTTATTGTAGAACAAGAAGATATACAAACTTATAAATGTAGTCGAAAATATTGCTGATGGAGTTTTGAATTCTATGGATAATGACATACCTGAGAGAATTGAATTTAAAACAGCAGTTATGACCATATTTGTTGGAATAGCAAACAACAATGAAGAAACAATTTTAAATAGTTCACGGCAAATTAATAACAAAATATTGACCGGATCGTTCCATATACCAATTCTAGTTAACTCCAGCCAGCCAAGCTTCAAGTTTCAGGTAAAAGTTTTAGTTACAATGCCTGTTGTTTTACGTCATGAAATTTTTCTTGGCGAACTTGTATTTATTTAATCCCTTTCAGATGTAAAATGTAAGACGAAAGGATCTTTCATGCTCAGTCATTCTTATCTGCATTAAAATTGAAGGTTTTATAGTAGAATTCCATAAAGTTGAACAGGTGATAATTTGTTTTTTTAAACTATGCTGCGTATTATTTCTGTTTTAACATATTCTGTCAAACACAAACTGAGTGGAAGTTAAACTGTTTATATAGTGAGAACGTAGAGTTCCAACCTGATATTGTGCATGTCGCTGTTACATTTTTTATCTAATATATCAAACCATTTGGAAGCATTTATAAATACTTAGAAAATACAAGTATTTTTTTAATAGAAGGAAAGATTTGTGTTTACTTGTTTCGGCGGGACTGCTGTATTTGCATAATAAGATACCATTACTTCTTATACTTTTCAAACCCCAGGTGTGTGTGATTTCATGTGTTTTTACATCAGTGCAGTCAAACTAAATTCAAAGTAAAAATTGAAATCTCATTTTGACGAATAAATTGTAGTAAATTCATTCTTGTTCTTAAAGAGGTAGCCAACTTAATTGCTCATTTGTACATAAACGTTTCCTTACTTGTTTAGACCTATTTTTAAGATAAAAATGTGTATGTTAATATTTCTTATTTAAATAGATGTTTTTCACGGAAAAAATACCTTTCGCCTCAAAATCAAAATTAACAACACCAATGATGTCCCTGAAACTTAAAGACCAAATACAGATGCCTCTTGTAGATTTTCCAGAACCAGTTCTAATTAGACTTCCTAATGATGGTAAGTTCTATCAAATTATTTCTTACGCTCTATTATATCTACCAATTGTGCTTTTTAACGATAATGTTTAATATTGTGATGAGTCTGTGTTATCGGGCAAAATATTTAATGTTCATTAAGACTTCTGAAATGTATATATGTCGCTTCCCTCTCATCTCTAAGTGCCTTTTTGATTTAGTGTATGTTTATGTCTGTGATCACATTGTTTTTACTCATCTTGCCATTGGGAAAACAGTTAATACGGATTACAAGTTCACATTGTGCACTTTTATTTAACACGTTACATGCTTAAGATGCTTGGAGGAGATGCATGTCATGTGCCGAAAAATGTTTTTAAGCATCAGTTATGATTACACTTGCATCTCGTATTTTGCATGTAAAAGCTGAGGGAGGGTTTGAGCGCTTGTTGTTGTCCGTGTCAAAACGCAAAATTTAACGTTTTGACAATTTCCAAGGAAACAATTCTGAATATAAATGTGTACATAAAATATATTTTTAATTAAATATATTCAAACTCGAAAAGACAGTACACGTACTAGAGTACTGTTCTGGATTAAAACAAATTTCATATAGATTTGGTATGTACAGTTGTTGTGATTTATTGCAGAGCAACCACTTAATTGAATGATGTTTAATAACTCGCAGAGAAATATTCAACAAGGCTTGAAACAAAAATGTAGCATTTTTCAGTGCTGAAATCATTTCATATTCTCCGTCCTCCGTCACAGAGTTTGGTTAGGTTAATAACTCTCAGGTACATTGTGCAAAAGTGTTTGAGCATTGTATTTATGTTTGATATGTGATAGTTCAGAAGAAGATTTATAGATTATTTACGTTTTGAAACAAGATGCATTGTCTCGCCCCTATCTCATCGAAGGGCGCCTGTGCCGAGATGATATGACGAGAAAATGAATCAAGTTTCAAACAACGTAATAATCTCTTTACCTCTGTTTTGGAACATTGTGACGTCATGTGCTTACTTAAAGACGTATTGACAGCCTAGTGAAATGGGCCGATACTCAAATACTACATAAGAATCATAAGCTCACCTTGCATAAAAACAGATGTAAGCTATTGTCCTCATTCACGTTTTTGTCTTCATTAGCCTTTGGTGCGAAAGGGTTGTATGTTCATTAATACATTTGCAAGTAGTACTTAGTTTATAATGGAAACCTATGGGAAAAATCTTTTAAATGACTTCGTTCCTGTATCCACTAAATCATTTTGATCATTTGATCATTATGTTCATTGGATGTTTCTTTAAATGATAGCTAGGTTCATTTTGTTTGTTGTGCCAATAACTCTTGTTGAAAACAAAATAAGGGTCTTTATCGTGCAATGAGTGCAGCGCTCTCCAAACACGCTCATTTTACAATTCAAAGACCCACAACGAGAGGAACTACATGTACAGCAACCACTAGGCAGCTCAGCGTGTCGAGCAATGGGAACGCTTACAGTATGGTTCCAGAGTTTAAGATGAACCGCTATATGTAACTGTCAATACAATAATGTACGTTTTGAGCGATTGCTATTCATTTACAATATTATATGGTAATAATTTGACTTTTCAGAAGATTTCTTATTTGAAGACCAATTCAGAAAGAAAAGTTGTAAATGTAAATCCCTTTAACAATAATTATCTATATGTTAAATATTAAGCCTTTGCATTTATTCTTGAATAAAAATTGTTAAAAGGCTAAACCATTTAAATCTTGTTACTTTGTCATCTGTACAAAAAGTCCAAAGATACCAAAATGCAAAAGGCCTTAATTTGTTAATAGACCTCACTATCCAAGTGTTATATGTTGTAAGTCATGTTCAACAGTTGACCTTTTATGGGTATAAGCTTTTGGGCGGTGTAGGAGTACGGTTTTCAGAACTCAAACTTTGATTAACAATTTTTGTTGTCTGAGTTCTTTCCAATTTTCACTGGGCACACAGATAAAAAATCGACATCATGACATAGCTGAAAAATTGCTGACAGTGGCGTAAATCGTCAACCAAAGAAACTTTTTTTAAACAAAGCTTACTCTTGTTAGAAGAATACCTCCTACTTACTTTGCAATCATAGTTAGAATTGTGTTGAATAAAATGAATTAATAAAATTATCAAATTGTGCTGGACAGGCAAGAAACTTAAGGAAATGACAAAAGACCACCTTGGCTGTTACAATATTGCCAAACAACGAGGAATTGTTGTCTTTTTCTAATTATTGTAGTTCTTGATTATTTTATATTAAGTGTAAATTTTACAAATATTTTTTCGTAATTTTACTTTCAGGTGAGGAAAAGAGCACTGTATATACATGGAATAGTCAATGTGTAGATGGGATGTTTAACAGTCGTTATAGGTTCCTACGTTTATATGTAGATCAACCATCTAATAAATTTCTAATAGTGAAACTTAAACTACAGATGCCCATTCCCATTTTGTATGCAATTAATAAAACAGAGCAGGTTACTTTTTCTGATGCTCAAAATGGAACATTGCTTACAGACATGTTTACGGCTTTTGTTAAAGACCCTGAAGAAAACCCATTCCGTTGGAGTATTGGGCTGCTTTTCGCAGAAAGTGAATGTCGGGAACATGTAAACATAAATGTCAGTGTTTCTACAAGTGCCATATCTTGTCAGTACTGGGACACAGAATTGGAAATATGGTCCACTTCTGGATGCCAGGTAATTTTAACTATGCAACACCGATATCTTAACTGCATAGAGAAAACAAATAGCATTGCAAATTGATATATCAAAAGCCATTTTTCACACGAAGAATTAACTTCATTCAGCGGTTGCTATCTTATGCCAGTCTTTACAAATTAAAACCCAAACTTATGCCATTGATTATTCAATGTAAGCGATAGGACTGATAATTTTTTGGCCAAGTCATACTATATTAAATAATTCAGGACACTATAATATGTCCGGAAACATTTTTTTCCAAATAACCAGTTGTCCTTTTGGGTCGAAGATTTGGAGACAATAAATATCAATACTACTTTAGAACTAAATTTAAGGCTATGGAAATTACAAAATCAATATTTTTAACAATTATTTCATAAAAATCATTTGACTGATGATTTTTTATTATTTCTCAACAATTAAGATGATCTTACCTTTCAGTGATTAGACAAATGTGTCAGTATAATTTTTAAGATTACTGCAGACACGCATCAAAATTTAATACAACATGATTGGAAATATTTTAATACAACTTCTTCTTGGTAATTTTTCACCAGATCAGATTTGTTTTACACCTGCATGTTGATGTCCCCTGACATAAAATATGTTAGTGTAAATCACAAATCAAGGATATGCTCGACTGCAATTTTAACTGACAAAGATTGCCAGTTTTCATACCCAAGGACCGGGTCTTCAGCCCAATAATACGAAGATATTGCTGAGCAATTGCGGAAAGTGGGTTAAACACTTTTCAATTAAGCAAACAAAACAAATCAATTTTAACAATCAAAATAGTTATTCATTTACTATTGGTCCAATTAAATATGGATACATATATTATTGTTCAATAAACCTTTACACAGGATAAATTTCTGTTTTAATTGGAATTAGTTGACACCGTGCTTAAATGCATAGTTAAGAAACTATCGTATGGAAACTACATGTATGCAATACAAAATTGATAAATTGTGTGAGTTTGTTAAATTTTAAATACAAATTGGTCAAGTCTGTTAACACTTAATCCTTGAACGTTTGGGTTTGCTTTTCAAATTAACCAGAAAACATGACATTTTGAATCACATTTACATACATTTTGTTTCAATTTTATGTTTTAAGCTATGTTTCTTCTACGTATTTGGATTGGTTGTTTATTGTCGTTTGTATTTACACGTTTCTGACAATGGTTTTATGGTAGGGCAATAAATATTTACTTAGAAATAAACAATCAGTTGTAATAATTTGCTTAAAAATAAACAATTGGAGAAAATCTGGAAGACTAAAGATAAAGAGGAATGGAGTGTCTTGGACGATTTATTGTTGGTGTTGAAAATAATAGACTCATATCGTCTTTTAAAACAGGTTTCGCCGCTTTCAACTGGACAACATATATTATGTCAATGCAGCCATCTGACACATTTTGCAGGTGGATTTCTTGTAGTACCTAATGTAATTGATCCAATAGCAGATGCATTATTGTTCCTAACATTTTTTGACAATCCTATAATCGTTTCAACTGTTGTAATTCTTTGGATGACATTTTTGTTTGCATTGGTTTGGGCTCGCAGAGCAGATATGAAAGACACAGAGGTAAAACTTTTTCACTAGTTAATATTGTTTTGATAGGGTATTTTTATGTATGTATTATCTTTTGAACTGAACGTAGATTACTTTACTTAACTTAACGACGTCAAACGTAATTGTTATATCGCAATTAGCTTTTGACGTTTTGACACAGGGATAATATAGGATTAAACACTGGGTTTTAGGAAATTATCAATGTGTAAACTCCGGCGACTCACTCACAAACTAAATAAAGTCCGAAGGACTTTATGTCAAGTTTGTGAGGGAGTCGCCGGAGTTTACACATTGATAATTTCCTAAAACACAGTGTTTAATCCTTATAATTCTGTGAAATAATCGTTGCGATTTTTAAAACAGCAAAAACAGTTACAGACACCCATCTAGACCTCAAAACGTACCTAGGCCGGAAAGCGTCGGGATATGCAAAACATAGTACCAAGTGAATAGCGGTTCTGTAGAATATTGATAGGAAAAAAACAAAATGAAACACTAAATTGTATTTATATTATATTTTATTTGAAATCTCAATCGATTTATTTGGAAATCAATGGGGCATAGAAAACATTGTCCCCTTCTCCCTGACGATACGCTAGGAGGACGCCATCTTGTTTACATTGGATACTGAAAATAGTCCACTCAGAGGAAATATCGATATATAAATTACCTGAGAAGACGCCATTTAATTTTTTTTACCCAATCAAAGCACTTAATATAAATAAATTACAGCATGAATAGAATTATCATGTAATAGTATTAGCGATCGTAAAAAGATTTTCTATTAACATTTTATCCAGTGTTAATATATACGGAAAACGCAATATTTTTTATGTTTGAAAAGTGTAAGCCAGTTCACGTCTATGTATATGCTTATGCCAAACATATCTCCATAAAACATATTCAGATATAATACTGTAAAAAAAATATTTGTGGATGAATTTGGCGTTGTCGTTAACTTAGAAGCAAACGTCCCAGACTAGACAAAAGAAGAAATATTACCCTATATTGACCATTTTTACTACTTTTTTGTTCCTTTCTACACCTATAATGTATACATAAACGCTGTAAAAAAGTTTGTAAAACAAGACCTACAAATAAGTCATCGTGACTGAAATTGTCCATTGATTGTTTACTAAAGTTTATGCTGTTCTATTACTATGTGTCTGATTGTTTACATTCTTTGCTATTGTTTTCAAAAATGTAATAGTTAAATAGAAAGTAAACAGAAAAAGGATTTATCTAAAAAAATCTTGAATATGTCTAACGTGACTGAAAGTATTAACCGACTCCTGATATGAGAGTTGAACTCTTAAATGACTTTATCTTGTCTCATCGTTAACGTTAAAACAGGTAAACTTGTTACTATGAAACCGCTACTTTTTTGTTCCTTTCTACACCTATTATATATATATATATATATATATATATATATATATATATATATATATATATATATATATATATATATATATATATATATCAAAAATGTAATAGTTAAATAGAAAAAAATCTCGAATATGTCTAACGTGACTGAAAGTATTAACCGACTCCTGATACGAGAGTTGGAACTCTTAAATGACTTTTTTATGAAACCGCTTTTGACTTGAATCGTCTTTGGAGTGCCTGTTATTAAGTGAATTATTCATCACAGACCAAATGAATCGTCGTGTCATTAAATAAATTTGACAGACGTATATTGATTATCTTGCCATTTGTTCATTAATCATACAGTTGCATTCAAAAAGGAAAGAATAATGGTTAACTTCTACTTCCGGTTAATGCAACTCCACCTTCCGATTAAAAATATAATTCCAGTTAACATGACACGAGTTCTGGTTAATACACTCCCAACTTCCATATACATAAATGTTTCTATGCTCCCCTACAGAAAAAAATGACCGTAGTACTCTACTTTAATATAACTTTCTTAGCTGGTTTTTCGGTAGATCTGTGTCATAACCAGATGGAACGCACGATGACTTACCTACGGGTCGTGCCGTCACCCCGAAACCTAAAAACAACTTCATAGAAAAACACCTGCAAAAAATAAATTTACCACAAATCAAAAAATTATTGAACCGAAAATGTAGTTTAGACACTAATATGTCCCGCCAGAAGAAGAATGGACTTCCGGTCTGTTCCGCACACCGAGTAAACTATTAATAAACTCTACATATTTTCATGTAAAACCCATTTCCGAATAAAAAACTATTTTATTGAATTGCAGCCTGTGAAACATCTGTTTTTGTCTAAACCTAAGTGTGCTTACCTGTAAAATTGCATGTGTCGCGGGTAACACGGAGTACTTTTGCACGAAAATTAATCCGTGGGTTATAATTATAGTACCTTACATTCATACCTTTGCAAACTATTTACTTGTAAACAATAGAGTGAGCTACAATCTTTATACTAAAAAAATATCAGACTCTTAATGAAGCTAGTTCCAATTCTCTCTTAACAAATATAGATTCATATTTGAAACAACTAGCCATATTAATAGAAAATTTAAAATTTGTATTTTCTTACCAAAAGACGGCTCTGATTCGTTGGCATCGATTTTTGAAAGAATTAAGTTGTCATTGATTGAGCGATATAGGTAGTTAGCTGTAGCATCTATGCTTAAGATAAACAGAAAATGACTAGCAGAATTTCTTATTTAATACTGTATGTATTTTTAAATTGCGTACAATTATCTTTACAGTTTGGAATAACTATTCCTTATCCAAGTAACGCAAACGATCCATATAAATATATGATGTGCGTAGTAACGGGTTGGCGTTTTAAAGCAGGAACCTCGGCTAGTGTTTCCTGTTATATTATTGGAAGCAAAGGGCAGAGTGCTAAACATGCATTATCAGTGCACAACACAGTTTTATTCCATTCAGGAGCAGAAGATTGGTTTCTTATTACTTCTTCATTTGATCTAGGAAATCTCACGGAAATAGTTATTTGGCACGACAATAGTGGATCATCTCCATCCTGGTATGTGCAACACTGCAATATTTCGTGCTTCACTGAAAATACTATGGGGCGTCAAGTGGTAAAGGTATCTACCTTTGCTCAAGTGTGTTGCAGATTCGAGTCTAACGAAAGGTAGGGTTTGCTCGACTGCAATCTTAATTGACAAGGATTGCCAGTTTTCCTATCAGTTTTTTCCGGGTGCTCCAGATTCCTCCATAATAAAACTGGACACTACGATATAGCTTAAAATTACTGAAAGTGGCGTTGCACATAACAAACAGATGTTATTGTTCTCTATAAATGTGTATCTAGTTAAAGTTCTTTTCTTCGTGCACATCAAGTTTCGTGTTTCGGTGAAAAATATCAATGTGGGTTCTCAGATTCGTCTATAAATATACAGAATTGAAATAACAATTAAAAATAAAAGAATAACACAAAATTTTTACCTCAGCTGACAGTCAATATTTACTGATTAAGCAGAAACAAGTCACATAACATGTTTACTTGATAAATACGTGGTAACATATAGTAGAATAGTGATCATTTTATTTCGTGATTGATTAATTTAAAAAAGAATTAAAAAAAACAATCCAACAAGTTCTGCTGTACGTTTTGAATACAATATTTAGTTAAATCTGCTAGTAATATATAGAGTGAGAAGTTTATGTTGTCACCAATTTTTATGAATTATTGCATAATATGACCAAATTTATTGTTTGTGCTTTGCCAAATTAAACTAAAGTGTTGTATTCGAATACATACCACACTTGAAGCTTATCATTAGCGCCTTGATGTTGATCATTAATATAATTATAATTTATAATGAATTCATACCAGTTACTAGTTCAAATGATTTCCAGGCCATTTAAAAGTTTATCAATAACTTTTATGTGATATTCTCCTCTGAAATAAGTTCTTTCCATTTACTATTGATACCAATAACATAAGTCACCACTATTGTTTTTTTGTTTGTGTTTGTTTGTACGCTGATTGTGGTAGATTCGCAACTCGTTATTTCGTTCACTTGGAACTTGGTACGCTCGGTTCATTATATAAGATACAGTACGGTATCAAACAACATTGAACTAAAAATTATTGTTTTATATTTAAATTGGTTTCTCTCAACGAAAAGTTTTTATTCAAAGAATCGTAAATGGCTTCTCTAATCGTCAAGATTGCATATTATTTTTACCTATAACTAATAAGTCCTGTCTTTAATATAAATTTACACTGCAAAGAAACAATGATTTGTGCATTTATTATTTTGATTTGCAATATTGATGGATATTTTGATGCGACTTGTTTCTATTTATATGATTCCTCTTACAATCAGCATAAAAAAACAAGGTTTGGTAAGAAACGGAAGCTACCGACTTTCAGATTTTATGTTACGGGGAAGTAAATAGATAAAAATAAATTTGGTATTGTTTCAATTAATCAGTCGCAGTTCATAAAATACTTTGAGCCTATTAAAGTTGGTTATTGTTATCAAATTAAGCAATCCTATCTGATTGGTTGTTTTGTTGCTACAGATGTAGAGTAGCAATAAACAATTGTTTAAAAGGTTTAATTTTAAATTCATATAATTTATCGTATTTTTTAACAATTTTTTTTTTGCGAATCTGGTAATGGAATTTCAGTATTGGTTTTAGCTCACACATCTTTTTCTACTTGAAACATTGACAACTTTACTGCAGAATTGTATATATCTGTTAATTTAATTGTCAGGTTTACGGCTTCTATTGTTGTATGTTTTGCCCTTCTATCAATGCAATTGAGTTACGATTTTTATCAGAAGATATATCTTTACTCTTGTCAACTGTTATGTTAGTGAGTAGTACACTCAAACTTTTGCTAACATCAGTATGTTATATAACCTGTATGCACACAAGAAGAGAAAGATATAAATGTGTACTTACAGGTTCCTGTCGAGAGTCATAATACAAGATTTGCAGAGCACACAAGTGTATAATTTCTTTAATGAGAACTGGCTTGGGGAAGAAAGTGGAAAATCCAAAGCTCGTCTGCACTGTACATCTAACCAAGATCTTAAGACACATATTAAACCGCAGTTCTTCCTAAAAGCAAGCCAAGATATACGTAGTGAACACATTTGGATCAGCATCTTCACAAAACCAAAACGTAGCGAATTTACAAGAGCTCAACGATTATCTTGTGCCTTATCTTTGCTTTTGTGCACCATGCTTACATGCCTAATGTTTCATGGAATACCTGAGGATGTGATTACACAAAATATTGCTGGTTTTTCACTTAAAATTTCACTTCAAGATATTATAATTGGAATTGAAAGTGGAATAATAATGTTCCCAATTAATTTAATTATTGTTCAACTTTTCGTACGATCTGAACGTAAAATACCAAAAAAAGAACACTACCTTGAATTAAATAACTATAACATAACTGCTACAGTTGAACAGAGAGGAACTGAATGCAAAGAGTCCAAACCAAGTAAACATACAACAAAAAGGTAAGAATCTTGTACGTATATAATGCATAAATGTCAGATGAAAGTAAATAATGCATGTAGTGCATACTAGGGCTCAAGAAAGAGCATGTGACTAGGATATGATGTCAATTATGTTTTTAAAATGCAATTGAATTTTAATTAATTAATATTCGCCATACATGCAGAACTGTTTATATGCTGATAATTAACTCATATATTCCAAAAATGTCAATTGTAGAGCGTTGGTTTTCTATTTAAACTCTAAATACCATAACCAACTCAAACTTATACACAGGAAAAGTTCAAAAAGTCCAGTTTAATCACTACTGGCTATAAAAATGCATGTAAAGACCATTTGAAGTCGTTTTCGTCTCTCACTGACTGATATTGACTGCAAATGACTGCAAAAATGTCTGAAAAAGATTGCAAACGTTGTGTCAGAAAATAATTTTTAGTGTGACAGTCGTCAAATGTCTGTCATAGACATATTTTGTCTGTCACGGACATTTTTTCCCGCTAACGCAGTCAAAATTTGTCTGTTACAACGGCGTTATCTTTGTATCAGTCCAAAAATGTCTGTCGCAGTCATTCTTTCCGTTGACTCAGTCGAAATTTGTCTGTTACAACGTCGTTACCGTTGTATCAGTCAACAAATGTCTGTCGCAGTCATTTTCTCCTTACTGTTACAACGCCTGGTATTTATTTGTAAGTTTTTAACGTAGGTCGATTAATATTTTTAATTTCAATTTATCTAATGAAAATGTTCGGAAGTAAACAAAACAATCTCTATTTGGAAGTTGTCTCGTTACAGACATACATTTGGTTCTAAAAATTAACCCCTGACATTGAAGACAACTGAAAGTGTATCATATGTTAAATGGAATATTAACTGAATTTTCACTTCCTTACTGATACTCCTAATTAAAATAAAAGCCGTATTTGAGACTCTTCTACATTTCTACCATAAGCAAAAAGTCATAACATTGCCAATTTATGAAGTTATCAGTGTCGAACCTGTTGCTGTTTTTATTCTGTTTATTTTATTTTTTTAATCGTAATATTAAAAAAGAAAAAAAATCATGTTGTTTTCTATTGTTTAAAAGGATGAGCTAATTTAGTAAATGCGATAAAGTTGTTCATGTCCATGGGGATCTTTTGATTTTAAAGGCCATCTGTTTAATTATGTTGCAGGTAATTACGCCTTATATATAAAAATATACGTGCATTAAACATTGGACGGCATCATTTGGTGTGTTTTCGTTAATCAAGATCAAGGATTAATGTGTAACTTTATAATATTATAAATACTTTACGCTTATAGATTGTACAGATGTATTGTAACATAATGTTAACTTAATTCCCCTTTTGCTCTACAGACACTTAATTTTTAAGGTGTTCACATGTATGTTTTAGGAATCATTCTTTAGGAAGGAAAAGTGCCACCCGCAATCTTGAATATGTCAAAGGCACACTTTATCAAATGAAATTAAATCGAGTGAACCGTTTGCTTTAATCGTGCAAAATAAACATATTTGAGAAAATTATTTGATATGTCCATAAAGCAGCCGTTACTGTGTTTAGCAGTTTTCGGGTCTCAGTAAAAAGAAGGTTGAAATTTTTTGCAACACACTGTTAAACGTCATGGTTTTTAAAAAAAATACACAAATCGCCTCATTCATGTTAACGATTTATCGTTCGTACTTCGGGCATTTATTGTTCGTACGACGTTTGTGCATCGTTCGTACATCGTGCCTATATTGCCCAACGTAAATCGGGCCTACGGGACTAATATAAAAAGGTTAATAACATTTTTTTCGTTCGGGCGCAGGGCAATACGGAAAGTCGTATCTTACCTCCGGTTTTCTTAATCAGTAAGCTATTTCGTGACTCCTTCATCCATTTGTTAAACCTGCTAGTCATACGGACTTTTCATACAGCACTGCTTTATTTATTTAATAAAAAAAAGTTCCGAAATGGCGTCTGTATAGGCCTTGTAGTGATTCTCGATCTAACGTGTCTCTGGATCTATACAATCCAAATCGAGTCAATACAAGGGCCAACATCATAACATCATAAAAAGAAAGTAAGCATTAAAGGTAATTAATTTAGTTTTGAATCGATATATAGTTTTAATTTTTAGTTTTTACTGGCTTGAGTACTTTGCGAACATTGTACAATGTACACGAGTAATAAATACACTTCAAAGGAATCCGAACAGCCTCTATTTTGTTTGGATTTTTGTATTTAACATAATGAACAATAATTCTCTATTTCTTCTGGTGACATATAAACGCTTATTGGAAACTTAAATAGAGAACATATTTTTAAAAGCGATATTAAGAACTGAAATAAAACAAAGTATTTGGAATTGTTACAAGAGTTTTATATTATGCACACGGTTTTTTTATCATCTTTTAAAAATATTAAGCGTTTTTTTATATATTTTTATTGAATTATTTATATAACGTAAGATAATCGAATATAATGCAACTTTTTATTTAGAAAATCAGTAGTGTGGTAATGAAATCGCATAAATAATGTGTAGGATTAAACTTTATCGTATCTAACTATAACCGAAATAGATAGACATGTTATGAAGTATACAAGGCTCGTAAATTCGAGCCCGACATCAGATTGTGTTCAATTTTGACCTTAATGGACACTACCGACGTAAGAGGGTTTCATGGGGTTTTCCTGTGACTTCCCAAAATAAAACCTAAAAGATATGAATGATGTAGACGTAAATTTGTTGAAAGGGAAGAAATTACTTGAGCAAATAACCGAATGATTTTTTGAACAAAACAATAACATCGACTCATGAAAATAAAAACAAAGTTAAAATAATTGTAAAATCAACCTGTAAAACTTGCTTGAAATGCATTTTTTAATATGGAGTAGGCATTGCCAAAATTTGAGCATAGACAATATAGTCCTTTATTAATGGATTATTATTTTGTGCACACAATTCCTTGCTTTACCTCGTTCATTATTTTACGATTACCTATATACATACACCCCCTGAAACGTAAAACGTTCCCGTACGAACGTTAAACGGACGAACCAAAAACGACATACGAACGGACGAAGAACGAACGAACGCTCTTATCGTCCAGACGAACCATTTAAAAATTAACCAATCAGAGACAAGCTATACGCTTCAATCGTTCGTATGTGGGAAAACGAATGGAGACGCCTATATCGTGTTTTGTAAAAATCAAGAAACGTTCGATCATTTTAAATAAAATCTTGAGAATCAAGCCGGTTTATAGTAAACAAATAAAAAAATGAAAAGGAATAAATAATAAAATAATTATACTTTATTTTCATTAAATCATCATTTAAATGATTTGTGACAGCTCAAACAGGTAATACACACATAATAAAACGTGACAATTAACATAAC
This sequence comes from Limnoperna fortunei, assembly GCA_944474755.1. Lineage (NCBI taxonomy): Eukaryota > Metazoa > Mollusca > Bivalvia > Mytilida > Modiolidae > Limnoperna > Limnoperna fortunei. Next base: position 33,197,629 of record OX104115.1, read on the forward strand.
AAGCCCACGAAAAAGCCTACGAGAAAATTTGTGGGGTTGAGTATTTTTATTAAATATTCATGTTCGTGATTTGGGCTAAACATGGAAATGTTTTAATAATGGACCAATACATATTTTTTATCACAGTGTAAAAAGAAACGAGCTTAATCGTCGATTTTAATTACTAACAGTAATTATTACACATTCCAGAGGAAGCTCTTTACAATGAAATGTACTAATCCAACTGTATATTTATTATGTGTTATATAATTGTTAAACCTTATAGTTTCATAAATTAAGGGGTAATTTATTACAAAAATTCTCAATTGGAAAATGTTCATCAAGGTGGTGTTCAAATAACACATTTAAAATCACATTTGTAATATCACTCCCGAGACCTTTGCAAGAATATTAAAAACCATATTTAACATAAAAAAAAACTACTGAGACCTTCCAGATACAATTAAAAACTAAATTAAACATATAAAATGACTCCTGATACATAAGAAATGCAATAAAAAACCATAATACAAAAATAAAATCAATCCTGAGACCTTAGCTATGCAGTTAAAAACCATATAAATCATACAATTTCACTACTGAGACCTTAGCAATACAATTAAAAACCATATTTCACATACAAAATCACCCCCGGAGACCTTAGCAATACAATTAAAAACCGTATTACACATATAAAATCAGTCCTGAGACCCTAGCAATACAATTAAAAACCATATTTCACATACAAAATCACTCCTGAGACCCTAGCAATACAATTAAAACATATATTTCTCATATAAAATCACCCCTGAGACCTTTGCGATACAATTAAAAACCATATTTCACATATAAAATCACTCCTGAGACCTTTGTGATACAATTAAAAACCATATTACACAATAATCACTCCTGAGACCTTTGCGTTACAATTAAAAACCATATTACATATATAAAATCACTCCTGAGACCCTAGCATTACAATTAAAAACCATATTTCACATGCAAAATCACTCCTGAGACTTTTGCAATGCAATTAAAAAGCATATTTTCACATGCAAAAATCACTCCTGAGACTTTTGCAATACAATTACGAACTATATTACACATATAAAGTCACTCCTTAGAACTTTGCGATACAATTAAAAACCATATTTCACATATAAAATCACTCCTGAGACCTTTGCGCCACAATTCAAAACCATATTACACATATAAAATCACTCCTTAGACCTTTGCGATACAATTAAAAACCATATTACGCATATGAAATCACTCCTGAGACCCTAGCAATACAATTAAAAACCATATTTTACATGCAAAATCACTTCTGAGACCTTTTTGATACCATTAAAACCAATATTTCACATACAAAATCACTCCTGAGACCCTAGCAATACAATTAAAAACAATATTTCACATACAAAATCACTCCTGAGACCCTAGCTATACAATAAAAAACTATATTACACATATAAAATCACTCCTGAGACCTTTGCGATACAATTAAAAACCATATTACACATATAAAATCACTCCTGAGACCTTTGCAATACCATTAAAAACCATATTACATATATAAAATCACTCCTAAGACCCTAGCAATACAATTAAAAACCATATTGCACATGCAAAATCACCCCTGAGTCCTTGGTGATACAATTAAAAACAATATTACACATATAAAATCACTCCTCAGACCTTTGTGATACAATTAAAAATCATATTACATATATAAAATCACTCCTGAGACCCTAGCATTACAATTAAAAACCTTATTTCACATGCAAAATCACTCCTGAGACTTTTGCAATACAATTTAAAACCATATTTCACATATAAAATCACTCCTTAGACCTTTGCGATACAATAAAAACCATATTACACATACAAAATCACTCCTGAGAACTTTGCGATACAATTAAAAACCATATTTCACATATAAAATCACTCCTGAGACCTTTGCGCCACAATTCAAAACCATATTACACATATAAAATCACTCCTTAGACCTTTGCGATACAATTAAAAATCATATTACACATATAAAATCACTCCTAAGACCCTAGCAATACAATTAAAAACCATATTGCACATGCAAAATCACCCCTGAGTCCTTTGTGATACAATTAAAAACCATATTTCACATATAAAATCACTCCTGAGACCTTTGCGCCACAATTCAAAACCATATTACACATATAAAATCACTCCTTAGACCTTTGCGATACAATTAAAAATCATATTACATGTACACATATAAAATCACTCTTGAGACCCTAGAAATACAACTAAAAACCATATTTTACATGCAAAATCACTCCTGAGACCTTTGTGATACAATTAAAACCAATATTTCACATACAAAATCACTCCTGAGACCCTAGCAATACAATTAAAAACAATATTTCACATGCAAAATCACTCCTGAGACCCTAGCTATACAATTAACTATACATGTATTACACATATAAAATGTCTCCTGAGACCTTACAAGATGCAATATTAAACCATTGCATACTATAATTAACTTCGTTGACCTAACTAAGAGATGCTAAATCAATCATGAGACATTATATATATGCAATTTTAGGATTTTATGCAAGATTATTCAGTTTTATTAAGTTTGCTGTGTAAACAGCTATTCAGTTTTTGTATCAAATGAAGACAATGTAGGGATGTTCAAAGACTTTTGGATAAAACATACATTTTTAAAAGGTTTTAGGTACTAAAATGGAAAAATTTCATATGTGTTTATAAAATTTGGAGAGTGTTCAAATAAATCATATTTATTTGTACAACCTGAAAATTGTAGATTTACATATAACAAAATAAACCAAGAAAGTATTTCTCAAATTGTTTATGTTTATATTTAATTTAAAACATGTTCATGGTTTTAATGAATTTATAGTTTTAAAATAAATACAATTTATTTGACATTTTAATGTTCAGGTTATTTTAATTTGATAACAGAATGTAGTATTTTCTATTAGACTAACAAAGTGTAAAATATTTTCTTTTGCGAATGCTGACGAACGAATAAACCTTTATTTTTACCTGTACTGCGCATGCGGACGAACGAACGAACGGGTTTTTATTTACTTGTTTTGCGCATGCGGACGAACGAACGAACGAACGAACAGACGAACGGAAAACGATATACGAACGGAAAACGATATACGAACGAACGGAAAACGAAATACGAACGCATAAATGGGAACGTTTTACGTTTCAGGGGGTGTATAATCACATATGACATGAAGTCAAATAATGTCAACAATTTATCTAATCTAGCTATTAAGTTGTACAAGAGTTTTCGTAAGATGCATGTGACTGTATGTCATACTGAACCTAAATCATTTTTGGACAGACTGTTAAGGCCCTTCCATTTTAGGTACAGAAAAGTCATCATAGCAGACCTTAACAGCTGATGACTTAAATAAATAAAATTTATAACATCAATTTACTTTAACTGTATTTTTGTGTCCGGGTCCGGGTGTTAAACAGACAGGCGCTTGCGCGATAAATATTGTAGTAAATAAAGTGAAGAAATTTAGGTGCTCTCTAGCTTTATGCACATAAGAGGTTTTTTGTAAGTCACTCTTTAATAAAATTAAATAATTCATGTTCTTTCTAAAATTGTAGTTAAATTAACAGGGAAAAAATTAATGTAAAGAATGACGAATTTTCTTAAATTATGATAAACATGTTCGACAAATTACTTCGTAAAGATTTCTGCAGTAAAAACATCGTCCTGCATTTAAATTTATGCAAATTTCTCACGTGTAACATCATTCTTTGGAGTAGTAGTACCGCGCAACCTTAATTTAAACAAATAAAAAATCAAGAACGCAAACAGCTTTTTTTGTAAATTTGAGTTAACTCAATATTATTTTCATTGCAATAGGACTTTAAATTATTTATTTATTATTATTCATAATTTACGTTTCTTAAGAACACACTTAAGTGACTCTAAATTCAAATGGTCACGTAACGTCTTTCTTTGTAATAATGACGTCACATATGATTATAGTTTTTTTAAGAGCGATTTAGATTGCAAAAAAAATGTATGAAATTTGTGTTGTTATTTTTAAATAGAACATATATTTTTTGTCGACATTAAATTTATTTTTAAGTCTACCTTAAAAATTCATTTTAGTGCTCTTTTTTACTTTGTGAAAGTTTTTTGACAATATTAACTTCCGGATGAAAAAGATTCAATATCAGCATAAAGCAGATTTTGGTCACGTGATTTTATTTTGATCACGTGACAGATAATTGCCGTAAAGCTGTGTCCACCTTTATAAGAAAAATAATTACTTCAATTTGTAATTTGTTTAATGAAATTATAACAATTGACTAATAATTCTGGAAGTCCCAGTGTAGTTAAAAAATTTTTGCAAATTATGTTTCGTGTTTGATTTGATATTGTACAATAAAAAGCTAACAGCGCATTGCATTTGCATGCGAGATAGTTTAGTGATTGGCGGATGTTTCTGGGCCACTTTTACTTTTTCTGAAATAGTTTTAATAATCTCTATTGCATGTTAATGTAGACAATCAGAAAAATACACTTTTACAATTGCATGTTTAGTTTTTAGATTGTTCCACATTTACGACCGGGGTAATGGTGGGGCGGTCGCAAAAGGTATTTTAGAAGACATTAACCATAGATACATATCTATAAATGCATTTATTACATTACTATTACCACACGTCGTCCAATGTTTAATACACATTTTCTTTTATCACTGAGACCAGATTACCTGTAACCTAATAAACAACATGCGTCCTGCTTCAAAATGCACATGTACAATTGTAATGTGTACACTGAATAAACAGATTAATTAAAACAACAGTAGAGGCAGACTTTTTAAAAATATTTTAATAGCATTTCTATACAAAACATAACTAAAATGTCAAAATATAATCTATGTAGACGTACTGAATAAAACATAAACAGTGTCCGACATGTCCGTGTTTACAGAAAACGTTATTGTAGAAATGTACAAAAGACGTACGTAAATGTGGGTTTTTTCAACATATGTGTCAGTTAACCATTGATAAATTCCGTCTTATAATTATAAAATAAGGACAAATAATAAAATTTCCAGCAGTTTTCATTGATTTTTAGAAATGATATATTTAAACACACATTTATCTGAAAAGTTATCAGTTGCATAACATTTATAAGAAAGATTTTTGTTTTGGTAAAGAACAAGGTAGGATAACATGCAGTCACTGGCCCCTTATTTTCGCTAAAAATTAAAAAACTACAACCTGTAGTTCATAATGTTTTTTCAATAGTACATTATCTCTTCTTACAGAAAATCAATATAACTTTCTTTTCTTATCATGTAAAATTATTATATGCCCCTTACTAAAATATGGCATTTTTAGTGGCCTGTGAAAATCGGTACGTTTTCGTGATTTTGAACACCATTTTAAATATGAGCTGACGCGTGTACCACGAAGATATTTGACTGTATTATTTGTTGCAAAAACAGTTTTTAGTATTCAAAATATATTTGTGGCACACGCGTCCGCTCATGTTAAAAAATTATTATTTTGTCTCCAAATTCGCGTAATTTTTGTTATGTTCAGCATAGTATCTAAGCCTACAACCGGACCGGACTTGCATTTCCGAATCTGCATATACATCTATTAATGCTGGTAATATTTAAACATCGTTGACAAACGGAAGAATCACTGGATGGGCAAACATCAGAGAAAGTTAGAAGTAATGTAAAGAATTTTCGGTTTGTTTAACTGGTTTGAATATACACGCATAAACAAAAAAATTAAAAGACTGTTCCAGACATTGTTATTCATGAAAAAAATCTTCAGAGATAACATCTTAATATGTCTAAATAGATTTTAAAGTTACTCCTTTTTAATGTTTTTCACGTAATAATTATAAATGGTATAAAAACTGGTGTCATCTATCATCAAATATATCACGTCACCAATTTGACGCATAAATATGTCTTATTTTTGTAAAAAAATTGTTTGTGCATATATGCCGTAATTGGTTAGCCCGCAGATTATAAGCATTATAGATCACGAAACGCTGGTTTTTTTGTTGTTGTTTTTTTAGTCTATTTTCATTTGTCACATATTTAAGAAAGTTTGTATGATAAATGATAAAGAAGTGTCCAAAACTGATTAACCTTGTAAAAGTCATCGTTGGAAACCCACGTCCGGTCGCGTTCTCACTTGGTGGTGGTTGGAAAGCGAGAACGCGACCGGACGTGGGTTTCCGACGATTTGTAAAAGTAGATTATCTATGGGACCGGTCAATATTAATTGGGGGTTTGGAATGGTGCATTTCAAATTATCAGGTTTAAAAAGGACTATGTCCTATCTCCCTAAAATACAAAAAGTTGCCGTCTTACATTAGATGCGTTATAAAAAAATGTGTGTCCTATATAGTGAATAATTTTATGGTTACAATTCAGTATTGATGTTTGTTAGAGAGAAACTTCGCGAAAAAATGAAAATTTGATATGTTATTCTTCAAATAAAAAGAAATATAATTGCCTTTTGATGTTTTATTGTATTCTTTACAGTTACGCTTCTAGAGTGGATTAAAAGTGGTAAAATTTTGTGTATGGGGGCCGCCATATTGACAGTATTTTATCACGTGACTGCGTTTGTGACGTGATGAATGTAATTATCCAGTAAATATGATTAATAATCCAGTTTAAAAATATGTTTTTCTGCCTTAGCTCTTTGAAGAATATATAAACTGTGGCGATGACTAATGACCGGCTGACAACATAAGATTACCAAATACGTCTTAATGTTTTAATGATCTTTGTTTTAAAAAAAGTATTTTTAGAAACAAATTTTAACTTGTCTTTATTCAACTCGGGTATAATTTACCTAAATAATAATTGTAATAAAAGATATATTTATATGATTATTTTTATATATAAAATAAAATTCCGTGGATAATTTTGCACGTCTTGAAACGGCAGTTGTACCTGGACGTGAAAATGTTACAGGTAAATCATTACTCGTTTATGAAGGGTAATTAACAGAATAAGCAGGTAAACAAACAGGATGTTTATTGCAATTACTAGATCATTTGACGCCGACTTTGAAGTATGAATATTCGGACTTTTTCAAAAGCTAACCAGATTAAAGGTTAATCATGTAATTCGAAATTAGAAAGGCACACCCCCTCCTGCCAAGGACAGGTATGATTTGAATACACCGAAGTGTCAGAACACAGGATGTATATAAGATTTCGAATACCTTTAGATGCCAAGTCAGAGGAAATGTAAAACACGTTAACTCAAATATACACAACATGTAAAATTTTGGAAACTGTCTTACGCACACGCACAAAAAATGTTACCAGTAAGAATAATTATAATAATAACAATAATAATAATAATAAATGTAATTAACTTGAAGTGAAATTTTGATGCGCGAAAACCAGAGTATTTAAAAATATTTCATTTAATGACCGTTATTTCTTAAATAGTCAACTTCGCAAATATTTTGTATAAAAAAGTATCGTTCAATCAGTTGCTTAATCTTATTAAGTTGAAAAAAATAATACGAATACTTTTCAATTTAATTAATATTTATGCACTTTTTTCCTATCAAAACTGTGACTTTCCGCTTATCGTTGCTGCTGTTGTGGAAATCGTCTTAAGTATATGTCTTTAAATTGGTTAACTACTTGTTACACAAGTCGGGTTTTTTTGCTTATATATAGATCAGGAATACGAAACGTAATCTTTCCACAACCTTGTCTACAACCTTCTGTTATTGACCGTTTCGCGTTATTATCATACGACGACTTTTAAGGTACTTGGATGTCTAGTATCGCCATCTAGTGACAAGATGGCGGACCTCCATAAGTGCATTTTGTACACGGTAAATTCCATGTAGAAACTTAACCACTGAAAATATAATAAAACATCAAGAGGCAAATGTGTTTCTTTTTAGTTGAAGAATAACATATCAAATTTTCATTTTTTCGCGAAGTTTCCCTTTAAACAAGTTGTGCGATTATTACAGTATATTGGTTTTGAATTAAAACGTCAGAATTTTTTTTTTCATTGATGATATTGTTATGAAAAAAAACTACCTGTCCTATCAGTGCTGAAAATAAAAAAATTTGGAGTCTCATATAAATGGCAGCAGAAAAAGGTATGTGTCCAATTGCATTTTTCATTTTCCAACCACCCCAAAAAATATTGACCGGTGCTTGTTTTTTTTTTTTGGCAGTTAACATCAAGGAAACCACGTGAGATAATCTTTTATGGATAGCAAAAACTATTGTAATACATATGTGAATATTTAATACTTTTTAATTAAACACTACAGCTTTGGATCTATATAATTTTCTCCTAACCATGCAAACAAGATACAAAAATTTCAGTACTTTTTACTGCTACTGTGGCGGTCGTATTTCAAGTTAATTATGGTTTGAATGTTGACCGTTCTTTTGCGGACTTGGAAACAATGTTATATTGAACATAGTGCAGTCCGATTAAGATTTTCGAGCTTCAGCAGGCCAGTGGTACGTTATCCCGCCAGAGAAGTGGGTATCATAGTATCATAGAAACTGTCACAAATCGAAGTCCAAGAAACTGACAAACTACAGAACCAAGAACCAAAAATGTAGTTATTACAGCAATGGCTCTGACTTGGTACAGGCATTTCAAAAGAAATGATGGGTTTAACCAGGTTTTATGGCATGCCCAATCTCCCGCTTCAGGAATAGAATAGTAATATACACATATGAAGATTAAATATCAATATCACAGTTAGGGGACTACGTTAAAGTTATTTGAGTTCGGTCAGTTTCTCCGCAACCACGCATTGTAACATGACAATATGTATTATATAGTTTGCTGCCAAATAGTACATGCAAGTCTGGTAGGTGTCACATGACTAACTAGAATTCATAATCACTACGCTAATGTTTGTGGATAAGGTTACTTCTGTTGTAACTATGCATGGTATGATGAATGAGTGGCATGGCATATTGGTTCCTGTTGAATAGTACATACAAGTCTGCTAGGTGTCACATGACTTTAACTAGAATTCATAATCACTACGCTAATGTTTGTGGATAAGGTTACTTCTGTTGTAACTATGCATGGTATGATGAATGAGTGGCATTGCATTTTGGTTCCTGTTGAATAGTACATACAAGTCTGGTAGGTGTCACCTGACATTGACTAGAATTCATAATCACTACGCTCATTTTTGCGAATAAGGTTACTTCTGTTGTAACAATGCATGGTAGGATGAATGAGTGGCATGGCATATTGGTTCCTGTTGAATAGTACAAGTTTCGCCTTACCTTGACCTTCAATTTCATGGTCCAGTGAATACGTTAAAGGTTTTTGGATTAGGTCAGTGTTACTATGCATAGTTTAATGACAATACTTGGAATTCAGGTTCCTGTTAAATAATATATGACGGGTGTCTACTGACATTGACCTCGGTCCAGTGACTATGTTAAAGTTTTTGGATTATGTCAGTTCCGCTGTAACTATGCATGGTAGAACATCTAAACAGAATTTAAGTGCACCTTTGAAATGGATCTATATCTCTTCCTAAAAGTAATTATGTTTGGGATAAACTTAATACAAATTAGATTTAAATATTGGTTTTTGCAAAAAGAGATATTTGTTCGCTATTATATAATTGTGTACCAGTTTGTCTTATCAATAAGGGCACACAAAAATAATTTGTTTGACTTGATGGGATGCAGGACACCATTTTCCGTTTTTTTCTGGAAATCTCAGAATAGATATTGCACTGTTGGTAAAATTAACATTAATAACTTTCATTATTAACTCATAATTTCCATTAAATTATTAAATGCTATGACAGACTTGTAACATTAATATCAAAATCTATTTATTAATTGTTTAAAAACAAAGTTTTCGATATAACGAGTTTGGTATAGGCAAACAAAATGAAAAGTAAATCTGTAACAAGGGAGGTCATTCTGACAAATCTATATTTGTATTACTTGTTTAACAGTTTTTTAACAAAACAGAAAAACAAATTTTTAACCTAGACAGCTCTTATTTCAAATTAGGTTCTGTCTGTATCTTCTATCAATTAATATTGTGATAAAATTTGACGAAGAAATAATGATTACCAAGTTTTTGTTTAAAAAGCTTGAAATTCTCAAAAGCAAAGATTTTTGCATTAGAAAAGCATTCTTTTTCACGAGAAAAAGTTTTTCTACATTTACTTAAACCAGAACCTGCCTGTAACAGGTACCTAGACATCTTGTGTTAACATTTGGTGAATATTTGATGAGCAGAACAAAAGTTAATTTACTGAAACCATCTTCAAATTAATGCTGAATTGAAAATAGCCTATAGAATTGGCAAGCATGGACGCACGTGAAGTGTATCACGCATGCGCATGATAACACCAAAATAAGACCATATTTTTAATGCTATGTCTGTATGCTCAAATTACTGCAAAGATGAGTTATTTTCAAGAGGGGGCCAAAAATAGTCCTTACCCTACCTTGTCCTTTTTATAAATTTAATTAAGTTAAGAAATTAAAAATAATAATTACCAGTCGTTGTGATAGTCGCAATTTGTCTGATACAACGGAGAAAATATCTGTCACAAACATTTTGAGACTGATACAACGGTATCAAAGCTTAATTGTGTAATTTGTAAATAAATATTTCTTTTAACCACTTGTCACCAATGAATTTTTTATATTTAGCAATCAATACATGTTAAAAGACAGAATAAAAATGAATGTAATTGTTCTCAAATATCGATTAAATTTAAAACATTTTGCTTGAAATATAAAGTATCCAATGTAAAAAAATGTATCATTTCAATCATGATATTGGTGATACAACTTGAGCATAAAAACGCACCACATTTTGCAATTAGTAAGAGGTCATCGGTTGCGTTACAAATCACTACAAATAAATGAGATCAATGCAATTGTTCTCCATCTATCATGATGTTCCTCATCTGTCAATTGATATAGACCTATCTGACTCATCTGATTGATTGATTTTCATTCCATTTATATTCCTGTCAGGTACATTGTTGCATGTATTCATACATTTATTATTTGAAACTGAAAATTTTGTTTCCAATGCATATAAGAAGTGAATTTGTTCATTTGGTTCATTTCGATCACTTCAATGATGACGTATTTGAGGTTCTGTGTGGTGAGATACATTATTTTTTCGAACTTGAATTTTATTTGTTTTTTTACCTTTTGTATAATAAAGTAGAATATTATATACTTTAGCGGATTACCATTTGCATAAGAGACCATTGTCTGTATTTCATACGTTTGTACCGAGTCTGAAGAACATGGAAAAAAGACTCAGACAGTTGAAAAAATGTGTTATTGTCTTTACTCATATTTACAGTTAATCGTGTAAATTAGAAATAAAAAATACGATTTCCATCCTCTTAAATTGTGAGTAAGTTAATGGCAAATTGGAGTGTGATCAAATTCACTTATGGTTATTTTAAATAGAGAAACCCCTCTTGACCCTCAAATTCCAAATGTTAAATCTTAATGTCACGTAATGACGCCAAGCAAACATCGCCCACGGCTACCGGCAAGTGCACACGACAAATCGAAATAAGTTTAAAGTGATTAATAATGAGATCATTAAATCTGTAACAAAGCGTAAAAAAGGCGTACAAATGGCGAAAAATGACAAAGGATAAGCGAAAAGTTTACTTGCGTTTTTAGAAAACTTGATTGTTCTATTTTTTATACCCCGCCACACGAAGTGCGGGGTATTATGTGAAACCCTCCGTATGGATATGAGTGTCCGTCCGTCTGTCCGTGCCTCCGTGGTTTCCAGATGACAACTTGAAAACGCGTCAACATATTTTATTTTGAACTTTGTACAGCTATTATATACTATAAAATGAAGATCAAGTTCAATTTTCAGCACAATCCAATTTGTAGTTTTCGACTTCGGCCAATTCAAGAAGTTTTTTGTCATCAATTGGTGGTTTCCCGATGATAACTTGAGAACGCGTAAACAGATTTTTTCTAACTTTGCACAGATGTTAAGTACTATAAAATGAAGATCAGGTTGAATTTTCAGTACAATCCCATATGTAGTTTTTGAGTTGTGCTAATTTGAAATAATTTTTATAGGTCCAAGGTTAAAGTAAAAATTGTCTTCTAAGATGGACTGTTATTATCCTCAGCTGTTCCTGTAGGCTGATATGTAATTCAGTAAAATGTGTTCAGGAATATTCTAAACATGCAACGTGGCCTATTTTGTTTGTTGTTTTTGGTCTAATTTTATAAACACAGCAGTAGTAATATGAAAAAACACGCGGAAGTAAAAATAAACAAGTAATTCAAAACATCTTTTTATCGAAACACCTTACAATACCCTAAAATGTGTCTTTTGTTGCATTTAAAGGTCCATGTGAGCTTTTGTCATCCCTTGAAATGTTATCTTTTGAAACCACTTGGCTATTTTTTTCAAATTCAGCCACAATCATTCTCATGCTGTCTTTTATTATATTTATATCCGGGGTGTCAATCAATAAACAGACATGTTTGCTGTTATGAATAATTTAACACATAGGTTATCATTGTTTAACCTAATATTTTTTAATATTAAGAAGTAAAGAAAAGCAGTTACCTAAAATTGATCCAAATTTGTTTGATGGCTAACTACCCTAAATTACGGTTTTTGACATTTTATTGCTTTTGGAGTGTAACTTTAAACTATTTGTGCCAGATTGATATTGTACATTTGTAAAATTATCAACTAAAAAGTGCATACAAAGCACATAGTTGGTCAAAACCTGTCTGACCACTCTTCAGAAGTTATTGTCTTTAAATAAAAATTTTCAATGAAAATTTTAGTTTTTTTTCAATGGAACTTAAACTGTTACAGTAAAACTGTAAAAAAATCAAAACGAACAGGACATACCAATTTTACTTGTCTGAAGATTACTTTAAGGAGTTATTAATCTTTAATAACACTTTTTTTTATAGAATTTCAGTTTTTGTCTATAAACTTAAAAAACTACAATAATTGTAGTTTGTAGTATAATTATTATAAGAGTGAAACTGTAAATTGCAAAAATTATTAGCAATATAAAGCATAAAAAGCTTTTTTGTTAGTCTGAGATTGTCTTTTGTGCAATTTTTTACGAAGATTAATTTTTTGCATGATTAATTATAAATTATATCAGCTTCAGTGAATTTGTAAATTTATGCAGGATTAGAAGGAAATGACGAATCATGACAGTTGTCAGACAACTTCTTATACATGTAGGAAGCATTGCCCTTTAATGTTTTAATTTTTTAAAATATTGTAACAGAATTAATAAAACTATATTTATTACCTAAATCATCAAGAACACAAGGGCATAAGTTATTTTACCACACCATCTCTTATGCTTCTGTCAGTCAGAAACATTGGTGTAGTTGCTATATTTTGGTTGTTGGTTCTGACGTTGCCAGTTTTTGGACTTTGATTTGAATGTCTTTTTTGACAGTTTCCTTGGTGTTCGGTATGTTGTTATTACCTTCACATATTGCTGTATACTTAACTTCAGTATTTTTTATTATTAAAGTGCTGAGAACTTTATCTTATGAAAATAAAATTGCAATTTAAAATAGCCGGTTTCTGCATTCTTGAACGTCTTGGGGTATTTATTTCGCACATTTCAAACATGTTTTAACACAGTCAGGTGTGTATTACCATTGGCCATAACATTAAAAATTAGAAATTATGATTTATTTCGTTAAGTTAACAAGTATCATGGTAACTAATTATGTTATTATAAAAATGGGCCTTTGTAATTCGAGCTGTAACTTTTTCATCTTTTGAGGTAGGCTTTTGATATTTGGAATTTGGGTAGATATCAAGGCGATGCGTGGCATTCCATGGTTGATCATCTTTGACCATAAGGTCACATGTTTGTTTTCTGAATGACAAATTAATTTCCGGGCTTTAACTTTTTGTATCTTTTGAGGTAGGCTTTTGATTTTTGGAATGTGGCTAGGTACTATCAAAGTTATGTGTCTCTTACCATGGTTGATGACCTTTAACCTTGACCTCATGATCTTCGGGGCCCACAGAGATGGATACCATCTTACTGATATCTAGCTTCATTTTTATATAAGTAGAAGTTAAATTAAATTTCATTTATATGGATGCAATTAAAGTTATCCTATACAAACTGAAAATTATGTTGTTGATAAGTAATGTTCTGACGCGCCTTACTTACATAACCCTCCTAGATCATTGTTGTTTTATTTTGCAGGTTTCCATGGTGGAATTTGTACATTGCGTGGTCAGTTGTTATTCTTACTTCACTAACAGCGTCGTATTTTGTTATGTTATATGGACTTAAATATGGTTATGACGAAAGTTTGAAATGGCTGGTATCTTTTCTTACTGGTTTTCTGGATGATGTTTTTGTGTTGGAACCACTACAAGTTGTTTTCATTGCAATGATTGCAACATTAATTTTCAAGAAACCTTTAGGAACTAGTGAAACACCTTCTTTGATGGTACAGAAATCAAATAGTAAGATATATCGACCACACGTTTTTGCCAATGGGTGCAAAGTTAAAATTACGTTAAAATTACAACTAAAACTTGTCACACTTTCTGGTCTCAAAGTCATTGTGGTAAAACTTTGGGGGCATTTCAGACCAAAAGACGTCTATTTTATCTACACATAAGTCTGCTGACCAGAGTAAACAGCAAATGTGTCTTTACGTAGCATACACTTAGTGGTCCTTCATTAATAAATAGACCAGGCTTAACGGTAAGTCGAATTAAAGCACACTTAAGATTGTGTGTTTCCTGGACTACAAATAATATAACCCCCCCCCCCCCCTTTACGTTATCATATAGTTGCATTCAATATTTGCATTATAAATAATTACGTTTACAAAAACAATATAACAAAATTTGAGTTAGCAAAAAACTAAGAAATTAATAGTTGAAATTTTAACTAATTTTCTGCTTTAAATAGACATGAAAACTGTAAAATAGACAGAAGTATACCTATCAAGAAAACTTGGTTTAGGTTATGTTATTTTAACATATAATTTTGTTTGATGGCTTCTGTTTGCCAGTTTCCTTTTTAAAATTGCTTGGGGGTGTTAGGTGTTTCTTGGTGTTAGTTTTTTTCGTTATTACCTTTGTTTTCGGTTTAAGCGTTGATCGAATAGCTCGATTAAGTAAATTGTGGCATTCCCAACTAGCTCTGCAATAGCGTTTGTCGTAGATTTTAGTCTTGTAGAAAGTCTCCCCTGAGCGTAAATTTCGAAATGTAAATCCTTATATTAAACGCACCTATTAGTGTCAGTTGTGTCCTTAATTTTCAGCTTATTTAGATAAATTAGTTGTTTAAGTAGAAATACACTAAATCGATGATTGTGAAGTGAAAGGACATTATAAATGTAGCGAAAGCTGGAAACAAAAGGACTAGACTAGCTTGTCATCTTTCTTATCTAAAAGTGATTGTAAGAGGTCTGCTTCATATGAATGGAGAAAAAATCGACAATCATTTGTGCACAATTAGTGCCCATAATGGGCATTACCAATTGCAATTGTCTGTTGACAAAACACGTCCTTAGTTTGGATTTGTACACGTGATGTCCTTAAACATTCAACCGAAACTGCAATAATTGTGAATAAAGCCTTTAATTGTTAGTTTTAATAGTATTTAACGCCACTTTCAGTTATATTTCTGCTTCATCTTGGCGCCTGTTTTTATTGGGGAAGCCGGATTACTCAGAGAAAGCTCCCGACCTTTTATAGTAAACCTTGCAACCCTTGTCAATTAGGACTGGATTCGAGCCCATCCTGTCCGCAGTTAAAGAATCCAACCCGCAACTTCAACACTCGTCAATCTAGACCTATATAAATCATTTGTGCATCATACATCGATAAATTAAATGAGGTACTCTGGAATTTTGTAACAGTGTCTTAGTCTTAGTCGTATTAACATCAAACTATTAAATTACTTAATAATATTAACATGTTATTTTTTGTAGATCTTAAAACCAGCTTTCCGTTGGCTACACTTACAAATCCAGTTCCTAGGCGGAATTTGAAAGTTTCAAAACACCAACATGAATTGGAGGCAAAAGTGCAGAGAAAAATTTTAGATATTATTCTCTACACATTGTTCATGACGGTTTTGTTAATTGTGGTTCACAATCACCGCTCTATTAATTTATGTTATCACCAGACTAAAGCTTTACAGGATTTGTTTGTTCAGAAGGAATTTGAAAATGTAAGTTGATTAAACACTTTATTACTACAAAACAGTAAGTCATAACTGCACTGACTGTTTGAAATAAGTATGACTTGGTACAGAACCCTGACTATTGTCAGAAGTTAGAATTAGTCTTGACCTTGTCCGAAGGAGTCACTCTCATGTTTTGAACAGTCTAAAAGGGCTGGCCTTGGCCTGGATTATTTTCAATCATGTGCTGACTGAATTAACACTTTTTAACAATGGTAATTATTTGAATTTAAATTATAAATGGGCGCAACAAAATCTAATTATTAATGATAAATAATAGATTTAGAAAATTATTTGTGTAGGTTTGGGATCCCTTTAACAACCGCCACAAAATGGTATATATAACTGTTCTTTGAACGTGCGACTGTTTTTACAACGGAAACTAACGGGCACTTAATACCCCCAAAAACCTTTGAATGCTTTAAGCAATCAACGTCCATATGCAACATCATTATATGGTATATATGAAGCTGGAAAACTTACAACCAGAAGTTCAGAGAAAAATATATTAGTCCAATAAAAAATTATAGGACGGATGACACATATTTGAGTAGAAGTAAATAAATGTTTCATTTGTTGTCCTTGTGCATCTCTTACTTTCACACAAAACTGCGCAAACTGGCAGTTTGTCTCGACATATAAGCTTTGAAACTTGAATAAGTATTGTCACAATTACGAGTCCCAAATTATTAAGTATTCTCGTCCAGAAAATTCAAATACATGTATAGTGCATTTATATTATGAAGATTAACTGTAAATGTCTTGTTACAGATAAAGACTCGTGAACATTTTTGGACCTATCTCAACGCAAGTTTGATAGACAGATTACAAAGAGTTTTGCCATATGATGTGACAGAGAAGACCCCAGAGAATGAATTCTACTTGTTGGGGAAATTTCGCCTCAGACAAGTACGCGTTAAACGAGGTGAGTTGCAAAAACATTTTCATATATTTTCTTTCTTTTTCTGTGAGCTTTGAAAATCGCGAAAATATGTGTGCGCAATAGCCGATTTGTAACATTAGACAATTTGTAATTTAATATACAATAGAAAGGCATCATACAATAATGCTATCTGATTTATGAAAATACATTTAATTTTATCTATCTCTCAAGATGAAATAAAAGTACTCCATATGTAAATGTTTTATATTCATGTACTTCAGTTAACGTATAAGTGTTCAGTACACCACCATCATTTTTTAAAAACCTAAACGTTCTCACATTTAGGGTAAACCTATAGTCCCATACCGACATTGAAGTGGCTCTAAGTTTGCATAAAATAGTACGTTCATTTTAATAACTTTCAGGAATTAAAAATTAAAAAAAATAATCCTTATACACACACAAATTTTGTCTACACAACGGATTTCATTTCTGTTATAAATTGTTACATGTTTCGTAAGTCATGCTTTTGTCGGTTGTTCATTAATCTTCTTGGATGTAAACGATTTTTCGACTATTATAAATGACGTCGTTATTTTAGGAAATTAATGCAAATATCAATTTAATCTTCCTCTTTGATGACATTCTATTATTAAATATTGCTAGATTAACATTATACGTATACAGTCATACAATATATAAATATAAGTCGAATTTAAAGTACCTTCGCTTGAAAAGATTTTCATTTAACTTCTACTTGTTGATATATTTCTTTTGTCAAACATATCTTCAAAGGAGAATAGTCATACCTTCGGCAGATCATTGCGTCCACATATTTAGATTTGAATTGCATGTATCAATGAAATCTCTACTTTTGATATTTATTTAATGTTTCCTGCAGCCACATTGTACATGAATATTGGATATGTCAAAATCTTGGTCCAATATTTTGAATCCGTTTATATCAAAATCATTTGAGAAAAACAACAAATCTAAAGTTTTTTATGTTTTTTTTCGCAGAATCATGTGGTTTTCCTGGAAAGCTCAAGAAATTAATTACAGATGAATTTCTTCAGTGCACATCATCCCAAAGTTTACCTGATTATGATACACGTCATTATAATAAGTCATGGGACATTCCTGTGGATGCAGTCTTTACGAATGATGAATGGGCATATCAAAGTGCATGGGATTTAGAGTCTCCGCCTTACTTTGGTATAAAATCAATATACAGTGGTGGAGGATATGTTGTAGATTTAAAACCCGGAATTGCTTCTATTGCGAAATTGTTTAGTCTATCAAACAATTCATGGATAGACGCACAAACAAGTGTCGTTATTGTTGAATTTAATTTATATAACCCAAACGTGAATCTATTCAGTAATGTTATTATGTCAGTTGAAGCTAGTTATCACGGTCATTTTCTGCCTTCTTATCAAATTTTAACAACTTCGCTTTTTCGCCACTCCAATCATGATGAAAAAGCGAAACTAGTTCTAGATTTGATATTCTTGTTGTTTACAGTTTTATTCACTTTTTTCGAACTAAAAAAAGTTGTTCAAATTGGAATTAAACTGTACTTTAAAGGTTTTTGGAACAAACTTTCCATGTTTCAGTTGGTCCTATGTTACACAGTAATGGGAGTCTATGTTCAACATATAATTTCAACAGAAAAGATTTTACAAATAAGAAGAGAAAAAGGCAATGAAATATTCCTGAATTTTTCGGTTCCAATCCTCTTTGATTGTATCACAGTTTATTTAATGGCATTACTGGTTGCAGTGACAATTATAAAAATTTTGAAACTTTCAACACTAAATGCTAAATTAAATTATTTCTATTCCGTGTTTATGATCACAAAGGGCACTTTAAAAAATTTTACGTTAATGTTCATTATTTCCTTCATGGCCTTCGTATTCACTGGAAATCTTTTATTTGGAACTGTATTGGTAGACTTCAGCAGCATTGGTAGTAGCTTTATGACTTTAATTGGTTATACAGTTAAGACTGTTAACAGCTTCGAACTGATAATTGAATTTCAGCCAGTATTAGGTCCAATTTTTCTAGTTTTATTCATTTTTGCGTTTGTAATCTGCTTTATGACACTCTATAGCGTTATTATAATAAATGGTGTGAAAACATTAAATGTGTCAGAGGAAACACTTACAACGTATACGCCATTATTACTAACGTATGTATTAGACAGTCTAAAACAAATATTTCGTTAGTCGTTGAATGTAATTATAATATGTTGATATGTTTTAACGTTTAACTGAAGTTAATGTGATGTTAACCTGATTTATTATTAAAAGAATTGACCAATGTCATCTTTTTTATCGCCCAATTTGATAGGGTGGTTGTGTATGGTAGGTTTAAACAAAATTCAAGTGCCAAGGACTGTTCAATTTGCAGTCAAATACTTACAATAAAACGTAAATCTTTATAATATCTAAGCTGTTTTACAGTTATTAAACTCTTTATACGATACTGGTGGGTGTTCCGGAATACATAATTAATATAATTAAAATTATCATGTCCAATAAAGGTAGTCGAATAATGTTTTGCTTTTTTCTGCTCGCTTTCTAAGATATATAGTTTTCTGTTCTGGTTCACGACGTGTTGTCAAATATAAAGATTTCTTTGTGACGTCAGTCTATAACTAGAATACGCGCTAAAAATTTCAAGTAAGATGTCGTATAGAAGTGTATTGTTTCAAACAGTGTAAACTGTATTTTAGGGTTGCAGGATAAAAACATTATTCAGATAACCTCAGAAAATATTAAGTTTATTTGTACTTGCCGTGAAAAAGGGTGGGAAATGCTCGAATGAGCCTCTCATTCTTTATGTTTCTAAGGTTCGTACAAATAAATTTAATATTTTGTGGCAATGTATGAATATTGTATATTTACTGATAAATATGTGAATTTTATTATAAAATCGTATCAGTTTACTTTATCCATGGATTCTACCTTTTTGTCGTGCACTTCGTTTGGTAGCTATTGCTAATGCCTAAAAGATTCATAGTGAAATGAACATAATGAGAACACCCCTTTGTTCTACAACATGTAATAACATTTGTTAAGCTCCCGCAAGGTGGATTCTTTATAAATTGCTTTTATCATCAATTGTAATAGTCATTGTCTAAAAAAAATAAAGTTACAAAATATAGTCCGAGAACCATATGTCGGCCAACTTTGTTTAGACCTTGCTGGGACATTGATTATACATAAAGCAGAAAATTCCAAGAAATCGTCAAAATTGCGAATCGATTAATTGATTGATTGATACATTCGAAAAAGATGGAACAAAGGAAAAAAATGTTCACTGTAACTACAATATCTGGTATTGGTACATATATGGGAAGAAAATGTAGCCTTTAGTACCAGCTACATCTAGCCTACTCTTATTGACATCTACAAAAGGGTTCTTTATCGTGCAAGGACCGTGACACTCTCGAAATACGTTCTCCACTGTGTTCCAGCCTGTCGTATTATGACCTGATAACCCCCACCAAAGAAAGAGCATATTTTATCCGCCACCTGTGGACGCGCTGGTAGCTCTGGGTCAAGCACAGTTAACCCTCAAAGTATGGTCCCATTAAATTAATGTAGAACGAGAAAAACGTGGGTAGAATGTTTTTCCGTTCCTTCGTATGGTAGTAATACCTTGAATTTGTAGGCATCGGCTAAATTAGAGCTATTGTGATGGGTATTACATAATAGATTTTTACAATGGGTTGTCGAAAATTTAAGTCTTAATAAGAAAGATACTTATGGGCTTTTCAATGCGCATGAATTGCATTCTATGACTTTGAAAGTTAATTACGAAGACATTTTATCTGAAAATATGAAAATATGGTAATCTAAAAGCATATGGCATTATAATAACGTGGGGGTATTAATCCCTATAATATGCCCCGCACTAACTCATGTTAAATGTGTCTGTATTCAGCGAACTGTTTATCCCCTCATTAATTTTTCCCATGCATATTGACTGTTTGATTTAATTCAAATTGTTGCGGCATAACAAGGGTTTTTATTGCAACTGATTCGATATGAAGCATATTGTTCTTAGAGTGAATTTCAAGGCTCGGCAACTCTTATATGATCAATTGATTGATTAATTCGTGGCGTCCAGCGCTCAATATTTCAGCTATTTTCAAGAGAAGTTAGAATACAAACGGAATCAGGAAGTACCAATAGAAACAAAATTGTAGCTGACAATAAAATAAAATATTTGAAAGTGACTGAGACTTTATCATTTTAGCAGCTACATTGAGGTACCTTAACAAACTCTATAAAAGTGGACTGTATCGTGCAAACAACGGGACGATTTACAAACAAATTACCCACTAGGGTCCACTTTCAGGCTTTCCGTATTATAACTCAAAACCAACTTCTGCCTAACGAGACGTCCTCCAGTATTGGTCAAATGTAGACGCGATGGGCAGCTCTGTTGGACGAGCACTGGCCAGCCTCCCAGTACGGTCAAACAATTTCAAATAAAACATGTCAACCCCGTGGCTAAAACTGTAGCGGATTTCAAGCTGTGCCACCAATGTCTTACTATCTTTTGTGATTTTGTGATTAAAACTTATCAAACTTACACACAATTATTATATTTTATTTTATTCCAGAAATATTCGTTTCCCGATACATTAAAATACCTCATACTATTTTTTATTAAGTAAAGTTTGATGTATCTTCAGAGACATTTTGTCACGACGTGACGTTAAAGTAACAGCGATCTTTTAATGTAGTCGAAATGTCAAAATATCCATATGTATGGCGACTTTTGTTTGTATCTGCTAGATATTTGTATGAACTAACTTGTGTTATAAACTTACAAATAACTTTTAAAAATTTTTAAGTGTGTGCTCATGTTTGCACAATAATATTTGCGAAGAAAAGTGTTACACCGATTGCAACAGACAAATAGCTGAAACATTTTAGATTTTATTAATTTTACAGATTATAAATTTTTTGAAGGCTGATAATTTCCAAAATCTAGATGTTATGAATACTAAAACTAGAAACAGTGGCTTGATTTAATATTGTTTGTTTGAATACTGTTTAACACCACTTTCAGCAATTTTTCAGCTATATCATGACGTCCAGGTTTATTGCAGGAGAGAGCCGGAATACACAGAGAAACCCTTGACCTTCAGTTGGAAAACTGGCAATCCTTGTCCTTGCCAACAGTGAGGCTCGAACCCGCAATCTCAATGTTGACAGACGACGTGATCAATAGTAGACGAACTACCTTAACCACTTTAATTAAATATAAAGTTTTATGTACATGATGGATAATATAAATATGAAACGTGACCATTAGTGCATCTTGGACAGGTTTCCGCGTTTTCTATATTTTGTTATTACCTTCGTCTATGTACCGATATATGTATATTCTCATATATAAAAACAATCTGCAATCGATCAATTAATCAATATCATTTGTAAGAAGTAAATAATACAGTATAACAAAGGGTTTGTGTTTATTTACGGCAATTATACAGGCAGTATTCACAACATATCTACAAACTTAAAAAATATAATTTTCTATGGAATACAAAAAGTAGGTATAATTTCTTTTTCCAACCTTTGAAAGAGAATAAATACGGATTCATGTAACAGTCCAGACATAAATATAACACCGAATCAGTGATTGCATGCTGAGTATTTTAAAAAGTTTAAGATACAGTTCTTTAAAACATGTGCCTTTGAGAATACTTCAAACTGAAAAACACTAACTGCAACAAATTAATATTCCTTAGAGTATTAACGTTTTTGTTATAATACTATAAAAATATATTTTTAAAATGAATACAATAAATTGTTGATTATAGTGGTATAATACTAGACAACATTATGACTTGAGCTGCAGAAAAAAATTGGCCATCAAGGCAGACCACAGAGTCAACTTTGTTCTAGAAACAACAACAGCAGCCCCACTATTGGCTACGCCGCCCACATCGGCACATAGACGCCCATCTATTTTGCCAATTTCTAATTCGCTTACAAAACCTTCTCTTCGTATAACATCTAAAATTCGTTTCGTAATTCCTTGTTGTTCATCTATCACGAATTTGTCTGTACTGCAACCACCTGCTGTAGCTTGAGGAAAGCTGAAACAGCCCCTCATGTGCAAATAGACTTGCTCTTCTGAAGTCGGAAAAAAAGTTAATGAGTTACTTATACACGAACAGGTGAATTGATCGCTACCAAAGGATATTTGCTGGTCATTTTCATCAGTAGTCAAATAATCAAATAAATATAAAATATAGGTCAATGCTCTTATTTAAACATAACTTGATAATTATAGCGAGATTGATTTACACTGAATTGTCAGGGTATTGACAAGCTTTGTCTCAAAATAATTCAATATATTTTATCAGTTTGCTTTTTAACATGAGTTAATGAAATTGTGAAAAAGCTAGGGTTTAATAAGTTAAAAAAGATAGATAGAAGTTCTGTGGAGGATAACAAAAACATCAAATGTATTCAGCTAGCATCCTACAATTAAAATTAAAAAGAGCCATTCCTTTAATCGACACGAAAGATACAAAACAAATAAGGCGCGTTTTCATATATCATAAAAAATAGGGCAATAACTAAACAAGCATGGAAAACGAAATCGAAAACAAAAAAAGAACTTTGATTAACAAACTGTTCAGAGTACGAAATGTATGGTCTAAATGAGATCTTAACATCAAGCAAAATTACATTTAACTTTAATTAAGAACTAACCAACTTTTCCGAGAAGTAACAAAGTGGCCGAAACTTTCATATTTCCAACTAAACTTCCGCAGCGGTTTGCATGTCCATCTTTTGAAGCATCGATACATGGTTCTATTATAATCTTGCGTGATGTATCAGCAGTTTGTGCGTTTGCACATTCGGGTGTCCGATATAGGTCTTGATAGGCTAGTATTAAGGGATTGTCGATTTTGACATCAACACATTGTAAACAGCCCAAACCTGAAAGTTATAAATTATGTATAAAATCCTCCAGACAAAGATCACAGATAACTAAATAATAATGCTACAGATGAACTGTTGACTATGGAATCATTTCAATGTAGCCACTCCAACCCTCAAGAAAAATAATAAAATAGTTAAATAAGGTTCTATACGTTACAAGTCAATAAATTATATCCTACCAGTACTATCTACACATCTATAATTATACAACCAACAGTAGCTTGAATTTATATTTCCTTCTTTTGATCCATAATAGAAATAAAAAACATGTTCATGTTCACAGGAAGTGAAAATCTTTAAATGAATAAATCAGCTGTTTTCTTATATACAAATGTAAACCTTTACAATTTGTGCTTAATTCCGCAAATAAACATACTTGACTCTAGTCTAGGACAATAATTAAGCATAAACACAGAAATATGTGTATGCCATACTTTGCATAAACAAATGCTTTCAAATTGATCAGTGTCCACTATCTTAATTGTTTATCACCTTTCATCTTGGATTTGTTTGGAACCTTTTAACGGTTATTGGTTGCACATATACGTAACACTTCCAAACTTGTCCTTTACCTAAACGTTTCTGATCCGAACGAATGTGTCTGATTGTCGTCAATCGTGTCCGTCCAACTCTATTTCACATAAACATGTCCGATTAGTATCGCGGAAACTTTCCTTTTATCTCGTGTACCCTCAAACGTGTCTAATTTGCCTAATCATAATTGCCAACCGTCCTGTTCACTTAAATATACAATATTCTTACATTGCCAGAAAATATATGTTTTTATTTATACGAGCCTTAAAAACTAGTTGAAATGCGAGGCCTTGCAAGTAAAAATAAACTTTATATTTTCTAACAATGTACATTTTTATCCTGCAACCATTAAACATATCGTAGACTAAAAATGAACCTTAAAGCAGTGTACTTTTAGCCGATGTCTGACTTAAAATTTTCGTCGCGAATTCTGGTGATACCAATACGTCAAACAATTATAGTATTCCACAATCGTAAACTAGTACATATATAATGCTAAATATCATAAAAGTGAGGACAATGGTACCAGAAGACTATTCACTGCCGAAAAAAGCAACAATTTATTCGGCTCCCTTTATTGTACAGCAAATGTAATGATTGCAAGATAAAAAGTGTATTGTTTTGATTTTTGTACAATACTTTGATATTTTCATTTTATCTTGTCATACTCTTATTTATTTTGATAGGTTACCCGCTTTCACTAAAGGTTTTTACACTAGTTTAAATGAAAGAAGTTGATATAAAAATTCTCGACTTGTTTTTCTTTACTATAAAACATTTTTTTCATTCATGGGCTTATTGAGAATATTTATGTCACTGATTGTCTACGCTTGTCCTCAACCGTTCCATTTATTGCTGTCCTTTTCAAAGAGGGCGGTATTGATGTCATAGAGATTGTCAGAGACCAATGACGTCACAAGAAAAAAGGTCACGTTTGGTCGCACTGGGTTAACGTCATGGAAATCGGGCACGCTTTGGCGTGTAACCGTACTGGACTCGTTAAGGCGTCGGATAGACACGTATGGACACGTTTGTGAGTAGTCAATATGGATTGCTTAAAAAACGACCCTATGTTGGACCCAGGGCGAATAGGCCCACAACCGACTCAGATCTAGAAAGGATGCTACTGACAGAAGCAACACTTACAGTGTGTTGCATCCTATATCGATGACAGGACAGGATTTCAGATAAACGAATAAACGGCCCTGATACTTACTAATAATCTACTGACAATGGTAAGTCAAGTTAGAAATGACTTGATCAATCGGAATGTCAGGTCTTGCACTTTTGCAATGTTAATGTTAATGTTGTAAATTATAATTATTTTTTGTTATGTTGTATTTTATTTCAAACTGTTCTTATGAAACTTGTTTCGCCATTTCGTACACTGCTTCCTAATAGAATTAGCAATAAAGGTAGTGGATGAAGGTGAAAGGCTTCCTGTCCGTTTTAGAGTCGTGTGTTGCGACCTGTTTTTTTGGTAAAGGACGGCATGCTGGTAGTTTAAGACGCTACTTTGGTCTTTAATTCAACCAGATGACTGTTGATTCATTAAATCTGAACACCTTTTTGCTGAAATTCAACACACCCACTGTCCATCAATCAATACCACTCTGTTAAAGAGACTTCATTATTATGAAGATCTCATTTCAAACAAGAAATTAAAATGAGAAAATTTACAAAAAGTGTCCATTTAGATATGTTCAACACTTTAACCCAAAGCTCTATTAATGTTTCTGATTGGCAACAAAGCCAATTATAACTTGCAGGCTGTTGTCTAGTGGTTATAAAATGTTTTGTTATTAATCTAATATGTCAGCGTCGGACAAAATACAAAATATATTGAGCGACACATGTACAGGTCTCATGTATCAAAATAACTTTAAACAATATGCAAAGCAATTTGCACACCTTCATATATTTCATAAAATAAAGGTTTAGTCAGTTAAATTAATCTATACAAATTACATATTAAGCACGTATTTCTTACTAATTCAAGAAATGTGTTGTCAACCTAACGGAAAAATATTCAAGATTATTTAAACATCTAAAACAGAGAAGGGTAGTCTGAATTAATGCAAGGACAAATCTTCATCAGTTCACTGTTATATTAAATAGCAAAATTCATTTTATCGTAATATGAAAAAAAAAATAGTAGAAACCTTGCCTTTACTTCTATTACTCTGTTTGGTTTCAGTATCTATCACACCTTTAGCCAGCTTTGATAATTTGTTCAATTTATCTAAAGCGTGTTGAAAACCTACAAAATTGCAAAATATTTTTTTATTAAAAATAATTATTGCGATATTACAAATAGTGTTCATGGTTGAATGATTTTAAAGATAATTGAATTAATTAATAAATATCAATGAAATTTCATTTTCCAAAAAGTGACAACTTTGATGAAAAATTAAAGAGCTTTTTATGAGCAACTGATTAAATTTATCCGTCTAAAATTGTAATGAATATCCTTTGTTTTCATACACAGATTTTGCTATTCTTTGCTGAAGGCTTTTTGGGTGGTTCTTGAATCAATGACAAGGCTCGGCAGTCTAAACAAAGATGGCACATGCTTTACGCTTCAACGTTACTGCATAGATTATGCAAGGTATTTTGTATGAACTCATATGCAGAATATTAAATTATACATAGTTAAATTTATGTATTCAGTAAGCATAAGCACTTATATTTTAGTACTTCGGGAGATAAGCCATCATATAAGGGACAATAAATTTTATATTTCAAAGATCTAAAATAGAAAAGGAAACAAGTGCTTGCTTTGTCTAATGTTATTAAAGGTAAAAAAAATCTCCACTGTTCGAGTAATATTGAACACACGTCTTTATACTATCATATATAATATTTAATAGATTAGTAGAAATGTTGCATTTACTTTCACTACTTTGTTCGGTTCCACTATCTAGCACACCTTTAGCCATTTCTGTTCCAGTATTTAGCACACCTTTAGCCAATTCGGTTCCACTATCTAGCACACCTTTAGCCATTTCGGTTCCAGTATTTAGCACACCTTTAGCCGATTCGGTTCCAGTGTCTAGCACACCTTTAGCCATTTCTGTTCCTGCATTCATCACACTTTTAGTCAGTTCGGTTCCACTATCTAGCACACCTTTAGCAACTTTTGATAACTTGTCCAATCCACCAAAAGCGTTTAGAAAATCTACAAAAGTATTACATAATGTTTTATCAAGAAAACAGTAGATTATCCGATTCAATTGAATTCTCTTTTTCTTTTGTACAGTTTTTGCAACGTATGTATAATTCTTGCATCAATTATAAGGTTTATTATTTTTAATGAAGGATGATTCTGTTTTTGAACTCATTGAACATGTTGATCACACATAAGATTGAGTATGTTTCAACTCTTTAATGGTAATAAATAACAAATCGTTCGCGCAACACAAAGTTTAAACGTTGATGCTTATTGCTATACTTATGTATATGTTCTTTAAATGTTATGCTTTTTTACATCAAATATATAATAATTACACTGTAGTCGTTTGTATAAATTTTTATGTGTTTACTTTTAAGCCACGTGAAAGAATTTATAAAATATACTATCATCAGGCAAATCTTAATCAAAAACATACTAGAACATTCAGTAATCTACAAAATACTGAACATTTGCTTTATGGAATGCCATCGGGTTCAAATATCATAATGCTTCATTCATTATTCTTCATCCTGCGTTTATCATTCGTCATGCTTAATTCATTATTCTTCATCCTTAATTCATCATTCTTTATCATTCATTCACCATTCGTCATGCTTAATTCATTATTCTTCATCCACAATTCATCTTTTGTCATGCTTAATTCATTATTATTAATTCTATATTCTTAGTTCTATATTATTTATTGGTAAGTCTTTATTCTTTATTGTAAATTCGTTATCCCATATTATAAATTCATAATTCCTATTTTCACATTTCTTTCTTCTTTCGTTGATATTTGTATTTCTTACTAAAAAAATACTAGTTTAGAATAAGCATTTTGAATGAAAAAATATTGAACAAAGCATAAAGAAGTAAGAATAAAGCATTTCGAATATTGAATGAACGATTAACCACATAGAACGAACAATGCAGAATTTACGACGAATAATGACCTACTACGAATAATGATCAACTACAAATAATGACCTACTACTACGCATAATGATCAACTACTAGGCGTAATGATCATCTACAAATGACAAACTACTACAAATAACCAACTACGAATAATGACAACATTTCTCGCACTACATCCAAGTGCATCCAAGCGTTTAATTGTCGTTCATCGGAATGTTTTACTCTCTCAATATCCAAGACGCATTTTCAGAATAAGATGAAGGAAGCCAATCGGATATCGATAGAAAGTGCAGACATTTTACTTGCAAGGTATGTACTTTAATTCTATACATCAGTAAGACTATATCTTTAAATTAAATCTAATAAATTAAATATTGGAACGATGAAGAAATAGCTGTGGGAAGCAGACAGGATCCCCTTTTGTATTCTCTCCTTGTAAGAAATCTTTTATAAGTCTATTTTGCTCTTTGTTTTATTCATTTCTAACGAAATAAAAAAACTTTCAACGAAAATACTATGTTTCTGACATTCGACAGGCAAATCGTTTTTTTTCTTTTTTGTTTTATTGTGGGGTGGGGGGGGGGGGGGGCAGTGGGTGTCAAAATATTTTTCAGTATTTTTTCCTATAACAAAGTCTTTTAAGCAAAACTTTGCATTTAAACCATTAATAAATTAATGGAGTATTATATCCTATAGGCATACATTTCATTATTATTTGTAATTTTATCAATTTTAGGAAATTAAGAGTTAATAATGAAAGACATTTTAATTCAAGGTGATACAGGGTAACAATGTAGTATGCACTGCAATGGAACTTTTAATGCTTATCTGAAGACAGCTTGTTTGTATTATTCACAGGTACATGAATGGGCTCACTTATAGTCAAAATACCTGTCATTAATTTTCTAACTATTGTTCAATCAATTTCAAAAATAGATAACAGCTGTTTAGAAAACTGCTTCAACCTGTTTGCTTTAAAGCTCCTAATCAGAAAGGGCTGGACATTTAAATTGCAGCTATTCAGGCATGACTCAGTTAACTTTAAATTTCTAATCTGGAAGATATTGTCATAGGGTATAATGTAGTTGAAACTTGAGTTAGAGGTTTAAAGTTACCTGAGTCACACATGAGTAGCTGCAATTTAAATGTCCAAGCTTTCACTGATGAAGAGCTTTACAGAAAACAGAATGAAGCAGTTTTCTGAACAGCTGTTATCTGAATTAAGAATATTTTGACCAATAGGTTAAAAATACCTGACAGGTCGTTGCATTTTGACTATAATAGTCTAATACACAAATGACGTATTGATGACGTACACTTAAGCAGTTGTAAATAATCGTTTTCATTACTGTTTTGAGAAGGTATGGTATAAATACTTTTCATTTACTGATTACATTAGTGTTACTGTTTTGTTCAGTTTATTCATATAGTGTATATAATAATTATACATGGTATGACATGCGTATTGTAGTGTGACAGAAATGCATAATATATAATATTTTCAACCCACTTAGTTTTATCAATTATTTTACTCCCATATAAAGTTGTATATATCTATTTACATGTATCATATATTTAAGAACAGATATGTTTAGTTATGCATAAGGATACTAATAGAGGTTTTAGAACCGCATTGCCTGGGGATTCCTCCATGGCAGATATGGATTTCCTATTTATCTAAAATTAAGTATCTGTTTTGTCAAAATCTGAAAATTTAGCGATTGATACAATCTGTGTGATACCAAACATTGTATCATCTATATAGGTGATACAAGATGTACTTTTGTTGGAACTACTTGACGTCACAATGAATAGTATATTCAATGACTCGTTGAATTACTCTCATTCTATGAATGACATATGACATCATAATACGTGTGACATTGGGGACTCTATTGTATAAACCAATGGTTCGTTGAATGCTAAATTTAAATTTTTAAACATTCACTTTTGTTTTGCTTTTTTTATACGTTGTTATTTTAGATAAACATATTACATAAGTTTAAGTGTAGGTACAAATACCTGTATCACGTCTCGACAGTTGCATACATTCCGCATCACAACTCGACCCTGTGCGTCTCGTAATAACTGTTTCGACGTGATACAGGTAGTTGTACGTACACATAATGTATATAATATAATGAATATAATGTGTATATATTTGTAATGGAGATCCATATCTGCCCTAGGCATGCAAGGCAAGATATGGATTTATTTGAAACTTGCAATTTAAAGTATTTGATAAAATGTTATGATTTGGCGATTTCCATATCACATCCCCTATCAACACTCAACCCATATCTACCCTCGTGGCCTAAAGGCCCTCAGCTAAATATGGAGGTCTCAGAATGATAAGGGATGTGATATGCATAATGCCACATAATAATCACTAAATATCAACACTTCATGTTGCATGTTTAAGCATATTGCATCATTTATTAGTATGCAGTTGTTTGTTTGCATTTATGAACCAATTAATTAATATGGGGTTGAATTAATATCGGGTACTTCGTTCAGTGTTGTATGAAGCATAAGTTGGTCCCTTGTTGTATGGCAGAAAGAATTCATTGCAACACAAGAATGTTCATACTTCTTGGTATACATGACACATGGTATTCTGAATTGCTTGATACAATCCCAAGATACTGATGCTGGTCTGAGATATATAAGCACCCCAGTCAGTGTCATGTTATCGTAGTGTTTCATAATGATTTACAGTTGAAAATGACAAAATGTCAACTTGAGCTGTGTAATTTCCATATTATATCAAACGAGACTCTGGCAAGCTTGTTTTTGCATTGAAATTATAGAAGAGAGTTGATATAAAGCGATTCACACCAATCATGAGCTTTGAAGCCATTTTCCCATATGATTCTGTTCTCATGTAGTAGAACAACTTTGGCTTGTGCAGAAATTTTCCTTGCATTCCACTTTGATGTCATACATTGTAGGTAAAAAATCTTGCAACGTCACACAAACACCAACACAACCAATCAGAATGCGCTAAAAGTGTTACATAATGGACGATCATATAATCAAACATGTCTTATTTTTATAGCACTTTTTCATATCAGACATCTTCCAGACTGTGATATCTCAAAATACACAATCGTTTTGGAAATGTGACAAAACAGTCCAGTCGTAAGAGGATATTTATCATATACTTGCACTTAGAAAAGATATGTATGTCTTTGCATATGTAATACTTATAGAGGTTGTAGAACCATATCACAAAGGGGTGTACTGTAATACGAATGCAATATCACACACCCACCAGGGCAAATATGGATAACCCTAAATATTTTCAAATGATATACATATCTGGCCTACAGAGCAAGACATGGATATAATGTAAAACTTGTGATTTTAAGTGGATGTATATGATAAAAAGATAATGTCCATGTCATCCTGTATCAACCCTAAACCCATATCTGCCCTTACTGGAAGTCTCAGATTGATAGCCATATAATAACCTGGCTCTTATTGGTGTATACATTCTTACATTTATTGGTGTACAACCGATCAGATGAAATAAAGAAATAGAAAGTATAAATGCAAGTGGTCCAATTATCTGCTATTGATTGCTAGCTATCAGTCAGTACCAGAAAATTGGACAGGTCAGTACAAGAAAATCTGACCACGAAGAAAATTAAATGTATGTATTAAACTATTGGGTACATGTTAGAAAAATAGATTTTAAGTTTAGAAAATTAATTTTTAAAAAGTTAAACTTTCCATTCTGATCAGCCTACTATTTTGAAGTTGGCTCTTCAACTTTGAATATTTGATTTTTAGCTTACCTGAACCAAAGTGTAATATGATTTATTGTTATTACTGCATCTGTCGTCGGCGATGGTGTCTGTAAACTTTTTACATTTTAATCTTCTTCTCGGAAACCACTTGGCAAATTGAAACCAAACGCGGTCAGTATGTTCATTGAACGGACCTTTAATAAGTTTTGTGTTTTTTATTCCTATTGTCCGATTAGTAAACTAATATGGCCACCACCTAGTTTAACATAAGACCCTATGGGAAAAAGTTTCAAAAGGCCTTTTTGCTAAAATTGGTTAACCAATTGAAACAAAACTTATGACAATTATTCATCAGATGGTTCTCTATAAGGATTACGTTTTTTATGCCAATTGGAAATTTAGAATGACCGCCACCACAGGACTTGCATATAGTTTAACACAGTTAACTAATCAAAGCACAAGTTTTACAGAGGACTCTAATTTCATATGCCATACCTTATCTAAAACTGCAAAGCTGATCCAAGCCATATTGTATGTGAATGTTTATCGGATGGTTCTCTAAAACGTTTATGCTTGTTAAATTTGATAAGAAATCCATGATGGCTGAAATTGTAGGGATTAATTTAACATACAAGATAACGTTTATAATAGCTTTCTACTGGTATTTGAAACTATTAAACCAGTTAAAACCAAACAGCAAGATTCATTGGTTGGTCTCAACAAAGATAATTTTATTTATGCCAGAAGAAAATTGAAAATTACAGGACAGATTAAGATTGATGTAAAATGCCATCTTCATTGCCTATAAAATAAGGTGAGCGATACAGGCTCTTAAGAGTCTCTGGTTAATATTGATATACAACCTTGTATATAAAAAATAAAACCTCAGTCTTGTCCTAATGCTAGTATTTTATGCCTATGAATACAAGAATATAGGTACTTTTGTGGTACAGGTCAGTAAATTACTGATCAGTTTTTGTACCAGCGAGTTGTATAGTTTGTTTCATTGTTGGAAGTGAATGATAGTGCACTATTTTACATTTATTTGTAGATTGATGGTGGAGCAGATAATCCTTTGTAACATCTATACAACTCTGTGAAGAAAGATGAAAACATTCATTTAATTACAGCTAAATGTTGTACATGAATTTGCATTCAAGTTGTTCGATGTGTTTCCTTTTAGTTCAAATATCATGTTTTTGTGCCTACCCTAAACATTTTATGGTTGTTTGAGCTCAAGCACTGGTAAAGTGCTAATGAAACATACATATACTTTATTTTGGCCTAGTAATGATCTACTTATGCTTAACTTGATAATCTCATTAAAATTAATTCCTTCACATGCTCCCCCTTTTTGTTATGTCTCATCACGGAAGACATGAACAAATGGGTCGAGCAAGTGAAAGATTTAATATAAATTAGTTTGTTGACTTCAATGTTCCCCTAAAAACTTTTAAAAGACTGGGAATTTTTTTTTCTTTAGGAATTTAATAAAAATCTTGACAAATCCAGGAAATTTTTATATTGAATAGGGATCTGGATTTCACGTTACCTTACCCATTTATATTACAAAAGTTTGCTGTCCCATAATTACTTTTAAAGGGGAAAGATAATAGGACTTGCAAAATAACTTGAGCCTTTTAATTAACAGTATTTCAGAATAATAATTCATTTTGATTGTTGAAACTGGAAATTTCATACATTTCAAAGGACATTAAACATGATTAAGTCCTTAAGATTTTAATAAAAATCTGTGTGGGAACCCTGTAACTTTGATGTACAATTAACTTGCTTGTGTAAGCACATTTTGTTGAACTGTTTCACCATTGTTGTCCATTGGCATAACAAATTATATTATATTGATAGATATGAGGGTATACTTGTTTTCATTCAAATAACATAGCATTAGCAGAGTTGCGTCGGAGAAACATTATTTTGCTGATCAATCGTCCGTCTGTCCGCATCACATTGTGGACACATCTACACTGAAGCCGCTTGACGGATTGGTTTGATATTTGGTAGGATTAATAATTATGATGTGTGGATATGAATACTCTACGTCATTTTGATTCGTCAAATTTTGAAGGAGTTATGGGAGTTAGGCAATTTCAGCATTATAATACAATGATCGATCTTGTGGACACGTCTTATCGTTCAGTTCGTTGCTTTGATTGGATTAAGTGTTGTGATGTGTAGATGTGCATACTCTTAACTCTACCACCACTTTGATTCGTCAAATTTTATAGAAGTTATGCCATTTTAGCAGTAGTAAACAATTTTGAAAGCAAGTTTTATCAAGGGCTCTACTGAAGTGTGCACATTTAGTTACTAAGCTCTTTCCCAAATGATTCTAATATTACATGCTTATTATTTGTTCACATATTTTTAGTTTCTCAAATCTCGTAGGCAATTTGATATTGCAGCGGTGGGGGCCACTGGGCTATGTGTTGCAATCTCCATTAATTTTCTTGCTTTGCAATATTCAGCATTGAATGTACTTAGAGCAGTTGAGTCTCCAATTTTGCAAATTATTCCAATATTATAATATTTGGTAAAGAGGTCACTGATGAATAATACAAGACAGTCTCGTATGTGCCACCTAATTTTGACATCAATTTCAGGTCAAAACTTTGATGTCGAACTTTCAGGCGAAATAGGGTGTCTCTAAAACGTGACAGCAAGATTGCAATAGAATTTATGGAATTGTTTGAGAATTGTTTCCTTATTTTCCAGACTTGTCAACAAATTTTACCAAAGTGGGTAAATATTCGTGTAATCAACTTCCTTCAGCTTTCAACACAGCTGCCTGAACTTAAAAATAATCAATTTCTCTTGATTATACTACAACATAATAAAGAGAAATTGGTATAATGAAGAGAAATTTATTATTTTTCTTAGGGCAATGTTTCGCAATGAGACATGTCAAACTAGTTACCAAACGAGTGAATACACACTGAAAACTCATTTATTGGCGTTTGAATCCATAAAAAATAATTAACCTGACCCCAAATGCCTTTGATCAGGAACCTATAAATCAACTAGTCATACTGGTCCCGCTGTGATTTGGAAAAAATCATCCAATATCCATTTTTCAGGAATACCAATAATATCTGTACGTTCTTCTCCGTTAGACCACAAAAACAATATATGAGCTATAGTTTCTAAAATATTAAAGTATAAATGGGTATGACCTTAAGGTATTCCCACTGTCACTAGTGTCTGAAATTTTCTTTCACGTATATGGGTACAAGCATTTCTGAGACAACTGCAAGTGGGCACAGATTTTCGGCTGGTAGGTCATGTGATGGCCTACTCTGTTACCTGTGAAATTGTTTTTACATTGGCAATAAACAGTTAACATTTTTCCTCACAGTGACATTCACAATATTATACGAATACGAAAACTTTATTTTGATTCGGTACATTTATATAATAAGTAGCGTATGTTCTTTTTTTAACCGAATACATTTCCATGTAATCAACACACTCTTCAATAGCAGCAAGCAATGACAACAGATATAAACAATTTTGTCAGGGTCCTAACGCACCTAGTATAAAATAATGAAAATGCTAGAGAGAATCCGAAGAACCTTGCGCAAACAAAACATTAAACGCTTGGATGCAGTGCGAGAAATGTTGTCATTATTTAGTTGGTCATTTGTAGAAATCATTATGCCTAGTAGTTGGTACTGTAATTATTCGAAGTGCTTTATTCTTACTTCTTTATGCTTCATTCAATATTCTTTCTTTCAAAATTCTTGTTCTAAGCTAGTATTTTTTTTATTAAGAGATACAAATATCGCGGAAAGAAGAAAAAATTGTGAAAATAAGAATAATGAATTAATAATATGGGATAACGAATTTACAATAAAAGAATGAAGAATTAACAATAAAGAATATATAACTAAGAATATAGAATTAATAATAATGAATTAAGGATGAAGAAAGAGGAATTAAGGATACAGAATGATGAATGAAGGATAAAGAATAATGAATTAAGCATGACGAATGATGAATGAAGGATGAAGAATGATGAACGAAGCATTACAAATTTTGACCCCGTTGGCATTCCATATTGCTTGAGGATAAAGGACATTCGTTCATTTGAAGAGCTGGATCTTCTTACTTCAAAAGAGCAAAACGTTACTGTATTATTTATTACATTCGGAATTATTATTACTGGATTTATTCTTTTAAGTGATTTTACTGTTTATTAAAACATATTTATTGAAAGTAAAGCTTTTCTGATTAAGAGCTTTAAAGAAAACAGATTAAAGCAGTTTTCTAAACAGCTGTTATCTATATTTGTAATTGATTGAGCAATAGGTAGAAACTACCTGACGTGTCATTGTATTTTGACTATAAATAAATTGTATGTGTACATTATAATATTTCTTATGTAATATATTTAATATTTTTCAAATATATTTTTACATATTCCTAAAGGTGATCCGTACATCCCGACGTCTGCTTTAGTAACTGCATAACTGAGTGCAGAATCTTATTGAAGGTTAACTAGATTGACATCTTTATGCTAATCGTTTTCAACATTAGAATAATTATAATTTTTAAAAATTTGTTTATAATTTTGAAAGTAACATGATATTACTATCTGTTAGAGCATGATTCATTTAATATGATGTATAAACAGTTTTCTTTGTATATGACTCTATGACATTATTAAACAAATTTAAACTAAATGAATAAAATGTTCATTTCCTCTATTCTAATTCATAAGACATTACAAATTGATAAATCTGTTAATGATATAACAAACAATTGATGCAATAATTAATATTACATTACTCAGTATATTGACATTACTTGGAAAATTTCGAATATTCTGCACAACTGTATATGTCATTGGCACGATTTGATGTGTCATTCGTACAATTTAGTATTTAGTGCACAAAAAGTAATATTTTTTGTGCATAATTGATCATTTCGTGCGCACCATTTAATATTTCATACGCACAGATTCTTTTTATAGCGCACAATTTGACCTTATATCGTGCGCACCAAAAATATATCCTGCACACGTTATTATATTTTGCGAACATATTATTATTGCGTTTGCCCAATTTAATTTATCGAGCACACGATTTAATATATCGTGCGCACTAAATATTTTTTTTTATTTTTCACATGTCCCCAAAGGTGATCCGTACATCCCGACGTATTGCGTAATTCAGTGCAGAATCATACAGAAGGTTAAGTAGACTGACATATGTGAATCAAAATAATTTAGATTTGTAAAAACGTGTTGATAACTTTGAAAGAACTAAGCACAAACATCATCCTGCATAATTCATTTAAAATAATAATTAATATGGAGTAGGCATTGCCAAAATGCGAGCGCAGACAATATAGTCCTTTATTATTTATATATAATGCGATTTCATAATTGACGTTACTTCCGAATACCCTAAAAGTGCCTCAACTACATTCCAGTGGTCACGTGACGTCTTTCTTTGTAATGGTGACGTCACATGAAATGTAATTTGATTGTCAGTTTTTAAAGATCGATTTAGTGAGTGCAAAAAATAGTATGAAATTTTTGTTGTTATTTTTAAATATAACATTAACTTTTTATCGTAGTCAAATTTATTTTTACATCTTTCTTTAAAATTAAATTTAGTGCTTCTTCATTCACTTTGTTCCAGTTTTTTGACGATATCAACTTCCGGACGAAAAAAAATCAATATCAGCATTAAGCAGATTTTGATCACGTGATTTCATTTTGATCACGTGACACGTAATTGCCGTAGAGCTCACCGCTCTTCGCGGGCAGCTTCGCTGCCCGCTGCGAGCTGTGCTCGCTATCAAGTTTACTATGTACACGACTCTATGACATGACTAAATGAATATCATTTGTACTTCATTTGTTTAAATTAAAAAGACAATAATTAATAAATCTGTTAATAAGATAACAATTAGATAATGTTATATTTCATTTAACATTAATAATCTTTTTTATATTACTCATAAACATTTTTCTTTACAACTCCTATTGTGACTTTAGAGTTAAATTTCGAACTCAACTCACTCTCTACTCCATGTCCGACTCCCTTCTACACAGAAAATTTAAACAAACGAATGAACAAATTTACCTTGTGTTTTAACAGAATTAAATGCCAAGAACAGTAACAATGTTTTCATAGTTATCCTTTGGACATGCATGTTCATTGTAACTTTTTAATCCCACTGCAGGAAGTAATTGTGAAGGGTTCTATAGTTAGTGATTGGACAATTTATACACTTCCCTTTAGTAAAAGTTATGTAATCTAAAACAGTAAGTCAACGATAGCCTGTTGCCTCGCATTTAATCCTAGTTTTTACGGAGCAATTTTGGAGACATTGCAAATTGAAAAAAACGTTGTTCGCACAATATGTTAAAACGTGCATAAAAAATTAAATCTTTCAAACAAAATATTAAATCGGGGGGAGTAGCTACATATACTCCAGCAAGCCATTTCGTGCACATTACAAAATTTAATCAAATATAATTTTAAAAAATAAACTTAAACATGGAAAGGAACTTCTGATGTAAAAAAAATCCATCATTATAAGGCACGATAATAGTAACTGGAAATGCCCACAACCAGGATTTTGGGAATTATTTTCTCAAAGCTTCTGGGTTGGGGGTTGGGGGCATTTAGCGTTCCTAGACCTCTCCTGCCGTATAACCAACTTGCTACACGAGGTTCGCTGTGCTATAACAATCCTTCTCTTTCTCCAATGTGTGCGTTCACTCTATTTAGGATTACCCACAACCCTGCGTATGCAGTATTATTAGGTGAAATTGTGCTCACGACATATTTGTATACAAAATGCTACTTTGTGTACATTAATCCTTATATTGTGCGCATGAAATATAAAACCATGCGAAATAATAACTTATGCACATAAAATACCAAGTTGTGAGCACGATATATCAAATGGTGCACATGAGATACTAATTTGTACCTATAAAATAATGATATTAAATTGTTCGCACCTAATTAGTAGTGGGCTCACTTGCATACCGGACCCATTCATGATGTCTTAAATTCCTTTCAGTAGTATCTGCAGCAATATAATATAACGTCTTGCCACGTTACATGAACATTGAAGGAGCATGAAAGGGAAGCATTAAGTTGTGCAGGTTCTAACGTGGGTGATTCTTTCAATATTCAAATTTTGCCCTGTTTGCGCTCACTTGTATAACGAACCTTTTTAGATCCCTACAATTTCTATTGTTTTAGCTTCAGCAATATATTACTAATTACTTTGCTAATTTCAAAGGATTTCAAAGGGGGCCTCGGTGACCGAATGGTTAAGGTAGTTCGTCTACTATTGATCACGTGGTCTGTCAACACGGAGGTTGCGGGTTCGAGTCTCACTGCGGGCAGGGTGTACTCAACTCCGATCTTAATTGACAAGGATTGCCAGTTTTCCTACCTAAGGTCGAGGGTTCTATCCAAGTACTCCGACTTCCTCCCCAAATAAAAACTGGACGCCATGATATAGCTGAAAAATTGCTGAAAGTGGCGTAAAACATCATTCAAACAAACAAACAAAAAACAGGATTTCAAAG
Organism: Limnoperna fortunei; assembly: GCA_944474755.1. NCBI lineage: Eukaryota > Metazoa > Mollusca > Bivalvia > Mytilida > Modiolidae > Limnoperna > Limnoperna fortunei. The sequence goes on from OX104115.1 coordinate 33,237,701, forward strand.
CGGTAGGGTCCTCTAGAGTATTCTCTGACAAGTACGTCATTTTAACAAGTTTGTAATTGAAATGTGTCGCTGTTGGGCTCCCGTATATACCGAACCCGTCCAGATTCCTCCAATTATTATTGGAAGTATCTAAACCGATATAATGTAAGCTGTCTTGTCACGTTTTGTGAAGATTGAAAAATTATGTAGAGCCCTCTTTGGTGTACAGATTCACAGGTAGGTGATTTTTTTTATAATTTGTTGTTTTTCTTTTCATTCTGAACCCATCCAGTTGCCTCACATTCCTTTTGGCAGTATCTACGCAGTATAATACAATTTGTCCTGCAAAGTTTCATGGAGATTAAAGAGTGATAAATGGTTCGTCTTTAGTTGCGCATGGTATCATATAGAATTTTTATCATTTTCATATTCAAATTTTAAATTTCATGAAGATAAAAGGATTGTATTAATTTGTACAGGTAAGCATGCTGGTAATTTAATTATAGTTCGATCTTGCATACGGTACCCATGTGCCTCCAATCCTTTTTGGTAATATCTTAATATAATGCAAGCTGTCTTTCCAAGTTCTACGAACATTGAAAGAGGATAAAAGGGTGGTCTTGAATTGCGCAGGTTCTGATGAGTGGGTGATTCTTTACCAGGTCGAATTCAAATTTGTCTTTGATGTGCTCCCATTCATACCTGAAACGTCTAGATGCCTCTAATTCTTGTTGGAAGTATCTAATCTAGTAATCCAAACTGCATTTGACATGTTTTATTAAGTTTCAAAGAGGAAGACAGAGTCGTGAGGTCGAAAGACGATTTGTGCCATTCCGATATTTAAATGTCTGTGTGGTGGCCACCCTTTTATATCAAACATGTTTATCTGTCTCAATTACCTTATGTAATACACATTTAAGCTGCCTTACTTAAACAATTTATGCGCGGCTAGTCTGCACTAAACGCTGTATTAAAAACTTATACTTATATACAGAACTCAAAATATTAAATATTTCTTGAAAACTAAATATGCGACCACTGTTTTATATTAAGCACTGTTTTTTTCACTACGAGACAGACAGTTATTTAATAATATTTTCTTTTAAATAACTATTGCAATGAATTTGACGTTACAAGAAAATAAACGACTCGTTCGTGCCTTTAATAAGTTTTACTATTGATACAACTTTCTTGTCGAAAATATTCTCGTTTAAACATATATTTGTAGATTGTTTTCCCATTTTTTGAATTCAGCGTTCATTGAACGTGCTACAATGATTGTTGGATACACCTATAAGTGACTAATGGTATATGATACCCATCTATTTTAATCAACTATTCTAATATGACGTGCTTTAAAGGCTTTGGGACCACAACTGTGGTAAAAAAATGATTTATCTATGAGCAACACGCGCTGAAAAGGGCGTGTTTTAAATGGCTGTTCCAATTACAAAACTGTAACTCCCACCGGAAAGCTATTGCATATGACGTATAAATCTTATAAATAGCAACACGCGCTATAATTATCCTTTGCAATATATTGTGTGTTACATTGACGGAACAGCCAGTTTATGGCGGAAATGATGTTTTCTATAGGTACGAAAATATTATACATGTACTCCAATTGTCTTATTAGAATAGAAATAATTCACTGTGGCTGTGATTTATCATTATTTTACCACGGGATGACCATTTATGTCGTTTTTTTATCCCTCGCTGTCGCTCGGGATCAAATAATACGACATAAATGGTCACCCCGTGGTAAAACAATGATAAACCACAGCCTCCGTGAATTATTTCTTAAACTAACTCACATTCTATAATAATGGAAGCTGGAAGCTAAAACCTGGTTTAACACACCATTTCGTTTGAAATCCCTATACCAACAGGACCATTGCTGTAGTTGTTTTATGTTGGTTGTTGGCTCTGGAGTTTGCCGGTTTCTGGGACTTTGATTTGTGGGTTGTCTTTTTTGACAGTTTCATAGGTGATCGGCATTTTTGTTATTACCTTCAGATATTAGTACGCCTTTCCCGTCCACCAAATGAAGAATATATATAACAGATTGAAGACAATATTAAAATAATAATAATTCTTCCTGTACCTTAAATCGAACATAATCAAATACGTGTTTCCTTGTTTTCTTTTATCTGATATTTTCTTGTGTACATCTAACTCTCATTGTGGGTTCTGCGTATCTAAAAATTATTTACAACAGAACACAATTCAGTACAGGTTACAAGTACTTTTCACGGCTATTGTCATCGCAGCTTGCAAAACATATATCCAAAGAAAAAAAGAAGTAACAACATTTCCCGCCATTATTACTGGTAGATCCAAAATGGCTTTTGTCTGTCAAATGCAATACGTGTATGCAGGATCATTATGACGCAAAGTAACTTTTAAGTATATACAGCATAAGTTGTTTAATTAAAATGTTATTTATAAACATATTTACCTTAAAAAGAATGTTACATGTACAAATTGTTAATTTCTCATACAATATTATACATGGACTGTTAACAAATAGGTCCGAGACCTATAGTTGAGGCAATCTGTGCTCGACTCCAATAAATTCAACTACCTGTATCACGTAGAAAACGTTGTGTGTATTCGTATCACTACAAGAAATGTATAAGTTTATATTAATTAAAAAGAATAAACTAACTGTTTAAATTTTATAAAAATTTAATGCTAGTATTTAACCAGCACTTTTACATAAAATATATACCCTAACGTCACACGTATTATGACGTAACATTTACTTTGCTGAATCTGTCATTTAACATCGCTGTCATAAAACACTGGTTAAACCTTTCATTATATGACGTCAAAAATAGTTCCGACAAAATACAAGTGTATTTCATAAATCATACATAGATATACAAGGTTTTGTATCCTTCAGTTTGAATTTCTCATACAATATTATACATGGACTGTTAACAAATAGGTTCGAGACCTATAGTTAAGGCAATCTGTGCTAGACTCCAATAAATTTACAGTCATTTTTAAGAATTCCCTCCTGCAGTGGTTTCCTAGTCGTTCTCCACCAATAACAACTGTAAGTGATATTGCTGAACAAATAAGCAATGAGGTCTTCAAATGAAAGGCACAGCTTTCATTTTAGAAAACCCAAAGGCGTGTTAATTTATAACTATATAAAATATAGGTTTCATAATGAGTGAGAGTTGAGAATCGTAAAATATGAACTCGACTTCTGTGATTCCATTGAAATTACATATTAAAGAGAGTTAATTCAGATAAAGCGGCTTTCAACTCTCGCGAGTTATGAAACCTTTTTATCGTATTATTCTGTACGAATCATTTCTCACGCAGTGCAACTGCACCGCTGGCGCATGCAGAGAATTCTCAAAGACGTTTTTTTGCAACGTCACAGTTACCCAACACAACTTGTCACAATGCGTGAAAAGCGATTCTCAATGGAATATCATTCAATCAGACGACTCGATCATTGATATTACTTTTTCATATCTTATTGTGCAGGGTATGATATCAACATACGTAACCGTTCGTACACACTATATACATTCTTTGTCGGTACAACTACCTGTATCACGTAGAGAACGTTGTGTGTATTCGTATCACTACAAGAAATGTATAAGTTTATATTATTTAAAAAGTATAAACTAACTGTTTAAATTTTATATAATTTAATGCTAGTATTTAACCAGCACTTTTACATAAAATATATACCTTAACGTCACACGTATTATGACGTAACATTTACTTTGCTGAATGGGTCATTTACCATCGCTGTCATAAAACACTGGCTGAACGTTTTATTATGACGATAAAAATAGTTCCGCCAAAATACAAGTGTATTTTATACATAGATATACAAAGTTGTGTATCCTTCAGTTTGTATCAATTGCATATTTTTCAGATTTTGACAAAAATAATTTTACAAAAAATACAGTTATTTTTCAAATGTGATACAGACTGAAGATCAGAAATCCATAACAACTCGGCGGGTTAGTGCGAAACATCGCGAAGAAAATCCGTAACACACCTCTGATCAGTTTATGACGTCATATGATTGATGTTATAATGACTGACAGCTGTAAACGATTTGTTTAATATAATCCCCGCTTAAGTTGATATTTCAAATTGTTACAAAGGAGTATATACGACAAACAGAATGTGGTTTGTTTGTTCTTTTTTTATATTGCACCACATAATATAGCCATAAACCCAAGAATTTGATCATGTGTTGAAAATGGTTGAAATATGATATTGGTCATGACGATGATATATTGTACACGGTACAATTCTACATGTAATTCCAAACCATGACGTCATCGGTATGTAATAATGAAGATCCATTTTCAAGTTGTGTTCTTCAATAAAAGGCTTATAACACGAATACCGTTTAACTTTGCAGAAAAAATTTGTATTCACGGACTTGTGCAATATAATATTCTGTTTAGAAGAACTAAAGCTAATTTTCGACCAATAACATTTTATTACAGTTTTCAAAGGAAATAATAGAACTGTACTCCGCAAACAACGGAGGATATTTATTGAACCATTGATTATCGTCCGGATTCAATTTTTTTTTGTTGCACACTATAACTATGTATATTGCTAAATTTGTGTTTTGTTAACAAAAATCACAGATAATTGTTTACCAGAATCAGTATATGAAAATTATGTTTAACCGCTTTAAACATTTACCAATTCATGTTTTAAAGAGGTTATTATATGGCAATAACTATACCAACCTGTGACCTCTATATCTACCAGAGGGCATCAAGGGAAGAGATTGGTCGAGGGTTGATACAGAATGTGATATTGATATCGCCTTATCATAACCATTTTATCATATACTTAAAATCGCAAGTTACTAATAAATCCTTATCTTGCCCTGCAGTCAGATATGGATCTCCTTTCAAAATATATAGAATATCCATATCTGCCCTGGAGAGGGTGTGATACGGCATCCGTATTACACCCCTTGGCAATATGGTTCTACAAGCTCTGATCAGTATCATATATGAAAAAAACATATTTTTACTAAATATATGATAATATTCCAGACTCCCATAGCCCTTATAGAGACTAATACAATGGCCGGAAATGACCTTGTAATAATCTGTTTATCTCATAGTTGAATATGTCTTCAGGGCTAATATCGATATTTGATCCGAGAGCTGATAACTGACACCGACTTCCGGCTATTTTACAAGGATATAGTTCAATATTTTACACAACAATTGTAACAATGAGTATTATTTAAATGTACAGCTACACAATGAAATAGTAAACTACGAATTTCACATTGGTTTTAAGTTTGATTAAAGCAATAAATAAACATACATCATGTAAAAAAATAAAACACTGGTTACGACTATGACTGTTAACCTAGTAGAAAAACGTACAATATGACGTAAAATACAATCCACCATATTTTAAAAGCAATTGTGGTAGCGCCATCACTATAGTTTTCGTTATTTATAGCGTTGACACATAGGCGACCATTGAAGTCTCCAAGATTCGCAATATTTAATGCTTTGAACAAATTTGACAGAATTCCTCGTTGTTCATCTATCAAGGTTTTATCAGTATAGCAGCCTCCTCTTGTAAACTGAGGAACGATGAAACAACCTCTTATGTGTAAATGGATTGGTACCTCTGAAATCAAGAAAAAGTGAGTCAATACGTTACTTACAGTAAACTTACAAACCAAAACACGTGTATCATTTACGCGAACGATCTCAATCATGAGATTGTTAGTTCTAAAATAATGACAGGCATTTAGAATTAACTAAAAGAAAAAAGAAACAAGAAACGCGGATATGCCAAGAAATCAGGTTTTTAATTAACGATTGACAATTAATTTTAATAGAAGACTAAGCGGAAAATTGTTTTTCTGCTTTAAGTAACAGTGACCTTGACTCGACTGGCCCCAAAAACAATCCAAATATAGGTCTTCATTCAAGCTTGCTATATCCAAAGTTTCAGCAAGATAACCAGAATTTTCGTTGAAAACCTGGTTAAAAACTAACAAATAAAGTTATGGAGAAAGAAAACTTATACAATATAGTTCCAAACTTTTACTGTACTGAATGCATATTAATGGCGTTTTAAAAAATCATGTCTATTCGTTCATACAAGACAAAACAATACACATTCAGTTTACATTTCTAATAAAAAGCAAACAGTGTCTAATTGAAATGCGCCCGTGAGTTTTTGTTATTAACGTTTTGTCGAAATTAAGCAACGGCTAATCTTTATTAGTCAGGCAAGGTACTTAAAACAACATAAAAGATCATTTTAACGTAGAACTTGCCAACTCTTCCTATAAGTGGTGGGTCGACAGACACCTTCACAGTTCCTACTAATCGTCCACATCGGTTAACTTGTCCAGCTTTAGGATCATCTGTACATGTGTTTGATGTTATGCTTGATGCAGCGGCGGCTTGTTGTGCGTCTGCGCATGCTGGTGTCCGATATATACTTTCAAAGGCTCGGAATAATAATGCTACACCACTTGAAACAGAAGAGCTGTTGAGTAACGCATCATTGCAATGTAAACACTCTAACGCTACAAAAAAAATAGTTTGGGTTAAAAATAACAAAATAGACATCAAATGTGGGGTTCAGTGAGCAATTCAAAGAACAAAACATTCACCAAAAATTAATCTTACTAATCATTAAGAAAGATTAGCTGTATAAAGCAAATTAAAGACAAGTTTAGCTTTTCTAAAAAGCTAATAGTCTCTTAGCTGCATTAACCATTTTATGAATATTATTATTAAAGTATCTGTTGTTTTTAATTTATATGTAGGATAGGTAGCATTGTACCTTTTACGGACATTGTTTAAACTATTAACTAATGGTGCTTGAGAGATTTTAATACCTGTTGTAAATAATAATTTGCTCAGATTTATTTTCTGCTAAAAAGTAATACATGTATACATACATGTAGTTTGTTAAAACATGTACATGTACTACATGTAGTACTTATTTTGCTGTATGTAGCATGTACACTGTGCATGTCAATCAATAGTAAGTATGCTTTCTATTTGTAGATTTTTGTAAAATCGAGAAATTAAACTATGTTCTGTAGTGGCGGTTATTTTTATTTTCGATCAGAATTAAAACACAGTTTGTAAAGTAACATCCAATAAACATTGCGACCAACTTTAGTTTTAATTGGCTCAGTGGTTGCAGAGAAAAAGATTGAAATGTAAAAGTCTCATGACCCTTTGGGAAATTGTCAAGATCTTCATCAATATATATAAAAAGCTTCTCTAGATATTTTTCTTCATGAAAATAATCATCTTATTCAATCAAGTTTTCTAAACTGGTTTTCATTCACAACCCCATCTTTCCTACATTTCACTTTTATTTTTAAAAATATCACGTAATACGCGATTTTCCTTCTGCCACAATGAATCCTTGTAGCTAATTTATTTATCAACCTACTACCGAAAACAGTGTGGACTAATGGGTAAAAATGAATGAGATAAGCTTACATTTTCCTTTAAATGAATCAGCAACCACAATACATTGCGTATCTTCAGAGTTTCGATAATTCTCGGAAGTTAACATTCAACAGTTGAAAATGAAAGCAAAAAGTCGGAAAGTAAGGGAAGTGATAAAAATGAGCTTAGAAACGGATTGAAATTTTCTTGATTAAAGTTAAGGTGATTATTTTCATGACGAAAAATATCTAGAGAAGCGATTTATGATTCATTAATTATCAAAATAGGTCAAAATTCAATTTGAGAAATGACTTAAGAACACAAAAAAAATTAAAAAGACACCTTAAGCGCAAAAGATTTGAACCATTTCAAATGTGATTTGTGAACATTGGATATGCAAAAATGTCCTTCCTGGTACATATATAATTTTGTTGTATTTCAATATTTCTAGCATTTTTGTTTGAAAACCTAATGGTATTTGTTAAGGAAGAAACACTAATGTTTAGATGTTTTTTATAATTTTGAAAACATTTCGGTTAAGTTCTTAAATGAATGACTTAAATATTTGAAAAATGTCATTCTTGTAACAACTGAGTCCCTCCTGTAACAATATATAAGCTTTGATCATAGTTGTCTACAAAAAGACAACCCAATAAATATAAATTAATTAATTTACTTGTGTTTTCCTACCAGATTATATTTTATTTTTGTGATAAAACAATTGCTGTTTGTAATTGTCAGCTGCTATGCTACAAAAATCTCCTAACTGTTACTGTAAAATGTCATTCCTGTAACAATAAAAATTCCTCCCCGTAACATTAACAAGCATGTATCCATCACATCTCTGAATAGAACATATATGTCATAACATACCTCACTGTACACATATCTACTCAGTTTTAAATTAGGATTTATCATTAAACTATGATTTTAGCATTATTCCAAAATTTGTAGAAATTTCTTCCTGTGACAAATTCACCTGTTATAGGAAGGGCATATTCACATTTTTTTAAATAATACAACAACTGCTCCGTGGTGGGGATTGATTATGTGTCATGTGTACCAGTAACTAGTAAAACCCAAAACTTCATTTTATAAAAATACTTTCATATATTATTGTAACCCCAGTTACAGGGAAGACTGCTCTATACTCTTGAGAGCATCGGTGGTCGAGTGGTTAAGGTAAAGCGTACCGTGTCAAAAGTGTCAATTTTTGACAGTTTTTGGGAATTGATCAGTCGTTTTCAGGTGTATACAGTAAACTTATCGATTATTTTGTATTTCTTTTCATGATATTGCCTCTTGACAATAAGAAACAGTATTTTCAATATAGTTTTGGATTTATTTATAAAATAAATGTACAGGACAAGAATTTGTGTAAATTTCGATAATGACTCATATATAGTTGAACCACACGAGCATTTTTATAACATCGCTTGATGATGAAATATGCCGACTAAAACCTTTGTTGCAAAATCCACTGTTCTGTCTATGGAGAGCTCTCTAATGTCCCTAAGTAAAAGTCAGCGTAAATTGGCAAAGGCTATTTCAGTGACAAATAAAACTGCTTATGGTCCTTGTGTAGGTCCGAAAGGTGCAAATTAAAATCCACAATTATTTTCCATGTTTAATAAGCATTTTGAAATGCGGCGGGTTTTTTTTCATTTTGATAGGGCGATTTTATATAGTAAATTTTGACCTAAATTAAAACCAAAGTAAAAGTTAAGAATAATTGATTGTTGTTTATTCGAAATCCACCCGGGTAGTGTCGTCTGCAGTTGAGGCCGAAAAAATCTCGTGGTTTGTCCGAGTACCATTGAACGTCACGAAAGCAGACAAACTTTTGTGAACAACTAATGGTAGAACAGTAGTAAATGTTTTAGCTATAGTTGAAAATACTAGCATTTCTGTGATTTGCATACCTTTCTAATATTCCTCGGCGTTTACCTGTGCTAGGAAATTAATAAACTTACATTCAACATTAAAAAATATATTCCATTTATATCCGTGACCAATTCCTTTTTTCACTAGTTAGAACATTTTGAGACCCTCCACTTTTACATGGAATTTCTAATGCAGCGAATGTAAAAATACTAAATTGTTTTCAAAAAATTACCAAAATTTTATCTCGGAAGACTGAAATTTTACCACTTTTTAAAACTTAATTCATGCAGGAGCTTACAAACAAAAAATTGTAGACATGTAACCACTATTGACCAAATAAGAACACAACGTAGTATTCAGTGTTGTATTGTTATTACACATTTACTACTGTTCTACGTTAAGGTCCTTTTTGGAAACAAAAATGGCGCACTTACATCGTAAATTTCCCATAGCAAAAGTCAAGGACGATTTGTGACATGTCAACAACATAGAAATAGTATTAAATATTGACAGGTTATAGTGGATAAATCTTTTCTACTGGATTTTAATAAACTGTAATAAAAAGGTACAATATTGAATAAGAAAAAGATGCAAGCAAAATACGCACCCGTGTGGGTGTGACATTTAATATAATTGACAAAAGCCAACAATATTTCCCGACTATATATAATATGAATAGAATTTGAAAACCCGAAGGTTTAGTGTTAACCACGTACTCCAGCATACTCCTATAATAAAAATTGGACGCCATTATATAGGCTGACTTAAATGAGTTAAACCCCAATCAAACAAAGAAATGAATTTTAAAAGTTTAAATTTAAAAAAAAGGTTTGAATAAAAAGCTTAAACAGAGATTTACACATATTAAAGCGAAAATGAAACCTTACTGTGAGTTTTACCAGGATACAGTAAAAACAATATAAATGTTAGCATCGTTATCCCATACATCATTCAATATTTAACTTTGTACAGGAAACATTTATGACTCGTTAGGTGAATTATTTTGTGTTATAAAACAGACTTATCCAGTTGGGACCATCTCAAAATACATGAGATGAAAACGACGTAAATAAACAGCGGAGAAAACAAGCTTTAAAACATTGAATGCCTTTTATTGATTGAAACGGATGAAGAATCCGTATGTAATCTGTCATTAATGATAATAAAATAGACCCTACTCTGTCTAGATTACATGCCCAAATCTGTCTAATTGTGACGCACCGTGCAACTTTTCGGATCGTCGAGCACTATTACGCGTCAGTACATAGGGAGAATATCAAGTAATTTTGATTCAGACTTCTATTTAATAAGATAGGGCTAATTGTTCAAGAACAATTAGAAAGGTCTTTCCCAGATACCCTTATGACATTAATTTTTTTCTTCATCTCTTGTTGTGAACTTAACTGCATAAGTTACTGGACCATTTTGTAGGCGGAATAGACTATTTCTGTTGTCCCGAGTAAAAAAATATGTGGTTGTCAAGGATTTTTGTGGACGTTGCTAAGGACAAAATGCAAATTCCGGTTGTAAAATGACATATTTTAGTAAAGTACATCATCCTGATTTAAAAAATATATGGTTGCTAAGGACATTTTGTAATGGTGACCTGGTTGCTATGGTATGACCTTGACCTGTGACCTTTGAATTTAGGCTCAAATTGAAGGCCTTTACTTGGTGATCATGTTAAACCTATGTGTTTACTATATTATCTGTAACGGTTTTCAAGTTGTATGCCAAAAACTGATTAACCGAAATGAGTCAAGGGCCAGAACTCGAAAACGGTTCATCACACAGTTTCGGACCAAATGTATCAAATGAAGGCCTTGATGAGAGGAGTATTTTTCCTATTTATTGTCTTCTTTTATCTTTTATAGTTTTTGAGTTGTAATGATAACAAGATTGGAGGCCTAAGGTCGAGGTCACTTCTGAACTTTGACTTTGAGATTTTCTTTAAGGACATGTCACAAGACGATAAATGGTGAAAACCTTTTGTGATTTCGATTTACCGTTTGTGAGTTTTTATGATAAGCGGAGTCCTTGAAACATTCAAGGTATACCGCTCGCCTTCGCTAGTCAGACATTTTTAGCCAAAATATGTCATAAAATTGTCCCAAAAGTTCCTTAACATTTGTCACTTTTTAGTTTTCTTGTATCTGTTATAGTTCCAGAGATTACGCGATAACAAGGTTTTCTGTGTTTATGCAGATAACTCCGTAAAGAAAAATGTTTCGATTTCACAGGGTGAATTTCGAATAGACTTTCAGTGTCGCGAAAGACCAAAATGATATGTCGCGTACTGTTTGGGTTTGAAAGTTGGCGGGAAAAAAATAATAATCAAAACAAAAGCAAGAAAGTCTTCCCACTGGAACTGGGAAAGACCTTAAATAGGCGAAATAGATCGTATTTACAACAAAAGTAGATGAGCGACACTAACCGGACTGAAACCTAGCCTTGAAAAATGTGCCCTGGTACTAAAGATATTCAAACAAAAATCGAATAATTTTACTAAAGTCATACTAAAATAAACTGTCTGTGTTTCGAAACGTTATAATTAATTTTTTTGTTTGTTTGATGGTTTTTAACGCCAATTTCAGCAATTTTATAGCTATATCATGGCATCCAGTTTTTACTGGGGGAGGAAGCCGGAGTACCTGGATAAAACCCCCGACCAGCGGTAGGAAAACTGGCAACCCTTGAAAATTAAGATTGGAGTCGAATACACCTATCCTGCAGTGAGAATCGACCACGTGATCAATAGTAGACGAACTACCTTAACCACTCTGCCACCGAGGCCCGGTTATAATTACGAGTTCTATGACACATGAAATGATGTGTTACACGAGATATAAAATTACATGCCAATCAAACTACACAATACATGTACATTTATGTTCAATATTATAATTACAAATTTCTATAAATAACCCGGAAATATTCAACATCATTACTTGGTTTTAAATCGACCAATTAAAACGCTCCACCTTAGGGGAACATCTGAAACAACCGCAGCACTTTTAATAGAAATTTTTTACAACAATATGTCAAATAAGTGTACATTTGTAGTTCTGATATTTTGTTCCTCTTCATTAATATAAATTTGATAAATCTGACAACATAAAACTGATTCTTTAATTAAGTGATTAAAAGAACAATTTCAATTTCAAATCATCACTTGCTCCCCTGTTTCTTCAATTGACTGTGTTATTATTAACTCTTAGACACTTGAAATGCTGTGTCACATGAGAATAAAATTGACGCGCAAATTAAACTACACAATACATATATAAGTGGCCTTGCATCGCCTATTCAAATCCACATGTGTTCAAATCATCTAAATGAGGTATTAAATAATAATGACACACATATGCACATGATTACAAATTTACCTAAACAACCTTGAAATATTATACAACAGTATAAAATGACAAAATTACACCATAATTTGAACTTTAATCAAATTATGCATAACACCTAAGGATCCAGTACTAGTTTTATTAAAAACAAGGAACCTGTGAGCTACTGCTGACTCAGTATATTCCATCTATTCACATTGTAGGTAAACAGGAAGTAAGATATGTGACATGCCTGTAATCGGTAATGGCTATATAGGACCACATGGTAAGGTCAAATATAGAATTTCAGGTGGTTGTGATAATTAGTTGCTGAGAAAACTGTTACGAAAGTTATGTTGCGGACGGAAGGTCTGACGGACAGAGGTAAACCTGTATACCCGCTCTTATTCGAAGCGGGGTTATTAAAATATACTACAATAAGTCAAATAAGTGTGGACCAATCAAGTTCGAAATATTAGTATAATCGATTTTCACATTTGCAAATGAGTGCCGAAGTCGGAAAGCTAGTTTTAAAATTGAAACGCGAGTTTTGAAGCCAAAAACACACCGGTGTTTGTTCAGCACGCAGTCGACAATTTAAAGAAGACCTAAAATAACAATGAAAAGTAAAGAGGAAGTATAGTCACAATCATGTATTGTAAAATTAACTAAGTTACATCATAGTAACCATGCATTTAAATAAATGTTAAAAATTAAACACGGTTGTAAAATTTACTACATCAGACTCATGTTTCCGCACACGGAAGGTCAATTAAGATGTTGAAGAGTTTTGTGACCAAAAGTCTATTTATGTATTTTAAAGTTATTACCGGAAAGGTGTATGAGTCATCCATCCTGTTTTACAATTATACGTGTAATATATTAAAATTTATCAACATTTATGAACAGAGAGGATGATGACTCTTTCTAATTTAATTGCAATAACTGTGTTCAGTGTGTATACAACAGGAGGTGAGTAATTATGTTTGTGTACTATATATAAATATAATAAATATAATATTAACATTTGTAACAACAAGTGAAATACTGTTTTATATTTCAGAGTTCCATTATGAAATTAGTTTTAAGTAAGAAAATGAAATTTTAAGATAAAGGAATGTTTCAAAATGTTTATAAGCTAAAAATAACATCTATGATTACGACTCGAGAACATAAATTCTTGATACATAATTTAATTCGTAGTAAGTCAGCTAACCATAGGATATATTTCCGATTCATAAGCGTTAACTTAAGACGGGTAACCTATTGTAAGTCGGTTTTCTATAAAGCAACTTACATGATGTGTATGGATGGTGTTTAACGCCAATGTTAGCAATTTTTAGCTATATGGTGGCGTCCAACTTTTTAAAGAGGAAGTCTGAGAAAACCCCGACCAATGGTTAAAAAACTGACAATAGTGTCATTTAAGATTGGAGTCGAACACCTCCTTGAACCCTTCTAATATTATACAATTACTGCACTTGCGCGAGATCAATATGAGGTTTTATGGAGCAGGGTAGAATAATATTCAATTCTAATTCAAATTTAGTTTTATTGTCATTAAACTAGTGTTTGTGACTAAACATAAAACAAACAGAAGCAAACGTAGCAGTACATTACATATGAACCTAATACCAAAAATACAATTATTACAATTCAAGTGAATATTTATGAGCATGGAGAAAAATGGTGACGTCATAGTATGAATTAAATCAGGTATAACCCCACAATTTCATTTGAAATGCTTGTACCAAGTCAGGACCATTGTTGTAATTGTATACTTTTGGTTTTTTCAAAATTTCGTTACTTGTATGCTTAAGAGGAACGTATATTTAGAAAAAATATAAGCAAAATGACTAGGTTATATTTTTTGTTATGTTAATTTTATTTGCTTGACAAAGTCATGTTGTCTTCATAAATTCACAAAAAAAACAATATATCCTTCTCTAAGAGTTTTGAAATTTGAATCGAAACTGATTATTGCAATTGGGCGCTTTGTGATTATGCTCGACCCACAGAGCAGCCCAGTTGTCAGGGTGTTGTCAGGTCATAATACAGAAAGTCTGGCCGCGGACCGTAGTGGGTAACGTGTTTGGAGAGTGCCAGGCTCCTTGCACTATAAAGACCATTTTGTAAATTTCGAAAAAGAGTAGACTTATTGTAGGCGCTACAAAATGCTTAATTATCCGCTCCTATACCCAATATTCCATATTTTTAGCAGCAGTCATAATTGTGTTCCTTATGTCCCATCCCATCACTTTTCCGTTGATTTATTGTTTGGATATTGTATCAGAACATAAAACAAAATGATCTGACTTTAAGAGACCCTTAATACGATTTTTACTGGCAGTTATTGCTTTCCGTCTAGTTGTCCATCGCACGTTCCAAATTTTTTTTTTTTTTTAATTTTTTTTATCGTTTAGAAAATAGCTGAAATATTGTTAGCCGGACGTAAAACACCAATCTATCAACCAATCAATGAATCAAAATAGCTAACAAATTTGTTTGTTCCGATAGCTCACTGTTTGCAGCAGACATAAGAGCATATTTGCCTATTTCTGTTTGAACAGTCATGTATTTTAATTAGTTGTAGGGTTGGACTGTTTGAAGTGTATTGATGCCACAGTAAATATCTCTTCGCTTCCAAAAGATTTTCAACCTCAAGCAGAAGAATATGAAAAAATTCTGAGAACTCCAGAATGCACTAATGCGACGTCTGCGATTTCTGGAACTAATGTGACCTTTGACGCATGCATAAATGATCCTGGGTACGGCAAGATTAATAAATGTGGTGTCTTAACAGGAACGCTGATATTAAAGTTTGTGGACTTAGGTATTTAGTTTAAAGATTCTTATAATACAAATGCAAATAAGAAAACATTATATGTAATATAATAATATCTCAGTATTATTAATTGTTCTTTCGGTATGTTCTGTTTATTCTAACAATTGTCTGGATTCAGAGTTATTCAAGAGTTAAGTTTTGCTTTGAAACATATATTCAATATAAAGCAAAAGGGGGGCGGGGGTATAAAAATTAATTATGTGAAAAATCATCATGAACAGGCAAAGAATAGGATAAAATATTTTCACCTCTAACGTTTATTAAAAAGAACGAATAAATAAACAATTACATGTTTACTGCATATCAGACTTGACAAATAATAGCCACACTGGCGAAGCACTAAATATAGTCTAAATTGTCTTCCACTTAATTGACTTAAATTAATTTGTCTCCACTATTGCATACTTTATGGACATGACTAATGAGTTGAGATTCTCTTCCTCCACTCCTAATCGCTTCATGTATAAACACATACATGTTGTTGTTTATAGAGTGATATTTATTACTTAACCGCGCATCGAAGAAACCATAACGTAACTTTCAAAAGATGTCATTTATTTTAAACGACCAATGTGATCCACAGATAAATTTAAAACCAATCCTGTAAACATGACACATTAACGTTGTTACGGTGCTTAGGTCGCAGCAGAATCGCCCAGTGTCAGATGTTGTAAGTCCTCTCGTTATGGGCGTTTCAAGTTTTAATAAGCCTAACTGCTGTATCGTAGGTCAAGTGTTTTGCAAAGTGCTCGCTCCTTGCACAACAAGACCTTGATGCAGATTTCGTCGAAGCATTTCTTAATGTTTTCCCATCTTGGCGATAGCTTAAATACCACTTGTTGTGAGTTCTAAATCAATTAACCACAATAACATTTTTAATTTGCAGTAAAAATGTTAAAAAATAACATATCAACGACAAATTTTTAATCCTCAAAGGAATCACACTAGCTAGATTATGGAATTTTCCATGGCGGAATTACTAATAATATATAATTATAGCTTGGTGTTTAATAAACTGATAATTTTGCACATTCTAAACAGATATTCCGGTGAAGATTGTCATAAAGGACTGTTTTGGAGTGGATCCTAGTACTGGAAATGAATGCCTATCCGACAAAACTGTTTTGGAAAACCAACAGAGGATCATGGTTGACCGTTACGAATCAAGACTACAGCCTCTAGGGATTGGAGGTTTAACTGGACAGCTGTGTGTCAATGGATCGCCAACATTAAGAGTTTATTATATCTTTACATTGTTTGTAATAATGATTGTCAATATGGTTTAATTACAGAAGTTACACTTGAAAATATCTTATGGTAAGAATACAGAACGAGTTACCTTTTATTCCGCTAACACAACTTTGAAACATTCAATGTATCGTACAAAAAATACAAATTACTTTAATTTGCAAACACAAAGACACTCGTAATATATTTTACTGAGATTTTTTAAAGAAAGTAAATAGACTAATGGTGGGTTGTTTTGTTCTATACCGATTTTATTAGTTACCGGAAGTTACGTCCATGCAATGTACACGCGCAGGTTTACCATAATAGATTATTTTAACTGCGGAACTGTAGCTCCAAAGGTCCTAAGACTTATTTTTTTATTTTGCGGACCATAGACATATATCTATGGTCGCGCAAAAAAATTGTCAAAGGACCTAAAGGACTACAGTTCCGCAGCTAATATTGATTGAGTTATGTTTTTGCCACTTTCATGTTTTATAATAATAATAATAATAATAATAATAATAATAATAATAATAATAATAATGATAACAATAATTATAACAGTAAGCTTTATTTAACGTCGGCATAATAAAACACTATAACAACATAGCCTCTAATGAGCTTTTGACAGACTAACTACATACATAAAATACAGAGAACATGCAAAGTCTACACAAACACAAGATCTAATGAGACTGGCCCATCAATATGACGAAGAAGGAAACTGCTTTCGTCGGTCCAGTGTACTCGTCGCCAGCTTCAAATATTCCAATGACGGTGATATCGTGTCCACTCTTTACGTGCATGGCGATATCTCTGTCAACAATGGGCGTTTCAAGGTACGACGAGCTCTCAAACTTGCATTGTGTAGGCGCCTGTTAACTGTTTGAACGGCGACTCTGGTTGCAATATTCCAATCGTCATGAAAATATCTTGCAGTGGCAAATGGTTGGCGTTTAGCTACATAAACGAGTGCTCT
Source organism: Limnoperna fortunei (assembly GCA_944474755.1). Taxonomy (NCBI): domain Eukaryota; kingdom Metazoa; phylum Mollusca; class Bivalvia; order Mytilida; family Modiolidae; genus Limnoperna; species Limnoperna fortunei. Next base: position 33,255,401 of record OX104115.1, read on the forward strand.
ATCATCCCTTTCAGATGGTTTTGGTGGTCGACCTGACCTAGGACGTCCCTGTATAGTTCCATCATCTCGATGACGTTTCAGTAGTCGGGATACAATTCTAAAGTGAATGCCAAAGTGTTGTGCTATATGACGCAAGCTATGTTCACTATTACTCATTCCAACCGATAAGCCACTAGTCAGCTTCACTTAATTTTCGTCTAGGCATTGTAAAAATGTAAAGATGAAGTCGAAAAAGACCAGGAGATGAACACTAAATCGTTAAGGAAAACATGGCTTTCAGGCGTGCGCGACTACCGTATGACAAACTGGTTTTGCTATTTAAAGATTTACATGAGGAGTTAATTAAAGTCACTTTTCCGTGCTCGAATGATGGCTTTAGTACATAAATAACACAAAGTTAATATTCATTCAGATTTTTAAATTATTGAAAAAATGTAGGTGTTGCTTAACTTATAATAAGCTTTATTTAACGTCGGAATGATAAGACAACATAACAACATAAGCTCTAAATAATGCGCTTTTGACGGACTACATTTATATGATATAATATTTAATATAAATACAGAGAACATGCAAAGTTTACACAAACACAATATCCAATGAGACTGGAAAAGCAGGTGTATGCACACAGTTGGAAGAGACAGTTTAAAGCAGTTTAAAGCATAAAAATTAAAAGAAACAAGGCTTAAGCGTATATAAGCACGAAGTTAATCTACGAGCAATTCATAGCTGTTAACACACGGTTAAAAGAGGCAATCATAACATATAAAACATAATTAAAATGACCAGCAAAGCATAGACAGACAAATAAATAAGAAATAACAAAGAACACAAAGCACAATAATTAAAGCAGCAGCACAAATTCACTTAAAAGCACTATCATGGCAATTGGGGTTCGTTTGGAAGACATCTTGTGTTAGTATCCCAACATAATCATTACTAGTTATAGAAATTGCAATGATGATTCTAAGCGATATTCAGATAGTCTTTTGATAATGTGTGTTTTTAGTTCGATCGAAAATTTGAGATGCCTGTTAAAGGAAAACTTGAAAAAAAATGAAAATTTGATATGTTATTCTTCAACTTAAAAGAAACACGTTTGCCTCTTGATGTTTTATTATATTTTCAGTGGTTAAGTTTCTGCATGGAATTTACCGTGTAAAAAATGCACATATGGAGGTCCGCCATCTTGTCACCATCTCGTCACTAGATGGCGATACTAGACATCCAAGTACCTTAAAAGTCGTCGTATGATAATAACGCGAAACGGTCAATAACAGAAGGTTGTATTATAAGACAATGTTGTGGAAAGATTACGTTTCGTATTCCTGATCTATATATAAGCAAGAAAACCGACTTGCATGTGTAACAAGTAGTTAACTAATTTAAAGACTTCGACCTAAGACTATTTCCACAGCAGCAATAACGGTAAACGGAAAGAAAGTCACAGTTTTGATAGGAAAACAAGTCCATAAATATTAATTAAATTCAAAATTATTCGTGTTATATTTTCAACTTAAGCAACTTATTGAACGAAACTTTTTTAAACAAAATATTTGCGAAGTTGACTATTTAAGAAATAACGATCGTTAAATGAAATACTTTTTAAATACTCCGGTTTTCGCGCATCAAAATTTCACTTCACGTTTAGTACATTTATAATTATTATTATAATTATTATTACTGGTAACATTTATTGTGCGTGTGCGTAACACAGTTTCCAAACTTTTACATGTTGCGTATATTTGAGTTAACGTGCAAGTTTTACGTTTCCTCAGCCTTGGCATCTTTATAAGGTATTCGAAATCTTATATACATCCTGTGTTCTGACACCTCGGTGTATTCAAATCATACCTGTCTTGGAAGGAGGGGTGTGCCTTTCTAATTTCGAATTACATAATTAACCTTTAATCTGGTTAGCGTTTTAAAAAGTCCGAATATTCATACTTCAAAGTCGGCATCAAATGATCTAATAATTGCAATAAACATCCTGTTTGTTTACCTGCTAATTCTATTAATTACCCTTCATAAACGAGTAATGATTTACCTGTAACATTTTCACGTCCAGGTACAACTGCCGTTTCAAGACGTGCAAAATTATGCACGGAATTTTATTTTATATATAAAAATAATCAAAATATATCTTTTATTACAATTATTATTTAGGTAAATTATATCTGAGTTAAATAAAGACAGGTTAAAATTTTGTCCAAAAATACTTTTATTAAAACAAAGAGCATTAAAACATTAAGACGTATTTGGTAATCTTATGTTGTCAGCCGGTCATTTGTCATAGCCAAAGTTTATATATTCTTCAAAGAGCTAAGGCAGAAAACATATTTTTAAACTGGATTATTTATCATATATACTGGATAATTACATTTATCACGTCACAAACGCAGTCACATGATAAAATACTGTCAATATGGCGTCCCCATACACAAAATTTTACCACCTTTAAACCACTCTAGACGCGTAACGGTAAAGAATACAATAAAACACCAAAAGGCAATTATATTTCTTTTTATTTGAAGAATAACATATCAAATTTTCATTTTTACGCGAAGTTTCCCTTTAAGCAAGTTTTATGATATATAAAAACCATACTGTGATTATTTATGCTTATCTGGTCCTTTACACGTACAATTTGTTTAATCCAGTCTTAAACTGAGATTATCTCCTCTTATAGTTGCCATATCTTCGAGATGATCTGTCTTTGCATTGAAGCTGGGATTAGTATAACTAACGGGATTGGACACTCGCTAAGTCCTCAGTTTAAAAAGTACGATTTCCTTGTCGCGCGAGACCGGAACGAGATTAAACGAGAACGCAGAAATGACAGCATCTATATTACAATACGATACTAATATTTCAGTTAAAATTTGTGCAATTATCTTGTGACAATAAATATTTTTTTATTTTTTTTTTTAATTTTAAGTGGTTTTTTGCCTCATTGTATTATCATGACCATGTTTTATCATTTAACAAAAATATTGAAATCTGCGAAAATCGGGAGCTTTTTTAACGGTCGCCATTTTTGTATTTCATTGTTACGGAATTTTATACTTTCAGACCATATATCATCGTAATGCAAAATTACACATTTAAAATGTATAGACCAACCAATTCGTCTTTTTCGTTGCCGCATATATTTTTTTTGTTGTGAATCCCAAGTTATTATCAGATTACGTAGCATGAAATATTAGCACGTTTTCGAGAAGGTGGCGCAAAACCAATCCACGCATTTATTATTCCTTTTTCTTACAAATTTTAAGAGACTTATGTTTTAAGAATGCACAGAAATATGTCATAATTGATAATTGTAATGGCTGACAGGTGTAGGCAGGTGTCGAGCACGGCTCAACAAAAATAGGATTTTCGGTCTGAAAAAGTGTAAAAATGTGAAATTTTGTTTTAATGTTGTTTTCGGAAATATTTTAAAAACATTTTGTAACTACATTTATGGGAAAAAATAAGCAAACTAGCAAACGGAAGAGAAATCAATCGAAGGACATAGGATCTCAACCAAAGTCAAACATAAACAATATGGCGACGTCCATGAACACCACACAGTTTCCACAAAGTCCAACGTTTTCTCAAATGCTTGCCAGCGCAAATGAATCGCTCAACGGATATATGCCTATCAGTACAAATCAAACACACCACCAAATACAACAACTGACGAGCACACCAATACAACAAACTCATCAAGTTAACGTTCAACACAACCCAATGAACCCCCCTTCGCACCAATCATTTCAACCACCACCACCACCACCATCCGTATTGCCAATCCAACCTTTCCCAAATGAACAAAGTAAAATGCTTCAAGTAACATTTGATATGATTTTCTCGAATATTAGTCTTATAAACCCGAAACTTGAGAAGTTACAGTTATTGGATCAAATGAACAATAGACTCTCAGACTTTGAGTGTAAATTTGAAGCCTTGACAAACGATCTCCGAGGAGTCAAACTCGACTTAAAACAACAGTCAGACAGGATATCAAATGAGGAATTTCATTACAATATCATGGATGGGAGGGTTGAAAAATTAGAAATGGACCTTGAGTTTCTGAAGTGGGAAAATACTGAACTTAAGGAACAATTGATTGAAATGAAAGCCCACAGTATGAAATACAACCTAATGTTTGGTGGCATACCAGAAGTAGGTTCTGCATCAGAACCAGAAAATACAGAAGCAGTTTTGAAGGGGTTTATACAAACTGAACTTGGCATAGATGCAAGCACCATACAATTTCATAATGTCCATAGGCTTAGAGTAAGAAATGACAATAAACCTCACAATATTATTGCAAAATTTGTCAATTACAGTGACCATGAGAGGATTCGACTAACTACAAAATAAACCCCAATTTAATATCAATCAACAATACCCTACCGAAATTGCAGAGCGTCGTAGGGATTTATTACCACAAATTAGACAACTAAAATCTGAAAGGAGAAAATTTAAACTGGTGAATGACAAACTTTTTGTTAATAACCAACTAGTAAACCCCCGACCTGGACCTCCACACGTTCAGTCCAACAAACAACAGTTTCATCAACAAAGACCTCATCCGCCAGATCCTAACTTTTTTGAACAACAGAGAAGACAACCCCAGCATGCACCATATATCTAGGGAAACTCAGACAAGGGACTGGTAAATAAACAAAGAACCAAAACTAATACAAAATGTAATGAACATCTTAAGTTAACTTATGTTAATGTGTGGTATCAGAAATAAACTCAATAGTCCGGAATTTAATGAACTTATAGAAAACTATGATATATCAGTTTTTGTAGAAACAAAATTAGATGATTTAGATATTTTAGATTTGGCAAAAAATTATAAATATATTACCAAAAATAGAACTAAATTTCGAAGAAAGTCAGGTGGCATTGTAATAGTTTACAAAAATCAACTAGAACCAGATCTTGAATTTATACAAACTGAGTCTAAATTTGTTCAATGGGTGAAAATTTCAAACAAATTGATTAATTCTGATGCGAGACGGGAATTATTATTAGGATGTGTATATCTACCTCCTGAAAATTCTATATATGCATCTGAAGACTGTTTTAACGAGATTGAAATTGAAATGAATAGTGTATTAGATAATGACTGTAATGTTGCCTTCATTGGAGATTTTAATAATAATAATGTCTTTATTGTCATATAAATCAATACTACATTGATCAGTGACATTAAACAGAAGTAACAAACACCTAAATTGCAATCAGAAAAATCGACAAAATATACAAGTCTACGAGACCCCTGTCCTCAGTTCCAGAGACTGTTTAATGAAAGAGCCAAGACTCTGAATTTGTCGAAAATTTTCCGGGTTTAAAATTGTTTTAAGCGAATCGAGATATGGATTAACATTAGATATATTGAAGTCATATAAGAGGTTAGACCGAAACAGTTTATTGTGATCACATTTTAAAAAGAAGTGAACCTCATCGTCCACTTCATTTAGATTACAGAAGGAGCAAAGACGTTGTTCACGAGGGACTTTTCTATATCTTCCACGTTCTATTTCAAGACTGTGGTCGGCTATTCGAAATTTTGAGATGAATTTGCGATTTTCATAGTTAGAATCGGACAAATAAAATTCTTTTCCTAAGTTGTTTTTCAAAAATTTATAAAGAAAGATTTTATTTTGATCTTTTAAATTTGAAACTTTGTCAGCATACATGTTCATATAAAACTTAAAAAATTTATCTTTAATATATGGTTTTATTACTTTTAATTTTTTATAAGTTGTGTCCAAGTTAAGTCTATCCGAGTTAAGATCTATGTCGTCAATTACATCTTTTATATAAGTTACCCAAGAGTATATATTCTCAGAATCTAAAAATTTATTTAGTTCAAAACTTTCTTTTATCAAAGGGTTAATTTCACATGTACTTAGCCTAGCAATATACAATATAGATTGAGTTTTTATGTATTTTTCTATAGGGACCCTACCAAGCTCTAAACGGGAAGCTAAGTTTGAAGCAGTCTTTTTTACCCCAAGTATATATTTGCAGAATGACAAATGTATTTTTTCAAAAGGAGTTTTATCTATGAAGTTAAATGGATCAATGACAACATTGTTATTTCTACTACGTTTCTTTGCATTAAAGAATGAAATATATTGATCCATCATGCAAATCTCAACATTGTATGATAAAATTGGCCTTATTAGTGCATCAAACATGTTCAGGGCAACTTGAACTGGGACATTTCCAATTGAAGAAAATCTTGAAAGCAGTGAAAATAGTGCCTTTTTTGCTTTTTTTGCTAAGTCAACGATACTGGAAGTTAAATTTCCATTGCAGCTGATGATGGAGCCAAGAAACTTGTACTCTGCAATATTGTCAATCAATTTGTTTTTGAATTTGAGGAAAGGCTGTTCTAATTTGAGTTTTCTTTTTTGGAATATAATAGATTTAGTTTTGTTGGTGTTAACTGTTAACTGCCATTTATCACAATAGTTTGATAATATATTTAAATTATTTTGGAGTCCTTCTTGGGATTCTGACAACAAAATAATGTCGTCCGCAAAAAATAAACTACTTATTTTTGTCTCTACTATTTTTAGAGGGTCACATATGTCTTCCGATAAAGCTTCATTTAGATCATTTATGTAATTATTGAACAACAGAGGACTTATAGTGTCACCTTGTCGAACCCCTCTTTGTAATTCAAAGAAATGAGTAGACAAGTCTCCAAATTTTAATGAAGATTCTGTGTTTGAAAATTGATTTTTAATTACTTTATAGAAGAGTCTACCTACTCCTAATTTAGCCATTTTATACAGGAGTCCATCTCTCCATACCGAGTCGAAAGCCCCTTTTAGATCTACAAAGCAAGCAGATAACTTTTGGTTATGTTTATGGATATATTTACTTATGAGGGTTTTTAAAATAAACAAACTGTCACTAGTTCTGTGGTTTGCTCTGAATCCAAATTGAGAATTTGATAGTTTATCTTTCATAAAGTATGAAAGTCTATTATTTAAAACACTGCTAAATACCTTGGAAAGACAGTTAATTAAAGAGATACCTCTATAGTTGGAAGGGATGTTCCTATCTCCTGATTTATGAATTAGAATAGTAAAAGATGTGTTCCAAGAACATGGATAGTAACCAGATTTAAGTATTAAATTAAAAAGTTTAGCATATAACTTCAGTGTGATGGAGCTACTATTTTTTATAACTTCATACAGAATTTTATCAGGACCTGATGATTTACCTTTTTTTAACTTATATAGAACTTCTTTAATATCTAAACAGGTTATGGGTCGATCAGTAACAGATTTAAAGGAGAGATCTGTTTCAATTGTTTTCAATTCATTTTCAACTTGATTAATAAAAGTTATATCCTTATGCTGACAAGAACCTTGTTGTTGGAAATGTTGAATAGTATTGTTGTAATTAGCAATAAGTTCCCCTTGCTCATTATCTTCTGTGGACTTTTTAGGGTTAAGAGATTTAAGTATCTTCCATATATCTTGGGGGTTATTTTTACAAGCTTCTTCTATTTTATTAAAAAACCGTTTCTTAAATTCTTGTTTCTTTTTCTTAACTAATTTCTTGAATGTTTTAAAATGATTATAGAATTTTGTCTTAAGTTCGGAATTAAATGGATTATTTCTTAGTTTATTTCCTAAAGAGTTAATTGTTTGTTTGTAATCTCTAACTGTATTGTCAGACCATTGGGGTTTATTTCTGTGTTTATATTTTTTGTTGTACTTAATTCTTTTACAACATTTTTCTGTTATTTTGTAGAGAATAGATGTGAGCTCCATACAAGCCTGATCTATACCTCTTTGGCTTTCAGTGAAAGTATTTAGTTCATATTTAATTATTTCATTTTTCAAATTTTCAGAGTGAAGGCTTTCTACTAACAGTTCAAAAGATTTCTCATTCCACTTGTAAGTAAATACTTCAGAAAAAACATCTTGTTTCTGGATGACAGAGTTTTTTTATCATGATATCACATTTCAGAGCAAATTCTATTTGGACATGATCAGAAATATATGAAAAATTGCCAGTTTTAAAATATATTACTGAGGACAGGAGACTCTCACTAATAATGCCATAATCGACTGAACTATAACCGTTTGGTGAAATAACCAAGAGAATCTCCTATAAATCTTCCATTTAATATCCGGAGCCTTGCAGACATACAAAGATCTAGTAGGTTTCTACCTTGAGCATTCAAAATTGTGTCTTCATTTGTTCTATTTAATGCCAGAACCAAGGACTTGTGTGATTTTGATGTACCAGATGATAATTTGATAAACATTTTGGATGGTTTTGATAATGACGAATTACAAAAAAATATGTATGATTTTCACAGCCTAAAAAATATGGGTATCCCTTTGACCAGAAAGAGTCAAGATAAGCATGTTAATAATTACGGTCATAAACTGTTAAGTTTTTGTAAACAAAACTCCCATTTTTATTGTCAATTCCCGATGTGGAAAAGATCGTGATGTTGTTTCTGTAACCAGCAAAGGTAGTACAGTTGTTGACTACTTTTTGTCTGCTCCAGTTTTATTTTCTATTATTGATGAATTCGAGGTGATAGACTTTGACCCCCTTTTCTCAGACGTTCATAGTAGGTTACATATTTGCCTTCACGCTAGAGTAAACACAGATACTACAAATCGACTTTCAAAAGGTGATATTCACCGCACACGTTGGAATGTCAATCACGAAAACCAGTTTGTCGAGTCTGTGATTGCCTGTTTTAGCAACAAATGCTTAAATAATCTTTATAGTTTATTAGATACTGACGATTCTATTACGTTAGAAAGAAATATTAATAACGTAGTAGAAACTATTTCAAAACACTTTGAAAATTGCTCACAAAATGTATTTGGTAATAAAGTAACGCATAAACCGAGAAGACGCCAAGGAAATAAACCCTGGTTTAACAAGGAGTGAAAATCGAATAGAAAAAAATTTCATAAAGCAAAAAAAAGATACAGCTTTATTAAAAATAAAGCCAATTGCGATGCTATGAAAGCCGCAAGTAAATCGTATAAAGTAAGCATAAATGAAAATTTTAAGAAATTCCAAACGAAGTGTGAAAATGATTTAAGACGGACGTCAAAATCAAATCCTAAAAAATTTTGGGACATTCTTAATCGTTTTAACTGTAAAACAAAAAAGAACGAAGATACTATATCTTTGGAAAATTTATATGAATATTTTAAAAAATTAAATGAAAACTCGGAAGAAAATGGAGATGAAGCAGACTTAGATCTATCTCAAATAAATAATAATGACAATGAATTCGACAGTATTCTCAATGGAGAAATCACCGAAGACGAAGTTAAGTATGCAGTGAAAGAATTAAAAAATAATAAAGCTTGTGGTATCGATAACATAGCAAACGAATATATAAAGAGTACAATATCTCATTTGTTACCATTATACGTAAAACTTTTTAATAAAATATTAGATACTGGTATTATTCCAAATGATTGGATAATAGGTATTATTAGACCCATTTATAAAAACAAAGGTGATGCCTCAGATCCCGATAATTATCGTGCAATCACTCTTGTGTCGAACATAGGAAAACTGTTTACTTTTATTTTGAACAGAAGATTAAATGATTTTGCTAATAAAGTTGATTTGATAACGAATTCACAAGCGGGTTTTCGAAAAGGTTATTCAACCACAGACAATATTTTTGTGTTAAATGCTTTGATTTCTTTATATACTCAGTCTGGAAAAAAACTTTATTGTACATTTATAGATTTCAAAAAGGCATTCGATACTGTCTGGCGAATGGGACTTTGGGAAAAATTAGTGCGTAGTGACATTACAGGTAAAATTCTCAAAGTTGTACTTGGACTTTACAAGAATACAAAGTCTTGCGTTGAACAAAGCGGTAAACGTACAGACTTTTTTCCTTGTGAAGTCGGAGTGAAACAAGGAGAAAACTTGTCTCCCTTTCTCTTTGCCTTATTTCTAAATGATTTAGAAACACACTTAGCTCTTCATAACGTCAAAAATCTTGAGCTTATAAATATTTTAGCTTTTGAACAGTTAGAGATATACGTTAAACTTTTTATTCTCTTGTATGCCGACGATACAGTTCTATTTGCAGACTCCCCTGAGGATATGCAACTAGCACTTGAATCATTCGAAAATTACTGTACCAGATGGAAATTAAATGTAAATGTTCAAAAAACCAAGATTGTTGTATTTTCTAAACGAACGGTTAAACTTTCGTCTACTTTCAAATTATTCCAAACTAATATTGATCAAGTTGATTCATATAGTTACTTAGGTTTGCTATTTAATTATAACGGTAATTTCACTAGTGCCAAGAAAAAACTATCTAGAAAAGCATTGTTTTCTCTTTACTCAAAAATACGAAATATTGCATTACCTATAATTGACTTACAAGTAAAACTCTTCGATACATTGATAGCCCCAATTCTATTGTATGGTTCGGAAGTATGGGGTTACGAAAATTGCGATATTATTGAAAAAATTCACCTCCAATTTTGTAGAAAGATATTGAAAATTAGAACGAGTACACCTCTTTACATGGTTTATGGAGAGTTGGGTCGATTCCCATTACATATTACAATTAAAAACAGGATGATTGCTTTTTGGAGTAAATTAATACTATTTCAAAATAAATTGTCAAATACTTTATATAGATTGATGTTTAGTATGTATAAGAATAACAACGTTCATTTCAAGTGGATTATTGCAATAAAATCTATACTGGAAGACACCGGTTTAAGTGAATATTGGGAAAATCAACCGTATATAAATCCGCTGATAGTTAAGCTAAACGTCCAGCAAAGATTACAAGATCAATTTATACAAAAATGGTTCTCAGACATATCTAGTTCTTTCAAGGGTGACTTATATTCTCACATCAAACAACAGTTTGGCTTAGAACCATATCTGATAAAATTGTCACCAACAAATAGGAACATTATTTGTAAATTACGTACCTCGAATTTAAGAATTCCGATCGAAACTGGGCGCTGGGTGAATATTAGGAGAGAAGATAGAATCTGTACACTATGCCGGGGTAACAATATAGGTGACGAATTCCATTATTTATTTATTTGCACTGATCCGAGTATTATCGAAACACGTAACAAATATATTCCTAGATACTATTGTAAATATCCCTCCATAGAAAAAATGTATAGATTAATTACATATTGCAATACGCCACTTTTGAATAAATTATCCATATTTGTTAAACACTTGAACAATTTATTTTAGTGTGCCTATCATATAACGTTGTATTATAGAAAAAGGGCACGTGCTTTTCGATCTATTTGAATTACCTATACCTGTTAGCCATGCATTGTATTGTTTAATTATTCTTCATTGTTGTTGTATAGTATAAGATTAAATGCTTGTGAACTGTTTGATTATAATGTTAGTGCAACTTTACCGATTATGTATATCTCTTGTCTCGCAGCTTGCTGCGACTGAGTTTACTCAATAAATCTTGAAATCTTGAAATCTTGATAATACGATTAATCAGCATACTTTTTTTTACCTTTGTTCGAACACTTTTTCCACGAGGACATCTCCATCCTTTTACGTAACTTCAGCTTCGATTTTACAAGAAACTCTTTAATTTTAAATGCAAATGATAAAAATATTTCAGAATTGAAACTATTAAGTATTTTTACAACCAATTCTCTTTTAATTTGGCATGCACCTGTTGCAATTGTTATGTAATCACAGGTGTGGTGAACAAATGGTTCAATAAACAACGGTGTCATAAGTTGTCTGAGGGTACAACCTAGGTAGCTAATACCTGTCATCATATAAATTGTCTAATTGGTGAAAACCATAAAAGGAAAAAAAACCAACAAAAAAAAAAAAGAGAGAGAGAGAAAAAAAAACAGAATAGAATACTCTAATAGATTTCTTAAAAATAAAAAAAAAACCATCAGAACATGTATATCATTCTTATCTTATAATTTACAAAAATATTGTACATAAACTTACAACAAATATAATACAATTCCACATTAAAATGTATATAACTGAGTTACTTCATTATTTTCAAATTTAAATTAATCATGTAAGGCCATAGTAATGTATATATACATGTAAATTTTTTATATTTTTTTTTCTTTCGTCTGTCAGATGAGACGTAAAACTGGTGCCTCGTGTACAGTATTCCATCAACTGGCACGTTAAAGACCCCATTGGCAGTATTCGATAAGAGTAGGCGCACGCGCCGCTGCCATGGCACGTCCAGTACTTGCTGCTAGCGTCTTAGTTCTCTAGCTGGATGCAGCTTGATAGATAAATCTACTTCCGCTTAGTCTTTTTGGTTGCGGCATCTCTGACTACTTTTATCATTTCACTTATAGTATTTATGGCCTATAAATCCCAAAAATACAAATAAATAGGTAAAACTTTTTAATAAAAGCCATTAGGCAATAAGTCCGTGCGAGACCGTTTTACGGTAGTCAAGGACGTTAAAAACCCCCTTAAGTAAGTAAGTAAACCATAAACATCAAATAAAATCATACAAGGCGGTTTTGATTTTAATTCTCCGGGACTAGTACAACAATCGAATTTTAGAATTAATCAAAACTTTTTGTTTTTTGTTTGTTTGTTAATTGTTGTGTGTGTTTTTTTTGTGTGTGATTCCAGTCCCGTTGATTTATAGGTTCCTGATCATTGAAGCAAATTCAAAAACAACCACACATACTCAAGGGTCTAAACGTTTTAATATAATACAACCTTTTAATTAAGCCACGCATTAAAAGTACAGCAAATGACACTATTGGCTCTGAAGTATATGCTGTTCATGTATGATTTGAACAAAATATAGACTTTAAGCATTGATGCATTGCAACATTGCTGTAAAATTCGGGTGGTGTTGGCGTGGATCGGTTTCAAGTACGGTATGTATTTAAGGGTGACAGAGACAATTTCTGTTAAACAGAGACAAAATATAGTTACAACAAAAGACAATCCAAGAAAACGCAGAAGAGTTTTTCGTTTCAAGTTACTAAATGTATCAAAAAATTAATTAAGCGTTTATAAAATAATAATTTTTATCTGTTTGGCATAGACTTTCTCATAAATTTCTGTCCGATGAACACAATCAACAAAAGCATTTCGTGTTGGATTGACAAGTCCTCTTCGTTTCCGAAAACGTCATGTTTGACGAGGTTTCAACCTCTTGTTAACCTCAGTGCGTTTATCTCGAAGTCATTTAAGGTATTCGGATCATAATTGACCACGTGATCATATTTGGTGTCCCGGATGTCCATTGTTTTTCAATGGAGCAGACCTCGGTAATCTTCGGCAAACATCGGAAATACTATTTGAGTAACTAATTTTTTTTCCTGAAAATTGTGAACATTGACTCAAGTTATATAATATATTTTTTTTTATCATTAATTAGCAATACATTGATTTAAAAAAGCTGTATTTCTTGGACGACAAATAAAATTAAACGGTAACATCAATTGTGGGTCGGATACCTTAATGTTGTGAACTTGGATTTGTATTTATTTATTTATTTACTATTGAAACTAAAATACGTTATTTTTTCAAATACATTTATAGTAAAATTATACAAATAAATGCAAGGATCAAATTCGAAGGAAAATATATACATTTGCGGAAATAGGATCGATAGATAAGCGGAAAATTGACACAGAATGTTGTCATTACTTCTCTTCCGACTTTCCAAGTTTGGCACTCTCTAAAAAATCACCCACTATGGCCTGTAGCCAGGCTTCTGTATTGAATTTTAAAACTAAATACGAATAAATGCAATGATGAAATTGGAAGAAAAATATATACATTTTATGGTTTGTTAACGTCCAGCGAGCAGTATATCAGCCGATTTTAGGACAAACAAAACACAATAAATAGATCGATCGAGGAAATAGCATCGATCCAAAAAAACGGAAAATTTGAAAAAAGCGAGTTATGGTTTATGACAAAGAATTTTGTAATTTGTCCTTTTCCGACTTTAATTTCGGGACTGACTTATTGATTTAGCTTAAGCGTAGTACTGATACTAGAATAACTTGTTTATAATTATGTTCCTTCAATTGATTGTGTATGGAAACTATTATTCTAATTATGACGCCTAATACCATCAACCACTATAACAAGAGCCACTCATGCGTAGAATATACTTCAATACCGCACAAGAACATACACTCTTAAATTCAGCTATATTCCTACAACCATAGTAGCCTAGTACCAGTTACCAGCTCCCATAGCTGAGACCTCCGACTTGGTATTTTTCAAGCGGGGGTTATCCTTCCTTCAGTTCTAATCAGTATCTGGGTCCATATTGTGAGTAAGCACTAATAAGGGTTAGAGCTGTGCCAGGTTGGGTGTATACCCAGGGGCCGCTTCGGTAGCCGGATTGGATGATCAGAAGGGCAGAAAACAATATGGAATCGAGTTTGTTATTTCTATCAATATTCTTACAGTTTCTATCATGGTTTTTAAATTTTTACAGTTCTTTTTAATTTCTTATCATAGCGAGCACAGCTCGCAGCGGGCAGCGAAGCTGACAACGAAGAGCGATGAGCTCTACGGCAATTACGTGTCATGTGGTCAAAATGAAATCACGTGATCAAAATCTGCTTAATGCTGTAACCTGGTCTCCTGGTGCAATATATTTTTCATTGACGCAAGCTTCCGCTTAGGCTAAAGAGGATATCATCGTCAGGGTACCAGAATACTTAATGCTGATATTGATTTTTTTTCGTCCGGAAGTTGATATCGTCAAAAAACTGGAACAAAGTGAATGAAGAAAAGTACTAAAAAAAATTTGAGAAAGACTTGAAAATACAGTTGACATCGATAAAAAATAAATGTTATATTTAAAATTAACAACAAACATTTCATACTATTTTTTTGCAATCTCTAAATCGATCTTTAAAAACTGACAATCAAATTACACTTAATGTGACGTCACAGTTACAAAGAAAAACGCCACGTGACTACTGGAATTTAGAGGCACTTTTAAGGTGATAGTAAATATGAAAAGCACATTATATATTGATAATAAAGGACTATATTGTCTGTGCTCGCATTTTGGCAATGTCTACTCCATATTATGCATAACAGTAGTAAATGTGTACCAGTAACAAGTGACCAGATTGTGTACCCTACATTAAATACAGTACTGAATACTTCGTTGTGTTCTGATTTGGTAAATAGTGGTTAGATGTGTACAATTGTTTAGCTGTAGGCTCCTGCATCAATTAAGTTTAAAAACGTGGTAAAATTTTTCTCAGATCTTGCAAGATAATTTTTTTGTAATTTTTTTATGGCGGAAATGATGTTTTCTATAGTTACGTAAATATCATAAATGTACTGTTTCTGTCTTATTCCCTATTTTCGGCAATACAAGAGTTACTTCCCATTTGCAAGAGTTGTCTTTCATAACAGCAGGTATCAAGTATTGATAACCACTGAGATTAGGAAAAGTATTCGACAGAAAAATCGAGCACATAAGAAGGCAAAAAGAACTAACTCTGTTGGACACTGGACCAAGTTTCGAACTATTAGAGTGTTTTTTTCTCAAAGATCGCTTCCAATATCTCAACTGAAGTCAGGGGAGGTAAACAGTATTGGAAATTAATAAAATTACTCTTAAACTGCGACACTATTAACAATCGTAGTGTTCCCCCCTTACAGACTGATAATGATTTGATTTGCGACGATAAACAAAAGGCTGAAATATTTAATAAATACTTTTGCAGACAATCAGACCTAAACGACACTAACCATCCCACCCCGGACATACCAGACACTCAGACAGACGGACTTACTTGCATCGAAATCACATAAAACGAGGTTGAGGACATAATTAATTCCCTAGACACATCTAAAGCATCTGGTCCAGATTGCATAAGTCCACGACTCCTAAAAGAAGCCTCCACTGTACTAAAGTATCCTTTGTGTAGACTGTTTAATTTGTCTTTAACAGTTGGCATATATCCAACTACATGGAAAAATGCCAATGTAACACCCGTGTTCAAGAAAGACTCGCCGAGTGACTATAGAAATTATAGACCTATTTCACTTATCAGTGTAATTGGTAAAGTCATGGAAAGATGTATTTACAAACATATCCACAATTATCTACGTATTAACAAAACGATCACACCAAATCAGTCTGGTTTTACTCCAGGGGATTCTGCTATTAATCAACTTCTAAAAATCACGAACGACTTTGGAAAAGCATTAGATGATGGAAGTAAGGGTTGTATTTTGTGATATCAGTAAAGCATTTGATAGAGTATGGCATCGGGGATTATTATGTAAACTAGAGGCATCTGGTATCAAAGGCACTTTATTAAAATGGGTTGAAAATTATTTATCGGGAAGGAAACAAAGGGTAGTAATAAATAGTTCGTCATCGGACTGGGGTATTGTAAAAGCTGGTGTTCCTCAAGGGTCTATCCTGGGGCCTCTTCTTTTTATCATCTTTATTAACGATATTGTAACTGATATTCAGTCTACTATCAAATTATTTGCTGACGACACCAGTCTCTACTTAATTGTAGATAGTCCCAGTGTGGCAGCGAATGTTTTTAATAGTGATATTGAAAAAATACATACATGGTCTTCTAAATGGTTGGTCAGCTTTAACCCTCACAAAACAGAGACAATGACAATAACAAGGAAACTTCACAAACCAGACCATCCGAACCTTTATATGAATAACGTACTGGTGAGTGAAGTATCCAGTCACAAACATCTTGGAGTATATATCTCAAATGATGGCACATGGAATAAACATATTGAATTCATAGCAGAAAAGGCATATAAACGTATTAATGTTTTACGAAAATTTAAATTTATCCTCGATCAAAAAACATTGGAAATTGTTTATCTAACCTATATACGTCCTATATTAGAATATGCGGATGTAATATGGGATTCTAATGTAAACCTTGTAGACAAAGTGGAAAGGATACAGGTTGAGGTCGCCAGGATAGTAACCGGAGCAACCAGATTAGTCTCCCTTGAAAAACTTAATATTGAGACGGGTTGGTTGGAACTCAGTGAGCGACGAGAATCTCATAGACTGACTTACTTTTATAAAATGAAAAATCGTTTGACCCTTCCATACCTCTCTGACCTAATACCAGACTCACTAAGTAACATCCACAGCCACAACACTAGGAATAGATCCACCATTCCACCTGTTCGAACTAGAACAGCACTCTATTCAAACTATTTTGTGCCTTCAACTGTACGGTCTTGGAATTTGATACCTGAATGCACGAAGCTAAGTGCGTCAGTTTCATCCTTCAAGACTGCGCAGATGAAGGCACAACAAAAAACAACAAAAACCACAATATTATTTTGTCGGGAAGAGAATAGTACAAATACTTCATTCTAGATTACGAATGGAATGTAGCTCCCCGAAACTGGACTTGTACGTTAAAAATATAGTTGATTCGCCGCTTTGTCATTGTGGAGAAGTTGAGACAACAATTCACTACTTATTACACTGCCCACTTTTCAATCAACAAAGCCAACATCATCTTAGCAACATCGTCAATAATTTACCTGTTCAGACACTATTATATGGCTCACCTGACCTATCATACGAAGAAAATGTTAATTTATTTTTGACAGTTCAAGAATATATACTTAGTACAAAGCGATTTGATTAAAACCTCATCTCTGCACTAAAAACTCATCAGTGTTTTCCTGTATCCACAATTTATTTTATATATCACTTCTGTTACAAAATATACAAGTTTATTCGCTTATGTTGTAAATAGTTTTTACCCATTGAGTATTATTAATGTAACTGTAATATCTATAGGAAACGGATTAATATAAGTCTGTGACTTGTTTCCGGATCCTAACATTGTATACGATGTATTAACTATGTTCAGTACCACGAATAAAATATGTTTACACTATAAGTATTGAACAGATAGAGAAAAATCACGTTTTTATTTTTTTTTTAAATAATGTTTTTGGACTGACTCCTCCAGTACAACTAAAAAACTGCAAAATTAGTTGGCATATCATAATAAATTTTACCAGATGCTTTGCTATTTGTGAATAAAAAAATATTGTAGAAAAACTACTTTTTACCCACAGTAGGCACTGTAAAGTACCTGCTCTAAAGAACAGATAACTCTGCAAATGGGAGATAAATCTTGTTAACCGCAAGTAGGAAATTAGAATAGATTGATTAATTAATTGTGTTTAACGCCCGAGCAGCAATATTTCAGCTATATTCAGGCGAGAATTAGAATAGAAATAATTCACGAAGGCTATGATTTATCATTGTTTTACAACCGGGTAACCACTTATGTCGTTATTTTATCTCCCGCTGTCGCTCAGGATAAAAAAATACGACATAAATATTCACCCCATTGTAAAACAGTTATAAAGCACGGCGTTCTGAATTATAATATGGCGTACGGTACTTTTAAGGCTTTTAGACATGAACTGTGGTAAAAAGTGATTTATGTGTCAGAAACACGCAACAAGGAGTGTGTGTTTTGAAGGGCTGGTTTAATTACAAAACTGTAACTCCCACCGGAAAGCTATTGCTAATCTTATAAATAGCGACACGCGCTATAATAGTCGCGATGAATGGATATCCGCCATTTATTTTGATAGAAAACTGGGTATAAACGGGAGAATGGTCACTCATTGTAAACAATGATAAACCACAGCTTCCATGAATTATTTCTTAACAAACTCATAAGACACTTGAAAAAATGTGTCACCTGAGAATAAAATTGACGTGCAAATAAAATTACAAAATACAGTCATGTATATTAGTGGACTTGTATCGCGAATTAAAAACAACATCTGATTTATATATTAAACAATGCTAATGACAAATATATGCACTCATGATTTTCTAATGATTAAAAATTTACTTAAACAACCCGGAAATATTATACAACAGCCCAAAATGACAAAATCATAACATAAAAATTTAAACTTTAAATTGAATATTGCTTTCCGCCTAAGGAACAAGTACCACCAGTTTGATAAAAGTTTGATACTACAATAAGTCGAATAAATGTTGACATAGTATTCCAATCCTATCAATATTGGTCAGAATTACAAATATGTAACTAAAACATCTCATAGACCTGACAAGTACCGCGTCTTTTTATCATATTCTGTGAAGTGTTACATAGAAAATTAATAATATTAATGGGTTAACGATTTTAAAAAAGAATACTCAATGAAATTTGCACCGCACCATAAATGCTTGGAGTCTCGTATATTTTAGTCGAAATCGTACAATGCAATGCTTTCGAAAAGAACATGTATGTCGCACATCATACATCAAACTTTTACGACTCAGCTGTAAACTAAATCGTATCTTAACGAAAATATTAGTTGTAGTTCGAATAATTAATATAAGCGATTTTCACGTTTGCAAATGAGTTCCGAAGTCGGATAGCTAGTTCTGACAGTGGAACGCGAGTTTCGAAGCCCAAAACACACAGTTGTTTATTCAGCACTAAATCGACAATTTATTGGAGACATCGAATAAAAATGAAAAGTAAAAAGGATGTAAAGTCAAATCGTGTACTGTAAAATTAACTTAGTTACAGCATAGTAACCATGCGTTTAAATAAATGTAAATAATTAAACACGTTAAAATTTACTACATCAGACGCGCGCTTCCGCATACGGAAGATCAATTAAGATGAGGAAGAGCTTTTGTCACCAAAAATCTGACAAATTATGTTTTTGAAAAGTGATAACCGGACGGTAAATTTTGTTCAACCGTAATTTATGAACAGATAGGATGATAAATTTATCTATTTTATTTGCATTAATTTTGCTCAATGCCTTTGCAACAAGAGGTGAGTAATAATTTTTGTGTATTTTTAACATCGACATAAATATAATACATATTAACATTAAGTGAAATACTGAATTATATTATAAAGTTTTATTTTGGAATTAGTTTTAAAAAAGAAAATGAAATTAAAAAGTTGAATGAATATTTTTAAAATTTCTATAAACTAAAATAGTAACTATGCTAACGAGAACATTAACTATGCTAACGAGAACATAAACTACTTATAAATAATTCGTTAAAGTCCGCGTACCAAAAGGATATAAGATTTTCGATTCATAAGCGCGATTTCAAGACTTGTAACCTATTTGAGTCGGTTTTCTATAAAAGCAACTACCACACGGGGTGGGGAAGAGTGGGGGTAACTACATGTAGGAATACTTTTAGGTACATCTCTGCGGACTGAGATTTGAAAACCCAACCTATTCATATATGATATATATTTTCTGACATTATGAAACGGGACATAATAATATATTGAATTATTAAATCAGACCTATTTATATATTTATGTCTCCCAAACGAGTTTTGGAGACATTGTTTTTACTCTGTTTCTTATTATTATTATTATTATTATTATTATTATTATTATTATTATTATTATTATTATTATTATTATTATTATTATTATTATTATTATTATTCTTTCTCCGCCTCATGAACATGTTCCAGTGCTTTTCTCGGAAACGCCTGAACGGATTACTACGAAACTTTGTATTATGGTAGATAGGTTACTGAAGGTGTGCACAAGCTATTCGAAAATTTCAAGATGGCCGCCATTTTCAAAATGGCCACCATCACATTAGGGTACCCAAAAATTATCTCGGGAACTACTGGACGGATTTCAACGAAATAAGAACTTATTTTGACAAAATCTGAGTGGACCTAGTTGGGTAGAAGGCTGAAATTTTGTATATGGAGTTATTTATGAAAGAGAAACGGCATGTGTTCGTTTGGGCATCCCCCAACACAGTCAGCACTAGTTTATTATTGCACGCCCTTGACAAAATAGTCAATTCACTACAACAGTGATGTTAATGGAACACCTTGTTTGTAAAATCACCGTGGTTAACATATGCATGGGCTTAAGATGAGAATTGAAGCATGGATAGATTTAGCTAATTTACAACTACCCTATGATATATTTTTCAATGAAAAAAAACTACGTTTTCATATCTTTTGGAGAGCTAAAAAGGTGACACTTTCGGTTCGCACACCCGTATTGCCCTATATATACCAAGTTACCTCCCCCACCCCCCCCCCCCGGTCAACAAACATGACTGAATTATTTTAAAACATCTGACCTTAATGATGTCTATGATTGGTATAAAAATTAGGGCTATTAATTTAATCTATCCAAGACAGAATCGTCACTATTCTCAGGAAGAAATTATGAACACCATCCAGTTATCTTTGGGGGTCCGGATAACCATGCGAAGGATGTTACATACCCACTTGGGTCTTAATCTCCAGAGTAACTGTAAATGGAAATGTCATTTTGAGAAAATTTATGAATATTAAGCCTGCAGTAGGCTTAATATACTAAGAATTTTGAAGTATCACGTGTCTCGAAATGTCCCAATCGATCTATATTTCTCATTTATACGACCCATTTTAGAATATGCAGATATCATCTAGGATAACCGTACACTATAGAGTCAAATTTACTTGAAAGTGTACAATTTGAAGCTGGTAGAATTATTGCTGGCTTTCAGTGGAATTCGTCTAGAACAACATTGTACGAAGAGCTGGTTGGGAACCAGTCTATAAGAGACGTGAGAAACATAAACTTGTTCTCATGTTCAAGATTGTAAATGGGCATGGACCAAGCTACTTACTTGATTTAGTACAACCATATTCTGTTAATTCCCATCATTATAATCTGAGGCAATCTAAATCTACTGATAATTTTCGTCTCCCATTTTGTAACACAGTTATCTATGATAAAAGTTTCATATAACTAGTTCTTTGCGCCTTAGTACTTTGCGCCTTTGAAATACACTGCCTGCATTAATAAAATCTAGTTTATTTGTTGATGCATGTAAGAGAAAATAAAATAATCAAAGAAGACTAACACCTGTACATTTCACCATTGGTTATGGAAAAGAAAATATCATTAGTTGTCAAATAAGAAATGGTTCTTAGCCTAGTAATTTAAATTATGATCTCATTTATTTTTATATAGTCTTTTTATAAACATTTGATACAGTTTTACATTGACATTACTGCGTTTGTACGCGAAGCTTATCATCCATGAGAGATATCTCTCACAATGTCAACCAGTGGTATGGCAGAGGTGATTGTGGTTGATGTAGGATACCCAGAATCCTTTGCGTGGAGATTGATAATAACCCTGAGCAAATCTTAACTCTTCATTTGGTTATTGCTTTTTTCTTCTATTAATATAATTATAAGACATATGTGTCATACAGACAATTCTTAGTGAAATATCCTTTGGTTGCATCCACAACAAGAAAATCTCTTGTTTCTCATTTTGATTAATGATAATTGTTTTTATTGGATAACATGGATATCAAAACCTATTTCTTGTTCCATCATCCTAGAATTATCTATTATTCTATGCACACATATAACCTGCATAAAAAAATAATAAAATATGTTAAAATCAAATCAACTCGCATGATTGTGTTGATTGGGCTTAACGCCACTTTTAGCAATTTTTGAGCTATATCGTGGCGTCCATTGTGTATTGGTAAGGAAGGCGGAGAAAATCATACCGTTCTTTGTTAGGAAAACTTGCAATCCGTGTCAAGTAAGATTGGAGTCGAATACACCTGCCCGCAGTGAGACTTAAACCCACAATCTCAGTGTTGATCCAAAGTAGACGACTAGCTACCTTAACCATTCGGCCACCAAAGCCCCAGTTTTTTTTAGCTATATTGTGGCTTCCAATTTTTATTGGTGAGGAAGCTGGAGAAAATCCTGTTCTTTGTTATGAAAACTGGCAATCCTTGTGTCAATTAAGATTGGAGTCGAGTACACCCTACCCGCAATTAAACTTGAAAGCACAATTTCTGAGTTGATCAATAGTAGACGACTAGCTACCTTAACCAATCGGCCACCGAAGCCCCAGTTACTAACTTGACAGGTACATTAGAACTATAAACGTGCAAAAAATAGTTGACCAAATACCAAACATATGTAACTGAATCAAGATCATCCCCTTCTAATATTAAAATTTATTATCAAAATCACCTTTTTAAATTACTAATATTTATATTGGTTTTAATTATTGTTTATTTTTAGAGGGCATGCATAGTATTCTTAATAAGTTACAGCTTGCCAAGACGTTTTTTAATAATAATAATTAACAGGGCAAAGTTTTGTTTACTTTGGATTTACTTTTTACTCAGGTCCTACCGTCTGATAAATACTGCACTGTCCTTTATATTCGATGATTGTATACTGGGCGAAAATGTGTAGGACTACAACACCATACACGTGTACAAACTATTTTTCTAATAGGACAAAAACATACAATTTCTTGTTGTGTTCGTATAGGTTAGTGGTATTGTTTTGACTGTTCCATATGTTAATTATCAGTATGTGTGGGAATGTCAAAATATTGTCTCGTTTTAAAGTGTTTCTTTTTAAAAACCAGTTTAATATATAACAATATGTGTCTATACGATTGTTAAATGATTTTTCAACACAGAAAAACAAACAGGTTAGTGGATAATTTTAAGTGTTTAAACGAAAGTACTATGTACGTCACCCAACATTCATTCATATACTTCTACTTGTACATGTATATAAAACTGGTTGTTTGGTTATTGTTTGGGGTTGCCTAGCGACATCTTGTACATCTATATAAAACAGGTGTTTTGTTATTGCATGGATTCCTAGCGACAACGTGTTCATGTATTTAAAACAGGTGTTTTGTTATAGTTTTGTTATTATATGGATTCCTAGCGACAACGTGTTCATGTATTTAAAGCAGGTGTTTTGTTATAGTTTTGTTATTATATGGATTCCTAGCGACAACGTGTTCATGTATTTAAAGCAGGTGTTTTGTTATAGTTTTGTTATTATATGGATTCCGAGCGACAACGTGTTCATGTATTTAAAGCAGGTGTTTTGTTATAGTTTTGTTATTATATGGATTCCTAGCGACAACGTGTTCATGTATTTAAAACAGGTGTTTTGTTATAGTTTTGTTATTATATGGATTCCTAGCGACAAACGTGTTCATGTATTTAAAACAGGTGTTTTGTTATTGTATGGTTGCCTAGTGATAACATGTATATAAAGATAAGTGTTTTGCTATTTTTTAACTTAGTATCAAACAATGTTTCGCATAAGATTAGCTAACAGAAATAAATATAGTTGCTGCAGAATAAGGTTAAGGACACTTCTTCGACACTATAGTTTTTGACTCCTAACATGGCATCCTTCATACGCTTTGAGTACACATGAGTTTTCTGAAGAGCGTAATATGAAATAAACCTGGATTAACCCACCATTTCTTTTGAATACACCTACCAAGTTAGACCATTGTTGTAGTTGCTATATTCTTTCGTAAATGGCCGATTTCTGGTACAGATGACCCAGTACAGATGAGCTCACACGCACACATCTGTACTTGCTGCGTCATCCAATCAAAACGCCAGAAACAAAAAGTTAGTTATGTAAGCATTACAACGTTCTTGTTTAGCGTTCTTGTTTCCGGCGTCCTGATTGGACGTCAGAGACAATGAGTCTAAAACAATGGAGAGTCTATAGGTTATAGCGATGTTAAAGTTGTTTGTTTACAGAAGAAATAGGTACTTTCATGCGCTTTTGGGAAAGCCCAGTGAACTTTCACTCGTGACAGTTTCCTTTGTGTTTGGTATTTTGCAATTAACTTCAATACGAAAAGCATGCCCGGGGTCACATGATCATTGCACAAACGTGTGTATGCTGTTATCTATTTATGTATATTTGAAAAAGTTTTATAATTAGTTGAAGGGTTAAACTGCTTGAAGTGCATTGATGGCACAGTAAACATCTCCTCGATCCCAGCATGGCTTCAACCTGTAGCAGACCTATATGCGAAAATTCTGAGAACTCCAGAATGTACTGATGCGACGTCTGCAATTTCTGGAACTAAAGTGACCTTTGACGCATGCTCAAATGATCCTGGTTACGGCAAGATTAATAAATGTGGTGTCTTAACAGGAACGCTGACAGTAAAGTTACCAGGGATCGGTAAATATTCTTATGTATACGTGCAAATTGAAACATGATATGTAATATAACAATATTTAAGTATTATTCATTGTCCGTTCTTCGTGTTCTGTATTTACTAACATTTGTTTCAATTTAGAATGAAACAGTTCTTCAATGTGTAAAGTTTTGATTTAAAACATACTTACGTTCAAAATCAAGCAAAAGGAGGGTGTATAAATTAATTATGTGAAAAATCATCATGATCAGCTAAAAAATAGGGTAGAAAATAAACTTTTTCACCACTTACGTTTATAAACAAGAAAGAAGAATAAAAAAGTACATGTTTACTACACATCAGACTTGACAAACAAAAGCCACCTTGGCGAAGCACTAAATGTAGTTCAAATTATCTTTCACTTGCTAAGTGAGACTAATTTCCATGACTCCACTATTGCATACTTTATAGACATTACTAATGAGTTAGGAATCTCTTCCTCTACTCCAAATTCCTTCATATGCGAACGTATAGTTATAGATTGATATTTATTTCCAAAGCACGCATTAAAGGAAATATATATTTTAACACAACTAACTTTTAATAGATGTCATTTATTTTCACGACAAATGTGATTCGCAGATAAATTTAAAACCAATTATGTAAATATGACATATTGACGCTCGCATTGTCAGGTCGCAGCAGACTCGTGCTAAGTGTCGGATTTGTAAAGTCCTATCATTATAGGCGTTTCAAGTTTTTACACAGAACCTAACTGCTTACTGGGAGTTCAATCAATCAATCAATCACAATAATCTTTTTGCGATTGCAGTAGACATGTTAAAAAATAAAATATCAACGACATACTTTTTATCCTCAAAGACGATACCCTAGCTAGATTGTGGTATTTTCCATAGCAAAGTTTTTTGAAAAAAATAAATACAATAATAATTTCAATGGCGGAATGACTAATGATAGCAGAAGAGTGGTGAGCTGTTCGGCAATTACTTGTCACGTGATCAAAAGTTGAACGAAGAAGAGCACTAAAATTACTTTAAAAACAAAGTTAGTTAGAGGTAAACCTTTTATATACAAGCTTATTAAAGCTAGCGAAAAACTAACTATTCCTACTTTATTTACTTTAATATATATCGCACAAGCGCCTCTTTAACTGTTTTGTTAGATGCGATTTCGTAGCTCTTTGGGTCCAAAATTGAACACAGTAGTATGTTTGATGTTTTAAATTTTCATTTCAGAACTTAGTTGTTAAGGTCCGTTATGATGTCTTAATAACTACGGTCTGCCAAATCAGAAATTAAAAAAAGTCTAACAAAGGTACTGGCAGTAGATGCATGAACCCGTAACTAAAATTGGTCTCAATATTTCTGATGTCATTAAGATAGTCGGCCAAACAGGGACAGTCTATACTAATATCGGTAGTATAGTCTGTTCCTGCGCCCAATTAAGAAATACCATTTTTTAAACAAATTTAGATTAATAAATTGTTTACGTTATTTGACTTATAGTTACTTCTCGTTGACGCCAGCGAAATATATAGACAAAATGACACACAAAATGGCCCTCCTGATTTTCGCTAATTTTATTCTTTTTAAACTATCAAACATGGCCATGATAATACAATTAAGTTAATAAAACATAAACGATTATAAAAAATATTAAAACCTACAAACTGTCACGGGATACTTGCATGAATTATTACTGAAGAATACGTATCGTATCGTTCTAGCTAGTCATTTCTGTGTTCTCGTTTAATCTCGTTCCGGTGTCGTTACTGACGGGAAGTTGTACAAACTTAACTGAACACTTAGCGAGTGTCCAATCAAGTTAGTTATACTAGTTCCAGATTAAAGTATTCGACAAATTAATGAACAGATTAAAACAAGGAATTGTGTGCAAAAAATTAATAAAAAGACTTGGTAGCTGGTCGTACCTTACCACGGAAAAATCGCCCCCGTCGAAAACGCCTCCACTTTTTACAAAATCGGCTTACTTATTACTATATAGTATAAAGTTGTCAAGTTGTACAAATCTTTAAGAAATAATCCACCAATTATTTCTATTCTAGTTAAGACAAATACGTAATCTGTACAACGATGCGGCATATAAATGTGTGCTAGTGAATGGTTGTTCCACGTACGGTGGCTGTATGTTGAATCATGCAAACCTCAGAATTCAGACTTAAAATAACAACTTTATTAATAGTAACAGTAATTATGGTTTAAAAATTGGAGTTTTTCAATTAAAATTATACTAACTGAAACCACAATTAACTGTGCGAACTAAATTTACTGGCCACGTCTTTGTTTACATAGCGAAAGCAGGACGTCATATTAGAAATTCTACTTTAACCAGTTTATTGTCGCTGATTAAAAATTTAAAATGTTGTAATAATAATGATCGATTATGTCGTTATTTCGGTTTAATAATTACAATTTTCCTAATTACTTTAATGATTTTCCTTAAGAACTATATCAGTTATGATTCTTTTGTAATTATGGATACATAATTAAAGATTTGTTAATCCTATTAAAAACATCAAAAGAATATACAACCTCACAAATCAATAACTTTAAACATAAAAAAATTTATTAAGACCAAAGAAACAACATATATTTGTGATTTATCCTAACTGAGATCCTAACATACAATAAAAAAGAAAAAGGAAATAATTGTGTACTAATTAGCTATTTTTAAGGGGGCGATTTTGATCAATGTGGGGGAGCGTTTTTGAGGGGGGGGGCGAAATTGTTACAAATTTAAGTGGGATGATTTTGTTTAATTTGGGCGTGATTTTGACCGGGCGATTTTGTTACGTGGGCGAGTTTGTTTAATGTTTGGGAATGTTTACCTCGGGCGATTTTACAGTAGAGGCGATTTTGCAAAAAAGTGTGGGCGTTTTTGATGGGGCGATTTTTCCGTGGGGCGAATTGACTTTTATTTAAAGACTATATTGTGTTTGTTCGCATTTTGGTAATTCCTAATCCGTACATTATATAGTTATAGCTCGTGGTTTTAATACACTTATACTCTTGCATATTCTTAATAGATATTCCCGTGAAGATTGTCAACAAGGACTGTTTCGGAGTGGATCCTGGCATTGGAAATATATGCCTGACCGACACAACTGTCTTGGAAAAACAACAGAGGATCATAGTTGACATTTACCAATCAAGAATACAGCCTCTTCAGATAGGAGATTTAACTGGACAGCTGTGTGTCAATGGATCACCAACATTAAGATTTGCTTATATCTTTACATTGTTTGTAACAACGATTGTACATATAGTTTAATTACAGTAGTTACACTTGAAAATATCTCGTGATAAGAATACGGAACGAGTTTGCTATACATTCCACTAACACAACTTTGAAACATTCTATGCATTCTACAAAAAATACATAATCATCTAGTACGAGTTAAATTACTTTAATTTAGAAACCCAGACCCGCATAAATATATACTGTGAAAGTACTTAAATTCGTGGGTATCAATTTTCATGGTTTGGTGAAATTTTACATGTTCGTGGGATCTTAAATTCGTGGACTGACGGTTTCCGAAAATGCAAAAAGTGAGGTAGCGTTCAAAATAAATGATTACAGCAGAATCATTTTCACTGTTGATAATAAGCATCAACATATAAAGAAGACAAAACAGTTTCTAACATGATGTTGTTTACGCGCGTGGTAACGAATGTAAAATTATTAACAACACGGAAAGCAATTATAGCTAATTATAAACACGGTAATGTATTAATTGATTAATTGCAATAAAAACTACTTTGAGTCTATTTAATTCTCTAATTGTTATCTATAGAAGCATTCCTAGCCGAGGGGCATTTGTCACTTCATGTGTTGAGTAGAAATAAATAACTGTTAAGGTTTGTGCCACTATCGGTATATTATCACAACATCCATTTGATATAGCGTGTCACTGATATGCACTTATAAAGATAAAGTATAGCTTTTCTTTTAAATGTTTTATTTGTTATTTTAATTTATGTTCAAAGGAGCAACCAAACTCATAATTCCGATAATAATTTGTTACTTTTTAACATCGAAAATGAACACCTCATATATCCACACCTTGACCGGAAGTCGATGTTTCTTCGTTCGCTTTACAATTAAATAATACCTACATTTAATAAAAACACGATTCGAACATCCTGTAACATAATCATTAAGATGGATTTTGAGCAGAACATTAGTAATGGATCGAACCACAAACTCATATATTACATTTACAAATAAATGTCCGATCTCGGACATTTTCAGATCGTTGTTCCCAAGTTCCCATCTGTTAATGAAGTTTTATTCTTCGTTGGATTTTTAATTTCGTGGTCCGAGGTCTCCAGGAAAACCACAAAAAATTGATACCCCACGAATAAAAAGTATTTCACAGTATTACTGAAATAGGTTTCTAACGGAAAAGTAAATAGTCTAATGGTGGGTTGTTTTTTTCTGTTGCGATTGTATTGTTGCGATGTATTTGTGCATGTTTACCATAATAGATTATCTTAACTGCGGAAACGTAGCTCTATAGGTCCTTAGACTTTTGTTTTCATTTCATATATCTAGTGTCCACTAAATAAAAAAAATTCCGCAACTAAGATTGTTTGTCTCTTTCATGTTTTTATCATAATATAATAATAATAATAATAAGCTTTATTTAACGTCGGCATGATAAGACAACATAACAACATAAGCTCTAATGAGCTTCTGACATACTAACTACATGCATAAATACAGAGAACATGCAAAGTCTACACAAAAGCAATATCTAACGAGCCTGGCATAGCATATGTAAGCACACAGCTGAAAGAAAGATACAAAGCATTTTAAAGCATCACAATTAAAAGAAACAAGGCTTAAACATGTGTCAACACTAATTTAAACTACAATCAATGCATATTTATAAACATACAGTTAAAAGAGGCAATCACAACATATAACACATAATTCTTAATAGAATGGCACTTATATACTTTTCTCTGTGACTTTTATGTATTATGAATTTGTATATTGTTTTATAAGTGGTGATACTTTAATAAAATATTGAATCTATAAAACATAATTAAAATGACAAGAAGAGCATATACAGACAAATAAATAAGAAACAACAAGAAACACATAAACACAATAGTAAAAACAGCAGCACTAATTCACATAAAAGCACTAGGGCTAGGGTAGAAACAAACACACGTTTTATATATAAAACTAAACCAAAAGAACGTGCATATAAAACAAGCTATATATTGTAGAAGAAATACTTGAGATTTTTTTAAATTATTATTCCACAAATTTGATATTGGCGATTTTCCCATGCAGGATTTCTAAATATTTTTAAACTGATTAAAATGTTTAATTTGTGTAAAATTATCAGGTAATTCATTCCACAGAACTGCTGCTGGGTATTTAAAATTATTCCTTCAATAAGTAGAACTATTGACTCGAGGTATATCTACAATATTTGAATATCAAAAATTATATCTACAGTTTTAAAAAACTACAAGATGATGTAGGCATGGTGTTGATAACTTGTACAAAGGCTCTGATTAATATATATTTATCATTTGTTAGACCAGTATTAGAATATCGTGATATTGTATGTGAAATCTGTTCTTTGTATTAGTCTTATCTTTTAGAGTGTCCAACTGGAAGCTGGTAGAATTATTACTGGGTTACGAATAAATTCCTCGAAATCAAAGATGTATGAGAAACTAGGGTGAGAATCATAGGTTTATATCGATGTACAAGATAATTAATGGACTGTCTCCTAGCTATCTGCCAAGTGTTGTGCAACCACGTTTCAATAGTATTTTGTACCCTCTAATATTAGACTTTGGAACCGGCTTTCATCATCAACAAAGAACAGTCCTTCTGTTAATGCTTTAAAAAAATTTAAGTTAGAAAACTCAAGAGCCCCTCTAATAATTCAACACTGGTAATAGAAAAGAGAATATATGGCATTGTCAGTTTAGATGTGAAGCAAGCAACCTGAACTCTCGCTTGCATCTTCACTTCTTGGTTGATAATCCATATTGCCCACACTGTTGAGGATAACTTTCATTATTTTATATCGTGTGCGACCTATCAGCTTGAGAGGTGGTCATTGCAAAGTATCTGCATGGAATTACATATTGATTTTAACCTGATAAACTTACTTTATGGAAATAAGAGCTTCTTTCTTATAATTACAATGTCAAGCTCGTGTTCGCAGTGCAAACATATATTAAAAGTACAAAGCGTTTTGAAGTTTACACAAATGGAGCATGTTCATACACTAATGATCTGACTACTAGTTATCGTTGACGGACTGTTGTTTTGTGTAGATATGAAAATGCCATATATACTACATATATACATTATTTATTGAATTATAATATTAAATGATAAATATTCAAAATTTTTTAATCACACACTTTTGGCAGAATATGTACTGAAAGTAAAATTTACTGTTTTTTTCTACGTATACCATATTGTGATTAAGTAAAAAAAAATATTAACAATACTAGTAAGGTTAACATACAGCAGTATTCTTTATTTTACCAAAAGAGTTATATTAAGAATGCTATTTAATACCAAGAAAATATTTTTGCATTAAAAACTAGTTTACAAATTTAAAATTCAAATATCTTTTTTTCTTTTCTTTATTATGCTAACATTACATTAAATCTATTAATGTTATCATAGCAATGATTTTTGAAACCTATTATTTATATATTATCCATATTTGAATGTGTTCTCAGTATATGTTTGTATTCTATATCCAACATGTTGTACATCTGTATGTTGCCTTGTATGGAGAGGATTTATATAGGCTATGCCTGCTATCCAATCCGATTAACTTTCTTGAATAAAATATGTTTAAACGATAACTTGTACAATACTTTTAAACATTCCAATGCCATATTTTCCATCTGCCTAAACTTAAGTCATGGTACCCCGACTCTAATAAGAGATCATCATAAGACATACTTTAGTCATCATATATAAAACGTAGAGCCCTCTCTTGTATTTGTTCTTACTTTTCAGTGTTTTTCTTACCACAGAAAGCCAAGCAACAGGACACAAATTTAAATTTGAGATAATAAAAGTGTGAAAAAATGCGAGTTTTTTTTTTAATTTTGACAAATGCGCTTTTGTATGATAACTAAGATACTTTACGACAAATATTTCAATATGACAGTCAAAGCTAAGTTTATATTTAATATCAACAATTTATAAATTTTATAACTTCAGCACAAGAAAAAGCTGCAGACTCGATATTGAAAATAGGCTTTTTGTTCTAAGTTTTAGAGCCAGCTGGAATGGCATAAAATTTGTCCGGATTTGCCTGCATACGATTTTGTTTAAACAAGTTTGTTATAGTTGTGCTTTCATTAACCAATATTGTAATCAAAATTATTATCAGAATATGACAGAGTGTTATCGTCTGCGTAACTATAATACACATGTTCAATAAATTAGAAGATATCATTAATAAAAATAGTAAATAACAAGGGTCTAAGAATTGAGCCCTGAGGAACATCTTCTGGATGTCCGCCCATTGGCAATTGTTCATAGCTTCCTCAAGTCTAATTTGTTGCTTAAGGCCAGATAAGTAATTTTGAAGCAGATAGGTTGCCAAGAACCGTATCATGTGGCAGGCAGTCGAAAGCCTTTGAAAGGCCATAAGTATAGCTGCCATATATTTGTTACTGTCTAATGCAGATTTCCAGCCTCTAAGAAGCATGGGCAATGTGGTTTGACATCAATGACCTTTCCGGAAAGCACATAAATAATAGTGAAATGAATTATCAAAAACATCTGAGAGTTTTCAGGATATAACCATTTCAAAAACATGTGATATTGTTGGTAATATGCTGACTGGTCTGTTGTTTGCTTGTCAAGAGAATAATAAAATCAATGGTAAAAGCATGCTTAAGGACAAAATACATAAAAGCATGCAGACATAAGAGATTTCCTCAGATATATAAAAACATAAAAAGCTCAGGTAAGATACATAAGCACATAAAAACGAGCAGACATGGGATACATAAAAGCAAATTAGCAGAAAAAAGCACTAAAATATATTAATAGCATACACAAGCATCAAAAAGCACAAATGTTTACATATTAAGAAAATTAAAAGATGTAAGCATAGCCAAAGCATAACAACATGCAGCACTGAAAGGAGCACTCGAGATTTCAGACACTGGTGAGGTCAGGGATGCCAAACTATATCTAACAACAATACCTCATTAGGAAAATGTCAGTTTTTGACAAGTATAAAGTTCATTTCTGGATAATTTTTTGCAATTAACAGGACTTTGTAATTTCTTAGTATTTTTTTATGCAATTAAAGAAATTTTTGACATGCAGATTATAGAAAATAGTTTAGAAATCTTGCTCTAATCAGGTTTCATAACTGATTGTAGTTTAATTCAGGACGTATAATACATACATTACTATAAGCATTTTTCTGTATGGGCTAGTAAAGGAAGATTAAGAGGTCCATGGTGGAAGTCTGGAGTGACGCCACGAATTTGCCACAATGGTGGCACTAGGAGTTTACCGCACTAGGTGAATAAGATTAGTCAGGCCCATTGCTGTAGTTGCTATATTTTACCTTGTTTGCTTGTTACTTCTACTGGATTGTCTTGTTACTTCTACTGGATTGTCTTGTTACTTCTACTGGATTGTCTTGTTACTTCTACTGGATTGTCTTGTTACTTCTACTGGATTATCTTGTTACTTCTTGTCTTGTTACTTCTACTGGATTGTCTTGTTACTTCTACTGGATTGTCTTGTTACTTCTACTGGATTGTCTTGTTACTTCTACTGGATTGGCTTGTTACTTCTACTGGATTGTCTTTTTTTAAAGTTCCCTTGGTTTGCAGTATTTTGTTATTAGCTTCATCCATACCCAAAAGAGCAAGTTCAAAACATAGTTTAATATATTTTATTCAGAAGCTAAAATATAATCTTGCATTGCACATAACTATTCCAATGTCCTTAGTTTAATCACACACAACCATATTTGTTATAAACGACATTAGCATACATAGATAATTTTTCAAATAAGCTATCATCAATTAAACATGTTATCGGTTATACAACCTATTTCCCAAAATTGTTCAGATTTTTCCCGATTACAATCTAATGCTGTATATTTATACCCATTTTTATTTGTCTTGATGTACATGTACCATATCCAAAGTTAACAAAAAAAAAATAAAATTATTAATTTTCTTGATGTGGATTGCGTCTGTCAAACAATTAAACTTCATTTGACAATGCTGTTAGGTACTCTTGTCGAGCCGGATGTTCATCGGCAGGGCGATTGATGGGGGTCCATACGGGTTCCCCAACAAAAAATCTTCTTACTTTGATAAAATTCTGAAAAAAAACATTGAAGAATGTGAAAAAGTATAAACAGACCAATAGAAGAATTGGGCTTCCACTTTATTTATTTATTTACCCTGATTGGATAAAACACACGTCAAGCTTTGTAAATTTTTTAACCTTGGTACCTTAGATGACATGTAATTACAGCTCCGCAGATCGAGGGCTTTCTCTGGGTCCTCACACAATAAAAACAGGACTCCATGAAATAGATGAAAAATGGCTGAAAGTTGTGTTAAACACCATTCAAACAAACGAACAAAAACAATTACAGCTGCTTTTTGTGTAATTATCTACATGCCAGTCGTCTCTGTTCTGATATATATATTAGGTATATACTTAAAAATGAAGCTCCCCATCACAATACAGCCTTCACTTTTCACTTTTTACCAAGTTAGTAGAGTGGATGAGTTAAGAATTATTGTATTGGTGGCTGTATACAACGGCATAATGCACAAAATGTGCAGGTTTGGGTGGTGGCGAAACCTGTGTGAAACTTGATATTACATAATAAACACTGTAACAATTCTGTTAGGTGTTGTGCATTAGAATAAAGGTAACCACACTGTATTTTAACACATGTGTTGACACAGAAAATGAATTGCCTGCATTCCACTTTTCAGTAGTGAAAAAATTGTCAACAGCAGTATATTAATAGTATAAAATTGTCATCTTAAATAACAACTAGACAAAAGTATGCCCCCCCCCCCCCCAGCTGAGAATGAAAGATTGATATTTTAGTGGCAAAGTTATTTTTCAGAAAGTGTGTCGGTAAGACACAAATGATGCCCCCGCCTGACTAGCAACATAAGCAGTGTGTTGCAACAGTAACCCACACCTCATATATCCTGACTGCAAACTGACTAACTTCAACTATCTCTAATTTTATGACAATAAAATCAAAATTCTTTGGTCCCGCAATCCATCATTATGTGTAGAAACATAATTTTAAATATAAATGGTGTAGCACTAAAAATGAAGGAGAAGATAGCCAGACAAGACATATACCCTTATCATAGTTATCTGTTCTGCAAACCAAGTCCAACTATCTGTAATTTTAAGAATATTTCATGTAAATAAAAATCCTTTGGCCCTGCACACCTCCATTTGCCAGACAAAATATGTACCCCTCTATGGCTTTCAACCTACAAAGTCCAACTATCTCCAATTTAATTAAAATTTAATCAAAATTAAATTCCTTTGGCCCTGCACATCTTCATTATGTATACAAACATTCTGCAAAATAAAAATTGTGTAGCCCTATGACTGTAGGAGGAGTTAGCTGGACAATCTAATGCGGACTGACAGACCAACGGAAGGACAAGGGTAAATTAATATCCCCCCCCACTTATCGTCACGGGGCATAAAAATTCTGAAGCAGACACAGATATGAAGATCAAGGCAACATAGTCATTAGACTGTGAAAATAAGGTCAGATGGCACCTACTAGACTGTCAACACTGAGGTTGTGGGTTCAAGTGAAGTCTCACTGCGGGTAGGCTGATAGACTCCGATCTCAAATGACAGGATTGAAAGTTTCCCCCCCCCCCCCCATTAAATTAAGGTAGTTCGCCTACTCTGTCAACACTGAGATTGCCGGTTTGAGTCTAACTGCGGGCAGGGTGCACTCGACTCCAATCTTCATCGACAAGGATTGTCAGTTTTCCTTCTGAAGGTCTGGTATTTTCTCCTGAAACTCAGGCTTCCTCTCCCAATGGACGCCATCATAGAGCTAAAAAATTGCTTAAAATGTTGTTAAACTCTCCCAAAAAACCCCAAAAACTTCTTTTTTTGAAGTATTTTGATTTGTACCTGACTTATAATCACAATTTATGTACTAAGTTAATTAAGTTTTATCTACTTTTGATCTGACCACATGTAGTTTCACCTAAGCTTGAGTAAATATGAAGATACTAAGGCATAATCAAAGGAATCCCATGAACCCTTATTACCGGTAACAAAAGAATGATACCCGTTGACACATACACTGGACTGGACCCACCAACCACTCAAATCAAAAGGATGATACCTGTTGACACATACACTGGACTGGACCCACCAACCACTCAAATCAAAAGGATGATACCTGTTGACACATACACTGGACTGGACCCACCAACCACTCTAATCAAAAGGATGATACCTGTTGACACATACACTGGACTGGACCCACCAACCACTCTAATCAAAAGGATGATACCTTTTGACACATACACTGGACTGGACCCACAAACCACTCTAATCAAAGGATGATACCCGTTGACACATACACTGGACTGGACCCACCAACCGCTCTCAACAAAAGGAGGATACCTGTTAACACATACACTGGACT
This sequence comes from Limnoperna fortunei, assembly GCA_944474755.1. Taxonomy (NCBI): domain Eukaryota; kingdom Metazoa; phylum Mollusca; class Bivalvia; order Mytilida; family Modiolidae; genus Limnoperna; species Limnoperna fortunei. Next base: position 33,292,151 of record OX104115.1, read on the forward strand.
GGACCCACCAACACCTCTAAACAAAAGGATGATACTTGTCAACACGTACACTGGACTGGACCCATCAACTCTAAACAAATGGATAATACCTGTTGACACAAGCACTGGACTGGACCCAAAACCACTCTAATCAAAAGGATGATACCTGTCAATACATAGACTGGACTGAACCCATAAACCCCTCTAAACAAAAGGATGTTACCTTTCAACACATACACTGGACTGGACCCATCAACCTGTTGACACATACACTGAACTGGACCCACCAACCCTTCTTAACCAAAGGATAATACCTGTTGACACAAACACTGGACTGGACCCACCAACCACTCTAATCAAAAGGATGATACCTGTTGACACATACACTGGACTGGACCCATTAACCCTTCTTAACAAAAGGATAATACCTGTTGACACAAACACTGCACTGGAACCACAAACCACTCTAATCAAAAGGATGATACCTGTTGACACAAACACTGGGCTGGACCCACCAACCACTCTAATCAAAAGGATGATACCTGTTGACACATACACTGGACAGGACACACCAACACCTCTAAACAAAAGGATGATACCTGTCAACACATACACTGGACTGGACCCATCAACCTCTCTAAACAAAAGGATGATACCTGTTGACACAAACACTGGAAGGGACCCATCAACCCCTCTAAACAAAAGGACGATACCTGTTGACACATACCCTGGACTGGACCCCGCAACCCTTCTAAACAAAAGGACGATACCTGTTGACACAAACACTGGACTGGACCCCGCAACCCTTCTAAACAAAAGAATGATATCTGTTGACACAAACACTAGATTGGACCCATCAACCCCACTAAACGAACAGATCATACCTATTGACACAAACACTGGACTGGACCCACCAACACCTCTAAACGAACAGATCATACCTATTGACACAAACACTGGACTGGACCCACCAACACCTCTAAACAAAAGGATGATACCTGTCAACACAAACACTGGACTGGACCCATCAGCCCCTCTTAACAAAAGGACGATACCTGTCAACACAATCATTGGACTTGACCCATCAACCCCTCTAAACAAAAGGATGACACCTGTTGACACAAACACAGAACTGGACTCACCAACATCTCTAAACAAAAGGATAATACCTGTCGACACAAACATTGGACTGAACCCATCAACCCCTCTAAACAAAAGGGTGATACCTGTTGACACGTACACCAACCCTTCTAAATAAAAGGATGATACCTGTCAACACAAACACTGGACTGGACCCACCAACCACTCTTATCAAAAGAATGATACCCGTTGACACATACACTGGACTAGACCCACCAACCGCTCTAAACAAAAGGAGGATTCCTGTTAACACATACACTGGACTGGACCCACCAACACCTCTAAACAAAAGGATGATACCTGTCAACACGTACACTGGACTGGACCCATCAACTCTAAACAAATGGATAATACCTGTTGACACAAGCACTGGACTGGACCCACCAACCACTCTAATCAAAGGATGATACCTGTCAATACATAGACTGGACTGAACCCATAAACCCCTCTAAACAAAAGGATGTTACCTTTCAACACATACACTGGACTGGACCCATCAACCTGTTGACACTAACAATGAACTGGACCCACCAACCCTTCTTAACAAAAGGATAATACCTGTTGACACAAACACTGGACTGGACCCACAACCACTCTAATCAAAAGGATGATAAATGTTGACACATAAACTGGACTAGACCCACCAACCCTTCTTAACAAAAGGATAATACCTGTTGACACATACACTGGACTGGACCCACCAACCCTTCTTAACAAAAGGATAATACCTGTTGACACAAACACTGCACTGGACCCACCAACCACTCTAATCAAAAGGATAATACCTGTTGACACAAACAATGGACTGGACCAACCATCACCTCTAAACAAAAGGATGATATCTGTCAACACATACACTGGACTGGACCCATCAACCCCTCTAAACAAAAGGATGATACCTGTTGACACAAACACTGGACGGGACCCATCAACACCTCTAAACAAAAGGATGATACCTGTTGACACAAACACTAGACTGGACCCACAAACACCTCTAAACAAATGGATAATACCTGTTGACACAAACACTGGACTGGACCCGCCAACACCTCTAAACAAAAGGATAATACCTGTTGATGCAAACACTGGACTGGACCCACAAACACCTCTGAACAAAAGAATGATACCTGTTGACACATACATTGGACTGGACCCACCAACACCTCTAAACAAATGGATAATACCGGTTGACAAAAACACTGGACTGGACCCACCAACACCTCTAAACAAAAGAATGATACCTGTTGACACATACATTGGACTGGACCCACCAACACCTCTAAACAAAAGGATGATTACAGTTTCAACACATACACTGGACTGGACCCATCAACCCCTCTAAACAAAAGAATGAAACCTGTCAACACATACACTGGACTGGACCCACCAACCCCTCTAAACAAAAGGATGATACATGTTGACACAAACACTGGACTGGACCCACCAACAACTCTAAACAAAAGGAGAAACCTGTCAACACATACACTGGACTGGACCCATCAACCCTCTAAACAAACGGATAATACCTGTTAACACAAACACTGGACTGGACCCACCAACCCCTCTAAACAAAAGGATGATACCTGTCAACACAAACACTGGACTGGACCCATCAACACCTCTAAACAAAAGGATGATACCTGTCAACACAAACACTGGACTGGACCCATCAACACCTCTAAACAAAAGGACGATACCTGTGGACACAAACACTAGACTGGACCCATCAACACCTCTAAACAAAAGGATGATACCTGTCAACACAAACACTGGACTGGACCCACCAACCACTCTAATCAAAAGGATGATACCCATTGACACATACACTGGACTGGACCCACCAACACCTCTAAACAAAAGGATGATACCTGTCAACACAAACACTGGACTGGACCCACCAACCACTCTAATCAAAAGGATGATACCCGTTGACACATACACTGGACTAGACCCACCATCAACTCTAAACAAATAGATAATACCTGTTGACACAAGCACTGGACTGGACCCATTAACCCTTCTTAACAAAAGGATAATACCTGTTGACACAAACACTGGACTGGACCCACCAACCACTCTAATCAAAAGGATGATACCTGTTGACACATACACTGGACTGGACCCATTAACCCTTCTTAACAAAAGGATAATACCTGTTGACACAAACACTGCACTGGAACCACAAACCACTCTAATCAAAAGGATGATACCTGTTGACACAAACACTGGGCTGGACCCACCAACCACTCTAATCAAAAGGCTGATACCTGTCAATACATAGACTGGACTGAACCCATAAACCCCTCTAAACAAAAGGATGTTACCTTTCAACACATACACTGGACTGGACCCATCAACCTGTTGACACATACACTGAACTGGACCCACCAACCCTTCTTAACAAAAGGATAATACCTGTTGACACAAACACTGGACTGGACCCACCAACCACTCTAATCAAAAGGATGATACGTGTTGACACATACACTGGACTGGACCCATTAACCCTTCTTAACAAAAGGATAATACCTGTTGACACAAACACTGCACTGGAACCACAAACCACTCTAATCAAAAGGATGATACCTGTTGACACAAACACTGGGCTGGACCCACCAACCACTCTAATCAAAAGGATGATACCTGTTGACACATACACTGGACAGGACACACCAACACCTCTAAACAAAAGGATGATACCTGTCAACACATACACTGGACTGGACCCATCAACCCCTCTAAACAAAAGGATGATACCTGTTGACACAAACACTGGACGGGACCCATCAACCCCTCTAAACAAAAGGACGATACCTGTTGACACATACCCTGGACTGGACCCCGCAACCCTTCTAAACAAAAGGACAATACCTGTTGACACAAACACTGGACTGGACCCCGCAACCCTTCTAAACAAAAGAATGATATCTGTTGACACAAACACTAGATTGGACCCATCAACCCCACTAAACGAACAGATCATACCTATTGACACAAACACTGGACTGGACCCACCAACACCTCTAAACGAACAGATCATACCTATTGACACAAACACTGGACTGGACCCACCAACACCTCTAAACAAAAGGACGATACCTGTCAACACAATCATTGGACTTGACCCATCAACCCCTCTAAACAAAAGGATGACACCTGTTGACACAAACACAGGACTGGACCCACCAACACCTCTAAACGAACAGATCATACCTATTGACACAAACACTGGACTGGACCCATCAGCCCCTCTAAACAAAAGGATGACACCTGTTAACACAAACACTGAACTGGACCCATCAGCCCCTCTAAACAAAAGGATGACACATGTTGACACAAACACAGAACTGGACCCACCAATATCTCTAAACTGGAGGCTCCCAGGAGCCTGTATCGCTCACCTGAACCTGAAACCAAACAACCCTTTTCTATCCAGCTGTTCTTTGCTATAAGGAATTGCCCAACACTTCTGCAAAAGTCATTAATGTTGACCTTTTAAGGGAAATAATTCCTATAAGGAGGAGCTTTTGATGCTTAGAGGGAGAAGGGAGGTTCACTTCAAATTTGCTGTACCTGTTATACTTTTTTAACTATCAGTCGAAAACTCTCTTGACTCCCCCCCCCCCCCCCCCCCATTTTCTATTTTAAGCTAACGTAGCTATATAGGTAGTCAGGTGTCATGATTTGCACAATTTTGGTAGAGGACGTCCTAAAGATGATGTGTGCAATGTTTCAAAGCAGTACTTTAATGGGTTAAAGAGGAGAAGATTTTTTAAAATCAATTAAAATTGATTAAAAAAATGTTCAAGGAGAATAATTCTTAAACGGTTCATCAGACAATCTTGACCCAAAGTCATTTTTGTAGCCCTCATAGAGCAGAACAATTAAGCAATACTAACTTTTTCTCTAGTTCAAATAATTTTCAAGATTTTAAGGCAAAAATGTCAAAAATAATCAATTTTGACAATTAAAGGGCAATAACTCCTATAAGGAGTCCTCATACAACTTCAACCCAATGGAGTGTTTGGTAGAGCTTTTGATGCTGATGAAGGCATGTCTCTTCGGTTTTCCTGTATCTGTTATACTTTTTGAACTATAAGCCAAAAACTGTATTTTACCCCTCCCCCCTCCATTCTATTTTTAGCCATGGTGGCCATGTTGGTTAATCTGCAGCCATGGTTGGTGCAAACTTGGTTAAGGACATTTGACGGATGATGTGTACAAAATTTCAAAGCAGTACTTTCAGTGGTTTCAGAGGAGATTTTAAAAAATCAATTAAAACCGATTAAAATAAACAGTTCAAGGGGAATAACTCTTAAACGGTTAATCAGACAATCTTGACCCTAAAGGCAATTTTGTAGCCCTCATAGAGCAGAACAATTAAGCAATGCTAACTTTTTCTCTAGTTCTAATAATTTTCAAGATTTTGAGGCAAAAATGGCTAAAATCAACAATTTCGACAATTAAAGGGCAATAACTCCTATAAGGAGTCATCATACAACTTCAACCCAATGGAGTGTTTCGTAGAGCTTTTGATGCAGATGAAGGCATGTCCCTTCGGTTTTCCTGTATCTGTTACACTTTTATAAATATAAGCCAAAAACTGTATTTTACAGCCCCCCCTCCCCCCTCCAATTTTTAGCCCTGGTGGCCAGTTTGATTAATCTGCAGCCATGGTTGGTGCAAACTTGGTTGAGGACATTTGACAGATGATGTGTACAAAGTTTCAAAGCAGTACTTTCAGTTGTTTCAGAGGAGAAGATTTTAAAAAATCAATTAAAACTGATAAAAAAAAACAGCTCAAGGGGAATAACTCTTTGACAATTAAAGGGCAATAACTCCTACAAGGAGTCATCATACAACTTTGACCCAATGGAGTGTTTTGTAGAGCTTTAGATGCTGAAGAAGTTAGGTCTCTTCGGTTTTCCTGTATCTGTTATACTTTTTGAACTATAAGCAAAAAACTGTATTTTGACCCCTCTGTTTTATTTTTAGCAATGGCGGCCATGTTGGTTGGTCTGAGGCCATGATTTGGGCAAACTTGGTAGAGGGCATTTTACTGATGATGTATGCAAAGTTTCAAAGCAATCCCTTCAGTGGTTTTTGAGGAGAAGATTTTTGAAGAAAAGTAAAAGACGACGACGACGACGACGGACGACGACGGACGCCAAGTGATGGCAATAGCTCACATGACCCTTCGGGTCAGGTGAGCTAACAAAAGGATGATACCTGTCAACACATACACTGGACTGGACCAAAATCAACCCCTCTAAACTAAAGGATGATACCTGTTGACACGTACACCAACCCTTCTAAATAAAAGGATGATACCTGTCAACACAAACACTGGACTGGACCCACCAACCACTCTTATCAAAAGAATGATACCCGTTGACACATACACTGGACTAGACCCACCAACCGCTCTAAACAAAAGGAGGATTCCTGTTAACACATACACTGGACTGGACCCACCAACACCTCTAAACAAAAGGATGATACCTGTCAACACATACACTGGACTGGACCCATCAACTCTAAACAAATGGATAATACCTGTTGACACAAGCACTGGACTGGACCCACCAACAACTCTAATCAAAAGGATGATACCTGTCAATACATAGACTGGACTGAACCCATAAACCCTTCTAAACAAAAGGATGTTACCTTTCAACACATACACTTGACTGGACCCATCAACCTGTTGACACTAACAATGAACTGGACCCACCAACCCTTCTTAACAAAAGGATAATACCTGTTGACACAAACACTGGACTGGACCCACCAACCACTCTAATCAAAAGGATGATAAATGTTGACACATAAACTGGACTAGACCCACCAACCCTTCTTAACAAAAGGATAATACCTGTTGACACATACACTGGACTGGACCCACCAACCCTTCTTAACAAAAGGATAATACCTGTTGACACAAACACTGCACTGGACCCACCAACCACTCTAATCAAAAGGATAATACCTGTTGACACAAACACTGGACTGGACCAACCAACACCTCTAAACAAAAGGATGATATCTGTCAACACATACACTGGACTGGACCCATCAACCCCTCTAAACAAAAGGATGATACATATTGACACAAACACTTGACTAGACCCACCAACACCTCTAAACAAAAGGATGATACCTGTTGACACAAACACTGGACTGGACCCACAAACACCTCTAAACAAATGGATAATACCTGTTGACACAAACACTGGACTGGACCCGCCAACACCTCTAAACAAAAGGATAATACCTGTTGATGCAAACACTGGACTGGACCCACAAACACCTCTGAACAAAAGAATGATACCTGTTGACACATACATTGGACTGGACCCACCAACACCTCTAAACAAATGGATAATACCGGTTGACAAAAACACTGGACTGGACCCACCAACACCTCTAAACAAAAGAATGATACCTGTTGACACATACATTGGACTGGACCCACCAACACCTCTAAACAAAAGGATGATACCAGTTTCAACACATACACTGGACTGGAACCATCAACCCCTCTAAACAAAAAAATGAAACCTGTCAACACATACACTGGACTGGACCAACCAACCCCTCTAAACAAAAGGATGATACCTGTTGACACAAACACTGGACTGGACCCACCAACACCTCTAAACAAAAGAATGATACCTGTTAACACAAACACTGGACTGGACCCACCAACAACTCTAAACAAAAGGATGAAACCTGTCAACACATACACTGGACTGGACCCATCAACCCTCTAAACAAACGGATAATACCTGTTAACACAAACACTGGACTGGACCCACCAAACCCTCTAAACAAAAGGACGATACCTGTGGACACAAACACTAGACTGGACCCATCAACACCTCTAAACAAAAGGATGATACCTGTCAACATATACACTGGACTGGACCCATCAACCCCTCTAAAGAAACGGATAATACCTGTTAACACAAACACTGGACTGGACCCATCAACCCCTCTAAACAAAAGGATGATACCTGTCGACAAAACACTGGACTGGACCCCGCAACCCTTCTAAACAAAAGGATGATACTGTTGACACATACACTGGACTGGACCCACCAACCACCTCTAAACAAAAGGACGATACCTGTGGACACAAACACTAGACTGGACCCATCAACCCCTCTAAACAAAAGGATAATAATACCTGTCGACACAAACACTGGACTGGACCCACCAACCCCTCTAAACAAAAGGACGATACCTGTGGACACAAACACTAGACTGGACCCATCAACCCCTCTAAACAAAAGGATAATAATACCTGTCGACACAAACACTAGACTGGACCCATCAACCCCTCTAAACAAAAGGATAATAATACCTGTCGACACAATCACTGGACTGGACCCACCAACCCTTCTAAACAAAAGGATAATACTGTCAACACATACACTGGACTGGACCCATCAACCCCTCTAAACAAATGGATAATACCTGTTAACACAAACCCTGGACAGGACACACCAACACCTCTAAACAAAAGGATGATACCTGTCAACACATACACTGGACTGGACCTATCAACCTCTCTAAACAAAAGGATGATACCTGTTGACACAAACACTGGACAGGACCCATCAACCCCTCTAAACAAAAGGACGATACCTGGACTGGACCCCGCAACCCTTGTAAAAAAAGGACGATACCTGTTGACACAAACACTGGACTGGACCCCGCAACCCTTCTAAACAAAAGAATGATATATGTGACACAAACACTAGATTAGACCCATCAACCCCACTAAACGAACAGATCATACCTATTGACACAAACACAGGACTGGACCCACCAACACCTCTAAACGAACAGATCATACCTATTGACACAAACACTGGACTAGACCCACCAACACCTCTAAACAAAAGGATGATACCTGTCAACACAAACACTGGACTGGACCCATCAGCCCCTCTAAACAAAAGGATGACACCTGTTGACACAAACACAGAACTGGACCCACCAACATCTCTAAACAAAAGGATGATACCTGTCGACACAAACATTGGACTGAACCCATCAACCCCTCTAAACAAAAGGGTGATACCTGTTGACAAGTACACCAACCCTTCTAAATAAAAGGATGATACCTGTCAACACAAACACTGGACTGGACCCACCAACCACTCTTATCAAAAGGATGATACCCGTTGACACATACACTGGACTAGACCCACCAACCGCTCTAAACAAAAGAAGGATTCCTGTTAACACATACACTGGACTGGACCCACCAACACCTCTAAACAAAAGGATGATACCTGTCAACACGTACACTGGACTGGACCCATCAACTCTAAACAAATGGATAATACCTGTTGACACAAGCACTGGACTGGACCCACCAACCACTCTAATCAAAAGGATGATACCTGTCAATACATAGACTGGACTGAACCCATAAACCCCACTAAACAAAAGGATGTTACCTTTCAACACATACACTGGACTGGACCCATCAACCTGTTGACACTAACACTGAACTGGACCCACCAACCCTTCTTAACGAAAGGATAATACCTGTTGACACACACACTGGACTGGACCCACCAACCACTCTAATCAAAAGGATGATAAATGTTGACACATAAACTGGACTAGACCCACCAACACTTCTTAACAAAAGGATAATACCTGTTGACACAAACACTGGACTGGACCCACCGACCACACTAATCAAAGGATACCTGTTGACACATACACTGGACTGGACCCACCAACCCTTCTTAACAAAAGGATAATACCTGTTGACACAAACACTGCACTGGACCCACCAACCACTCTAATCAAAAGGATAATACCTGTTGACACAAACACTGGACTGGACCCACCAACACCTCTAAAACTAGACAAAGTTGATCTAGCGATCACTGATACCCCTGCTTTTGTAAAAAGTTCTAACATTTTTCATGGACTGTGACCTTGAAATTTGACAGATTTCCCCCAAAATCGATAGGCTTCTTACCAACATAATATATAATAATATCCAGAAGTTTCATTCAAATCAAATGCAAACTTTTTGAGTTATTGTCTGGAAACAACTTTTTTGTACAAATTTCTAACGTTTTTCATGGACTGCGACCATTGAAATTTGACAGATTTCTCACCAAATTAAAAGGCTTTTTACCAACATGATATATAACAAAATCCCAAAGTTTGATTAAAATCGGATGCAAACTTTTGAGTTTTTGTCGGAAAACAACGTTTGTGTTAAAATTCCTAACGTTTTTCATGGACTGCGAACCTTGAAATTTGACGGATTTCACCCAAAATCGATAGGCTTCTTACCAACCTGATATATAACAATATCCCAAAGTTTCATTCAAATCTGATGTAAAATTTTTGAATTATCATCCGGAAACCAAGTTTTGGTTCAAATTCCTAACATTTTTCGTGGACTGCGACCATGAAATTTGACGGATTTCCCCAAAAATCGATAGGCTTCTTACCAACCTGATATATAACAATATCCCAAAGTTTCATTCAAATCTGATATAATCTTTTTGAATTATCATCCGGAAACCAAGTTTTTGTTAAAATTCCTAACGTTTTTCGTGGACTGCGACCTTGAAATTTGACGCATTTCCCCAAAATCGATAGGCTTCTTACCAACCTGATATATAACAATATCCCAAAGTTTCATTCAAATCGGATGTAAACTTTCTGAATTATCATCCGGAAACCAAGTTTTTGTTAAAATTCCTAACGTTTTTCGTGGACTGCGACCTTGAAATTTGACTGAATTCCCCCAAAATCGATAGGCTTCTTACCAACCTGATATATAACAATATCCCAAAGTTTCATTCAAATCGGATGTAAACTTTTTGAATTATCATCTGGAAACCAAATGTGGACGGACTAACGGACGGACAGACGGACATGAGGACCACTATATACCCCCGACTCTGTCGAGCGGGGTATAAAAAAGGATGATATCTGTCAAGACATACACTGGACTGGACCCATCAACCCCTCTAAACAAAAGGATGATACCTGTTGACACATACATTGGACTGGACCCACCAACACCTCTAAACAAAAGGATGATACCAGTTTCAACACATACACTGGACTGGACCCATCAACCCCTCTAAACAAAAGAATGAAACCTGTCAACACATACACTGGACTGGACCCACCAACCCCTCTAAACAAAAGGATGATACCTGTTGACACAAACACTGGACTGGACCCACCAACACCTCTAAACAAAAGAATGATACCTGTTAACACAAACACTGGACTGGACCCATCAACCCCTCTAAACAAAAGAATGAAACCTGTCAACACATACACTGGACTGGACCCATCAACCCCTCTAAACAAATGGATAATACCTGTTGACACAAACACTGGACTTGACCCACCAACCACTCTAATCAAAAGGATGATACCGGTACCTTTAGACACATACATGACATACACTGGACTGAACCCACCAACCCCTCTAATCAATGATACCTGTCAACACACTGGACTGGACCCATCAACTTTATACTGAGAATTTAGTGCAGCTCTCACAACACACTGTGTCTCTGGTCAGTTATTTAGCGATCAAAACCACAAACTTCCACTCATGAGTCTGGCACACACATCCAAGTCTTCCAGGTATTGAAATGTAAAATACACATAACCACAACATAATGTTCATTGTACTATTTCTTAGTGCATCAATAATTATGGGGATAAACAAATCTAATATGAGTATCAGACAGAAATGTGTAGCTGTTCCTGCGGACCTAAAAATAAACACCAAAGTAAACAATTGGCGGAAAAAATACATCAGTTACCACAGATACAGATTTTGGCCTTCGTTAAAGTAAACACTTACTTTTTCTTCCAAAGTGAACCTGTGGTATATCCCAGCTGGCAATATAATCAAATCAGCTGGTTCCACCTGAATTCTGACCCATTCATCTGTTTTGTTTCGAACATCAAAGTAACCACTGCCGTCCAAGACGTATCTGATTTCTTCATCTGAATGAAGATGTTCCCGGAAGAACATCTTTATCTGAATTAAATTTTTGTTAGGTTATGTCACATCTAAGCACATAAAGAAACCAGGTAAGTCTAACGTAACTCCTCACAAAGCCAAAAAAAATGTCCGATTAATGGGCATTGATATCTTTTTTCAAACTATTAACACCTCCCCCCCACATTAGGAACGAGGTAAATTACCTTAAATGTCTAAAACTAAAATGGATTTGTAAGTACAGCAATTTAAAGTAAACTTACCTGATCCCTAAAAAAAATTATTCCTCATAACAGTTACATGTATATGAGCAAGGTTATCTATATAGACACCTGCACATAGTGGCAGAACAATTCAGACAGAGGATGCATGATTGGCAGTTTGTACATTGGGGAGGGGTTGTTTAAAGCAAATGAAATGATGCACTTGGAATGCAAGCTGGGTTTGAATAAAGATTAACATATACATGTACAACACACTAACATAATATTTAGTGTTTTTTCACTAAATTACTCAATTTGAAATCCAAAAATCGCAAAAGTCTTAAATGGCCGGGTTGCGAAGCAAGTGCCTTAATAAATAGGGAATGGTTTACAATTTGTTGTAAGTAGGTTTTGGGTTTGTGTAAAAATTTGTAGGAGGAGTTGATTACACAACATAGGCACCGTCTTCTGCAAATGTTCTAAAAAAAATGACTAAGTTGCAAAGTCTGGAAAGTCCCTCAAACAATTCCAGAATAGCAACTGCACAACTTCAATACATGTGCAGTCTTTCTGTGAAGTTTCAGAGATCTGGATTGAAAACTGTAGGAGAAGTTCATTACACAAAATAGTCTTCTGCAAATGTTCTGAAAAATGAAAAGTTCCCAAGTCTGGAAAATCCTGGAACAACTTCAATATATGTGCAAACTTTTTGTGAAGTTTCAGAGATCGGGGTTGAAAACTCACAGTAGGAGGAGTTGATTACACAAAATTGATATCCTCAAATTTTCCCTGCACACCCATCCGCCAGACTTCACCATACTATAACCCTAGTTTGCACTTTGTGCAACCCGGCCAATAAAAAGGAATAATTGGACTAAAATGAATATAATTAGATTAAAACTAATAAAATTAAGTTCATTAACCTTTTCGTCATAATTTGGGAGTTTTTCATGGCTGCATTCAATCTCATCTTCATAGTTGTACCCTCTTTCCTGTCTGATTCTGTTCAATTCTGCTATGTCATCAACAGGAATCTGAAAGCATTGATGAATGTTATATTAAGCATACATCGCTATTTCTATTAAGTTCAATTCCATGCATGTATGTGAAAAAGCAGAAGTGGACTGTAGTTACTTACCTTTAGACTTGACTATATGTTTGGCAGTTACTTACCTTCAGACTTGACTATATGTTTGGCAGTTACTTACCTTCAGACTTGACTATATGTTTGGCAGTTACTCACTTCAGACTTGACTATATGTTTGGCAGTTACTCACTTCAGACTTGACTATATGTTTGGCAGTTACTTACCTTCAGACTTGACTATATGTTTGGCAGTTACTTACCTTCAGACTTGACTATATGTTTGGCAGTTACTTACCTTCAGACTTGACTATATGTTTGGCAGTTACTTACCTTCAGACTTGACAATATGTTTGGCAGTTGCTTACCTTCAGACTTGACTATATGTTTGGCAGTTACTTACCTTCAGACTTGACAATATGTTTGGCAGTTACTTACCTTCAGACTTGACTATATGTCCAAGTGTACAAAATACAGTTTGATCTCCAAATATGACTTAACAACAGGCAACACTTATGTTTATTAACAAATAGGTTATTTTATCATACATTTGTGTCCTGTTAGGAAACGATAGTTTCCCATGAGCCTGGAAGACAATAGACTGTATACTTAATCTTTCCAGAATGAGTATATATAAAAACAATTTGCTAACACTTTCTACATGTATCTATCGATTATACAGTAGATGCCATGGTTACAGCCAAAAACATCCAACAGATTTTTACGTTAACATATATAAACAAAACTAGTCAGGATGGGAAACATCAATGGTTTAACATGAAATGTCTCATATTAAGAAATGATTTTGCACAACACATTAATTTCAGGCGTCCAACCTATAATTGAAGTCACTGTTATTATTTTTATTTTCGATTAAAGAAATACAGCTTTATTAAATCAATGTGCAGCTTTAAATAAATGATACAAATTAAATATTGCTTACTTTGAGTCAATGTTAACAGTTTTCAGCAAAAAAAAGTAAGTTACTCAAATAGTATTTCCAATGTTTGCCAAACATTACCATTTTAGGTCTGCTCTATTAAAAAAACAATAGACATCCGGGACATGAAATACGATCATGTTGTAAATTGTGCTCGGATACCTAAGTGTGAATAATCCAAAAAAGTAAAATGCTGTCTTATATGTTACAATAGTCATTAAAGTGCAATAGATTCCTATAAGGAGTCAATAATTTCAGTAATGTTGATCAGATCTTGCCCTTCTTATTATTTTCACTGTTTACAGTTTTTATTTTGTTTTAAAAACTAGAGGCTCCCAGGAGCCTGTAATCGCTCACCTGGAATCCAAATGACTTCAACTATTTTAAAATTTTTGAAATTAACAGTTTCAGTCTAGTTGTTATAGCGGCTTTTAAGTTACTGTGCAAAAACTAAACATTTCTTCAAAAATTTTTGTTAAATACAATAACTCCTATAAGGTGCCATCGACAATTTCTGAAAATTAAATGGTTTTTAGGCATTGTCCTTTAGGGTACTTTAGAAATTTACAGTTTTACTCTACAAATAGGTGTGTTATAGACTAATTTATAATTCAAAAACTGTTCATTTGTCCAAATTCATAATGAAAGGGCAATAACTCCTATAAAGAGTCATCTTGCAATTTTGGACTAAGCAATCATTTGTAGGGCTTCTATTGCTGATCATTTGTGCAATTTACAGTTTTAATCTAGCTGCTATAGTTTTCAAGTTACAGGACAAAAATTTCAAATTTCATAACAAAATTGTCATTTAAGGACAATAACCCTATAAGGAGTCATCTGACAATTTCAGACCAATTAAGTGAATTGTAGGGCTTTTATTGCTGATCATTTTTGCAATTTATTATTTCACTCTAGCTGTTATGGTTTTTAAGTTACAGGACAAAAACGGAAAAATTCATAAAAAATTGCAATTTAAGGGCAATAACTCCTATAAGGAGTCATCTGACTATTTCAGACTTATATAGTAATTTGTATTGCTTGTATTGCTGGTCATTTCTGCTATTAACAGTTTCACTCTAGCTGTTACATATTTTAAATTACAGGACAAAAACGGAAAATTTCATAAAAAATTGTCATTTATGGGCAATAACTTATTTAAGGAGTTGTCTGACAATTTCAGACCAATCAAGTGAATTGTAGAGCCTTTATTGCTGATCATTTGTGCAATTTACAGTTTCAATCTACATGTAGCTGCTATAGTTTTCAAGTTACAGGACAAAAACGGAAAATTAAAAAAAAAATTGCCATTTAAGGGCAATAACTCCTATAAGGAGTCATCTGACAATTTCAGACTAATACAGTGAATTGTAGGGCTTGTATTGTTGATCATTTTTGATATTTACAGTTTTACTCTAGCTGTTATAGTTTTAAAGTTAGAGGACAAAAATGGAAAATTTCATAAAAAATTACCATTTAAGGGCAATAACTCATATAAGGAGTCATCTGACAATTTCAGATCAATCAAGTGAATTGTAGGGCTTTTATTGCTGATCATTTTTGCCATTTACAGTTTCACTCTACCTCGTATAGTTTTCAGGTTATATTGTAAATACCAAACATTTTGTCAAAAATCGTCAATAAAGGGCAATAACTCCTACAAGAAGCCAATACACAACTTCACACTAGTAGCAACTATTGTAGACCATAATGTGCTGATCAATTTGAAGTAACGGTTTTCTCTATAGCTATTATAATTTTTTAGATAATGATCAAAAACCTGTGTTGACCCCCATGTTCTATTTTTAGTAACAGCAGCCATATTTGTCTGTTGATCAACACCCTGGGTACAAACTTGAAACTAGGAACCTAAGGATGATTGTGGCCAAGTTTAAAAAAAAATTGGCCGAGTGGTTTCAGAGGAGAAGATTTTTGAAAAAGTTTATGACGGACGACGGACGCCAAGTGATAGCAAAAGCTCACATGGACGTCCAGGTGAGCTAAAAAATAGCTAAAAACAAGAAAAAAAAATCTGATAAATAGTTTTTAATAGGCCACAACTCCTTCTCAAGTGTATAAATGATTTTGTTCAGGTTGACTTACTTTAAAATCTCAGTTTACTGCTAAATAAGCTGCTTACAGTGTCTCTCTAAATTATAGTTTCATATAGCCAAACAAATCAGATAAAACTCAAGGGAAACAACTCCAGTAAGGAGTAGATTGACAATTTCAGTCATGTTGACTAATTTGTGTATAATTGTTGTTACTGATTTTAGTTTTTCCTATAATTGTGTTTTTAAGATAATAGCCAATATTTTAAAATAATAATGATATACACCCCCTGAAACATAAAACGTTCCCGTACGAACGTTAAACGTACGAACCAAAAACGACATACGAACGAAGAAGAACAAACAAATGCTCTTATCGTCCAGATGAACCATTTAAAAATTTACCAATCAGAGATAAGCTATATACGCTTCAATCGTTCATATGTGGGAAAACGAATGGAGACGCCTATATCGTGCTTTGTAAAAATCAAGAACGTTAGATCATTTTAAATAAAATCTTGAGAATCAAGCTGGTTTATAGTAAACAAATAAAAAATTGAATATAATAAATAATAAAATAATTATACTTTATTTTCATTCAATCATCATCTAAATGAGTTGTGACAGCTCAAACAGGTAATACACACACACACAAAAAACGTGACGACATAACAAGCCTACGAGAAAATGTGTGGGGTTGAGTATTTTTATTAAATATTCACGTTCGGGATTTGGGATAAACATGGAAATGTTTTAATAAATGGACCTATAAATATTTTTTATCACAGTGTAAAAAGAAACGAGCTTAATAATCGTCCATTTTATTTTGATTACAGTAATTATTACACATTCCCGAGGAAGCTTTTATAATTAATCTTTATTGCATATAATGAAATGTACTAATCCAACTGTTTATTTATTATGTTAAACCGTATAGTTTCATAAATTAAGGGGTAATTTATTATAAAAATTCTCTATTGGAAAATGTTCATCAATGTGGTGTTTAAATAACACATTCAAAATCACATTTGTAAGATCACTCCCGAGACCTTTGCAGTAATATTAAAAACCATATTTAACATAAAAAAAAGCTACTGAGACCTTCGAGATACAATTAAAAACTAACTTAAACATATAAAATCACTCCTGATACATAAGAAATGCAATCAAAAACCATAATACAAATATAAAATAAATTTGTTTGTTTGTTTGAATGGTGTTTTAACGCCACTTTCAGCAATTTTTCAGCTATTTCATGGCGTCCAGTTTTTATTGGGGGAGGAAGCCGGAGTACCCGGAGAGAACCCCCGACCTGCGGTAGGAAAACTGGCAATCCTTGTCAAATATAAAATAAATCCTGAGACCTTAGCTATGCAGTTAAAAACTATAACACATACACTTTCACTACTGAGACATACAATTAAAAACCATATTTCATATATAAAATCACTCCTCAGACCTTTGTGATACAACTAGATATCAGTGAGATGGTACCCATCTCTGTGGGCCCCGCCGAACTTGAGGTCAAGGTCAAAGTTCATCAACCATGGTATGTGACACATCGCCTTGATATTATCTACCCACATTCCAAATATCAAAAGCCTATCTCAAAAGATAAAAAAGTTACAGCATGGACATGAATTTGTCATACAGAAAGCAATAATGTAACCTTAAGGTCAAAGTTCAAGGCCAAAGGTTATCAACCACGGTATGTGACACATCGCCTTGATATTATCTACCTACATTCCAAATATCAAAGCCCATCTCAAAAAATAAAAAAGTTGCAGCCCGGACATGAATTTGTCATACAGAAAGCAATAATGTGACCTTAAGGTCAAAGTTCAAGGTCAAAAGGTTATCAACCACGGTATGCGACACATCGATTTGATATTATCTACCTACATTCCAAATATCAAAAGCCTATCTCAAAAGATAAAAAAGTTACAGCCTGGATATGAATTTGTCATACAGAAAGCAATAATGTGACCTTAAGGTCAAAGTTCAAGGTCAAAGGTTACCAACCACGGTATGCGACACATCGCCTTGATATTATCTACCTACATTCCAAATATCAAAAGGCTATCTTCAAAGATAAAAAAGTTACAGCCCGGACACAATTAGTTCGCACTGACGGACGGACAGACTGATCACTATAGGGCGTCCGCCACACAGCCGTAATTAGAAACCATATTACATATAAAAAATCACTCCTGAGAACCTAGTGATACAAGTAAAAACCATATTACACCTATAAAATCACTCCTAACACCTTTGCGATACAATTAAAAACAATATTACATATATAAAATCACTCCTGAGACCCTAGCAATACAATTAAAAACCATATTACACATATAAAATCACTCCTGAGACCTTTGTGATACAATTAAAAACCATATTACACATATGAAATCTCTCCTCAGACCTTTGCGATACAATTAAAAACCATATTACATATATAAAATCACTGCTAACACCTTTGCGATACAATTAAACCATATTACATATATAAAATCACTCCTGAGACCCTAGCAATACAATTAAAAACCATATTTCACATGCAAAATCACTCCTGAGACCTTTGCAATACAATTAAAAACAATACTACACCTATAAAATCACTCCTAACACCTTTGCGATACAATTAAAAACCATATTGCATATATAAAATCACTCCTGAGACCATAGCAATACAATTAAAAAGCATATTTCACATGCAAAATCACTCCTGAGACCTTTGCGATACAATTAAAAACCATATTACACCTATAAAATCACTCCTAACACCTTTGCGATACAATTAAAAACCATATTACACCTATAAAATCACTCCTAACACCTTTGCGATACAATTAAAAACCATATTACACCTATAAAATCACTCCTGAGACCTTTGCGATACAATTAAAAACCATATTACACTTATAAAATCACTCCTAACACCTTTGTGATACAATTAAAAACCATATTACATATATAAAATCACTCCTGAGACTCTAGCAATACAATTAAAAACCATATTTCACATGCAAAATCACTCCTGAGACCTTTGTGATACAATTAAAAACCATATTACACCTATAAAATCGTTCCCAACACCTTTGTGATACAATAAGAAACCATATTACATATATAAAATCACTCCTGAGACCCTAGCAATACAATTAAAAACCATATTTCACATGCAAAATCACTCCTGAGACCTTTGCCATACAATTAAAAACTATATTACACCTATAAAATCACTCCTAACACCTTTTCGATACAATTAAAAACCATATTACATGTATAAAATCACTCCTGAGACCCTAGCAATACAATTAAAAACCATATTTCACATGCAAAATCACTCCTGAGACCTTTGAGATACAATTAAAAACCATTTTACACCTATAAAATCACTCCTAACACCTTTGCGATACAATTAAAAACCATATTACATATATAAAATCACTCCCGAGACCTTATAAGATGCAATATTAAACCATAGCATACTATAATTCACTTCTTTGACCTAACTAAGAGATGCTAAATAAGTCGTGAGACATTACACATGCAATTTAAAACCTAGTAAATGAAATGTCTGTATTTCCAAACAAACATTGTGACATCAAATTAAGATTTTATGCAAGATTCAGTTTGTATCAAATGAAGACAATGTAGGGATATTCAAAGACTTTTGGATAAAAAATACATTTTTAAAAGGTTTTAGGAACTAAAATAGAAAAATTTCATATGTGTTTATAAAATTTGGAGAGTGTTCAAATAAATCGTATTTATTTGTACATGTACAACCTGAATATTGTAGATGACAAAATAGATGAAGAAAGTATTTCATATTGTTTATGTTTATATTTAATTTAAAACATGTTCATGATTTTATTGAATTTATAGTTTTAAAATAAATACACTTTGACATTTTAATGTTCAGGTTATTTTAATTAGATAACAGAATGTAGTATTTTCTATCAGACTAACAAAGTGTAAACTATTTTCTTTTACGAATGCCGACGAACAAATGAACCATAATTTTACCTGTACTGCGCATGCAGACGAACGAACGGTTTTTATTTACTTGATTTGCGCATGCGGACGAATGAACGAATGAACGAACAGATGGACGAACGAAAAACGATATACAAACGAATGGAAAACGAAAAACGAATGCATAAATGGGAACGTTTTACGTTTCAGGGGGTGTAGTCATCAAAGAGAATAACTGGGATCAAAATTCAATTTTTGTCAAACTGAATCCTTGGTGTTAACAGTTGTTAATTAAAATTAAAAATTTATGCCAATTCAGTTTAACTATCAGTTCAAGACCATTGATAACAGCCAGTTAGAATGCATCTGTATCAAACAGATTTCAGATAATTACCTAAATGTTTTTCTTTAATCAATAGTAATAATGATTGTTAGTTGTGTACTTTGGCTCTATTTCTTTCAATAAAAACTGGACACCATGACATGCATGATATAGTTGAAAAAATGCTGACGCTGGTGTAAACACATTCATGCAAACAAGCAATTGAATGTTTCATATTTTTCATTTAAATGAATGCACTATTTTTACAACATATTCATACACTAGGTTTATTCTTCGGAAAAAAAAAACAATAACACTCAACCAACAAAAAATTACATAACAGTAAATATTTGCTTTATATAGATAAAAAGCAAAGTCATGTTCTTTGCCATATAAGGCCTATTATCAGCCCACATCTTTTAATTTAAAGCTCACAGTCAGTCTGATAAATCTTTAATTATCATATATGTGAATGGGCCTCGGTGGCACAGTGGTTAAGGTAGTTAGTCATCTACCATTGATTACTTGCTTGTCAACACTGAGGTTTAGAGTTTGATTCTCACTCGACTTCAATCTTAATTGCCAGTTGTATTGCTGATACTCTGACTTCCACCCCGACAAAAAATTATACTCCAGCTAAAAAATGAATGAAAGTGATGTTCTACCCTATTCAAACAAACATATGTGTGATCTTAACATTACTATGATTTTCCCAAAATTTTTAATTCAGAACACAGTGATTGTTCTGCGATGACCATTGGATACACCTATTACTGACTAGTGGTATATGATACGTAAGCTTTTTCATCAACACACTTTAGCTCACACATTAAAGTAAAGGAAGCATGCAATAAAACCTGGTTTAACTTCTGTATCACATATGCTTAATGAATCCCTTACCCCATATTACACCAAAATTTAGAACATATTAAAGTTATGATACTATTATTATTACCACTACTGCATATTGAAACAGGCTATGCTAACCGATGCTTGTTGAACATTACAAGTGTTTGTCCTAAGCTTGTATTGTTGTGCTAAGTTTTCTGTATATACACCTGTTTACACATGCAAGTCTTCAAAATTAAAGTTTGGCAGCTTGACTGACACTGTTAAAAGTTGTTAACTTTGTGGCTTGAAATAGTTATTCCCACAAGATTCAAAGTTGACTCCAACTGTTTACCATCATGGTTGTGGTCCATGTTTGTTTTAACTTTAATTGACTATGACAATTCTAATTCCAAAAAAAAGCAATTTTATTCACATAAGTAAAAGTTTAATACTATTTGACTATTTCTTTTATTTTATTGCATTGTCTTATCTTTTTCCCATTTTAATTGATTGATTTAATAATTGATTTATTTATTATTATATTTCAGCTACTTATTATATTCAGAGAAGAACGAGTAAACAAACAAGTAAATCAATTTGAGTAATGGGATTGACACAAGGGGAGATAATTTGATTGCCACTGGAAAAGTATGAAGTGTTAGGGACAGACAATTTTGTAGTGCATCTTTTTTTTTTAAAGGGTCTTTATTGTACAAGGAATGTAGTCAACTCTTCAAATATGGATGTTAGATTAAAAGGTCAAAAACTAGGAAAAAAAGGATCACTACAAGTACTGCATTCTGTAAAATTTTCTGAGAACCCTAACCCTGGTGAAAAGGAAAAAAATTTCTCACACAATTCCATAATACTAGGTACACAACTTCAATATGTGTGCATACTTTTGTGGAGTGTTATTAATCTATATAATAATGTACTTTGAAAACTTTGAAAGGTTTTGTTTACACAAAACTAGTATAACTCTATGCAACCCAGCCAAAAAGTGTCATCCAGTTCCAGGTTTAGTGTGGAGAACTAAATACCAGAGGCTCTTAAGAGCCTGTATCGCTCACCTGATTTTATAGGCAATGAAGGTGGCATTTCCCTGATGTTAAAGTAAGTCCTGTAATTTTCAATAAACTTTAAATAGGACCATCCAAACAATATTACTAGAAAGCTTTGTTTCATTGGTTAACCGGTTGTATAGAGAAGATTTTTTTTATTTGCCCATAGGGTCCTATGATAAACTAAGTCCTGCGGAGGTGGCGGCCATTTTGAATTTTCAATTGCCATAAAAAACATAAACTGTATAGAGGACCATCCAAACAATATTGCTAGTAAGTTTTTGTTTCCATTGATTAACCGGTTTCAGAGAAGAAGGCTTTTGAAAACTTTTTCCCATAGAGTCCTATGTTAAACTAAGTCCTGCGGTAGCGGTCATTTTGAATTTCCAATTGCCATAAAAAACATAAACTTTATAGAGGACCATCCAAACAATATTGCTGGTAAGTTTTTGTTTCCATTGATTAACCGGTTTCAGAGAAGAAGCCTTTAAAAACTTTTTCCCATAGGGTCCTATGTTAAACTAAGTCCTGCGGTAGCGGCCATTTTGAATTTCCAATTGCCATAAAAAACATAAACTTTATAGAGGACCATCCAAACAATATTGTTAGTAAGTTTTGTTTTGATTGGTTAGACGGTTTCAGAGAAGAAGCCCTTTTAAACTTTTTTCTCATAGGGTCGAATGTTAAACCAAGTCCTGCGGTGGCGGCCATTTTGAATTTCCGATTGGGATAAAAAACATAAACTTTATAGAGGACCATCCAAACAATATTGCTAGTAAGCTTTGTTTCCATTGGTTGACCGGTTTCAGAAAAGAAGCCTTTCAAACCTTTTCCCATAGGGTCCAATGTTAAATTAAGTCCTGCGGTGGCAGCCATTTTGAATTTCTAATTGCCATAAAAAAAAAACTTTATAGAGGACCATCCAAACAATATTGCTAGTAAGTTTTTGTTTCCATTGATTAACCGGTTTCAGAGAAGAAGCCTTTTAAAACATTTCCCATAAGGTTCTATGTTAAACTAAGTCCTGTGGTGGGGCGGCCATTTTGAATTTCCAATTCCCATCAAAAACATAAACCTTATAGAGGACCATCCACACAATATTGCTGGTAAGTTTTGTTTTGATTGCTTAAACGGTTTCAGAGAAGAAGCCCTTTTTAACTTTTTTCACATAGGGTCCTATGTTAAACCAAGTCTTGAGGTGGCGGCCATATTGGTTTACCAATCAAAATAAAAACACAAACTATGTAAAGGTCCATCCAATGAACATTATGGCCAAGTTTGGTTTCAATTGGCCAGGTGGTTTCAGAGAAGAAGATTAAAATGTAAAAAGTTTACAGACGCTGACGACGACGACGACGACGACGACAACGACGACGACGCCGATGGACGCAAAGTGATAACAATAGCTCACATGACCCTTTGGGTCAGGTGAGCTAAAAACTGTTTAAAAAAAAACTGAACAGAAAAAGTTTAAAATATTCAAATATAAATTATTAACAGCTAGTACAACTGATAGAAATCAGTATTAAATCTGTAGAGAGCTAATACTTGTATGTTGATTTGTAATGACTTAAAATTAGTATTGGATTTCCTTCCTTATTTGTTTCATACAACTTTTAATGACTTTGAAGTAGGAAGTATTAAACATATAAATGTCAAGTTATAAGTAAAAAATTTGCTTCGTTTGTCCCCATAATGATACCTGATATCGTAATGTCAAAAGCCTCCACTATGACAGCAAAACAATCTAATTAAAATTAAATCTTTCACAAGCTCCCCTATCCTCACAAGTCAGGGTTTCTGTGTCCACATGTGTCCATGAACCCATGAGGACACAGATACCCTGACTTGTGAGCATGAAGCTCCCCCTTTTTGTTATTGTCGCTGTGACAATACAACAAAGGGGGATCAAGCTTGTGAAAGATTCCAGTTAGATTGGCCACCATTATTATTGTAAACAAACCACTAAATTGTTTTTGTTCTACCTATGTATTCAAGGTGTCATGACACTATATAGGCCAATTAAATTTCAGAATATACAATTATATAAGCAAATAGTATTTAATAAAAAATAGTTCTTGAAATCTTAGATGTGTAATGAAAATTACTAAATAGATTTTTTTAAATGTCAATATTTCTGGAACTGGAAGATGATGAGTAATTAAATCGAATTCCTGTTAAGAAAAACCAATAAGTTTTTAACATGATTGGACTCCTTACTCAGGGACATAATTTTTCTTTGAAGAGTTTAATGTGGCGTAAATTTTAAGAGAACAAGGCGCCGCCATGTAAGATACTGCATGCATATTGTGTTGGTCAAATTGAACTTTTGAACTTAAGGTTTAAGAGGTAAGCATATTCTAAAACAATCTAATTAAAATTAAATCTTTCACGTTCTCCCCCTTTTTGTTATTGGTCACTGCCCACAGGGACCATAGCAAAAAGGGGGGAGCAAGTGAAAGATTAAATTTTACTTAAGATTGATTCAAAAATGAACACTTTAGTAGAAAACTTTCACCCCTAGGACAAGACAATGCTGCTCTCGCTTAGCAGTGTATAAACCTGAGACGTACATGTAGCACACTTTGCATATTATCTACAAGGTACATGTACTAGTTTACCAGAACATCTGTAACACTCTTGATAACCTTGGTCTAGCTCAACTATAATTACCTATCATAGATAAGATATAAATGTTCCTATTTGTAACATTAGGTCAACCAGTTTGCTTGACTTGTACACACATAACTTCACTTGCTCCTCGTTTTATGTTATTGTCGCCGACAGCAACCATTTAAAAAAAAAGGGGGGGGGGTAGTGAAAGATTTAATTTTAATTAGATTAACACAACTTTTTATTTAATTTTTATAACTTGTAAACAAATAAATTATCATTGGGACTTGGGACTGCTAATACATGTCTGCCCAGTATACTTAAAAATGAAATGTGAATTCAAAAAAGAAACAGAGATGTTATATGCTATCATTTAAAATTCAAACTGCCTATTCAGATGTTTTTATAAAAAAATATTTCAAGCAGGGATATTTTAAATACAAACCAAACAACTCAATTAATAAACTTAAACATTGCTAATTTTTTTTTTTTTAAAAAAGAAACAAAAAATTAACAAACAAATAATAAATATCTCATAGTATAAAAATATATGCAAGCTAGTGTATCAATTAAAATGCCTTTATGAGTTTATGCAGCTGACTTACTTAACAGAAATCACTACATTCATGACATACACAACAAACATGCATTAATAAGCACTGATGTTAAATAAGGACAGTCCACTTTAAATAGCTATCTCTTTATAATTTAGATGACCTTGATTTTGGATAATTTTTGAGAAAAGAAAAAAAATATCAACACTGTGACACACTGTCAATATTTTTTTAAATAGGTATCATGTATATTGGTAAAATGCACACGTATAATTTATGGCATAAACTCATGGGGAGGGGGACTTACGGTAAATATGTAAGTACGTAGGTAAATACGCATGTGCGGTCAGAATGGGTCACTTTTTTAGCCCTCCAAAATAAATGGATAGGTAGCTTTTTTCATTGAAAAATATATCATTGGGTAGTTGTAAATTATCTAAATATATCAATGCCTCAATTCTCATCTTAAGCATGCTAAGCCTATGTAAACCACAGTGATTTTACAAACAAAGTGTTCCATTAACATCAATTTATCATTTTGGTCATGTTGGTAGTAAATGTACTATTTTGTCAATGGGGATGTGCAGTAATAAAATATATGAATAGAATAGGTCTGATTTAAGCATTCAATATATGATTAGATCCTGTTTTATCGTGTCCGAAAATATATGAATAGGGTGGGTTTTCAAACGTCCGTCCGCAGACCTGTACCTAAAAGTATCCTTAGTCCCCCCCCCCCCCCCCCCGTGCATAAACTATTACCACTGACTATTACACAATTTAACACCGTCTCAGATGATGTCATGACTCATGTGCGTGATTATATAACATTTTCATATTTGATATTTAACAAATTATTATTATGATAAAATTATTTTAAAAAAAAATAAAGCATTTTAAAAGCTTTACAATATTAAAGACATAAATATTAACCATACACGCGAGTGATTACGAGAGTTACCTTGAAATGAAGAACTCCGAGCTCTTTCAGATCGTCCAAACTCAAATAGTGCGGAGGCACTCTGTGGTGTGGAGCTCTCTGATCCTCGTCAGAGTCGTCCATAAGCCAAACTTGTACCATTGTGGTAAATTCCTAACAGTAATATAACGTTCTTACCTATATAGACGTATTGGATAAAAACACAGACTATGGAGCGCCGAATATACAACAGTGCTATTTAAAATGTATGTATGGCACGCAAGAAAAACACAAATTTTAACTATCATTTACTTTGAGTAGCTTGAGATAAAGCATCGGAGACCTAGTGACAAAGGCTCACTAGAGCTTATGTTATTGTAAATGTTTTGCATAATCGACTATAAATAAAGCTTATTTGATTTGATTTGAATTGAGGTGTTTTGTTATCTATATTGATCACGTGCCTTACTATGGACAGTGGGTATTCGACTCCAACATTAAATGACACGGATTTCCAGTTTTCCTTCTAAAACATGGGGATGTTCAGCAGGTACGCCGTCTATAAACTGAAAGTGGACGACGCTTTTATATAAAGATTAAAAATATTGGGTAGTGTATTATTCTTCTTTTGGTATCCAATTATCCATCAAATTGATAGCGTGTAACTGCTGCGCATGCCAAATAATCCAAAAACCTATATACAGAAATGAGTGGGCGGACAGGGCAGTGGAAGACAGGGAAAAGTAAGAGTGAGAAAAGCACAAATAGGAGGCAGAAGGGAGCACAAGGGTGGGAGAAGTGAAAAAGTAAGTAAGAGAGGGAGGGAGAACTAGAAAAAATAGACGCTTTAAATTGTATCTGAATATCATTTCATTAGTACCGATTCGTTGACTAAAATTTAAAAAAAAGACTAATATTATGAACAGAAAACTCGGGTTAAGATAAATTGCACAAAAGTATCATGTTTAAAATATCTTTTCCTCAGAAAGTTCATGTCGAAGTGTTTTGCAGCTTGATACAAATGAGTTGAGGTCTAATACAAAGATTTCATTTTTTAACTGTATATACTCCATTTGGATTTTACTTTGGTTCTTGTCAAGTTTTGCCTGGAGCCTCCTGTCTGTCTAATCCCGAGTCAAATACATTCAAGCCTGAGGACGACTCGTATCCGGGAAGAAGAAGAAGAGATCGGACTAAAACATGATCAGTATAGGCTGTCCGTGTGTTCTGATTGGCTGTAGGCTGTCCCTGTGTTCTGATTGGCTGATATTTAAAAAATGTTCACCTTTGCAAGTACACATCTAACTGTTTGTAACTTGGTACACATTATTTATATTAGGTCATCTACAGATTCCTCAAAAACATGACTACAATAGACAATTCTTGTTTCTAATTGGCATCTATTAAACAATCTTTTTTTCCTTTTTATACTCATCAGCTGAGCAACATTGTCCATTTCGTATTACCTAACTTGGTATATCAGCACGTGACTAATTGGTTGCGTCATAATTATGTATTGATTACGTTGACTATACATGGATTCTTCCGCAAACAACAAGAAATGACACTAAAAATTGTGAATTGAAAATAATATTTGACTTCTAGTAAAATATAGCTTTTGTTATTTCTTATCATTATATTGAATTTAAAATATAAGAAAGAAAACAGAACAGTATAACTTGTTTTAATTGCTGGTTAGTTTGTTGGATATAGACGACTTTGGTGCGTTCGCGGTTTATTGCGGTAAACCGACCAAAAGCCGTCTATATCCTAAAATGTTTTGTAACTTGGAACATTTGATGTATGAACAGTCCTCTACTTTCCATTTGTTCAGACTGAACATGACTGAAATGGAAAATCCTTATTACTGATTGGCTGACATTTAAAAAAGTACAAATATAAAGATGGTCTTCAGCAAATATTTCTCATTTCACTGAAAATAATTGCCACAACGATAAGTATGTGTTCCGACTGGCTTAAATTTATTGTCTTTTTTTACTGGAAACTGCTGGCCCTGATGAATTACAGTACATAAAATCCTTACAAGGCCTATTTAAAATGTTCTCATACGGTCTTTTCAACCGATTTTTCAAAATATCCAGAATGTACAATTTTCTGAACATCTAATAACCATTTATTATTGGTAAATTTAATGTTGATTAATCTTGTTTTGGTTTGTTTTTATTAAAGTTCTTCAACATTTCTTGATACACAAAAACTGAAATTATGTTTTTGTAACTAACCCTGAATTTTTTTTTTTGCAAATTTATTCTGGTATTATAGTGCTGTTACAATTCTGTATATACTCTATGCAATGTACGTTCTAGGATTTTTTTCCCCTAATTTGTGTGTGCTGATGAAAAGTTATACTGTTCTGTTTTCTTTCTATGGATTCCAACATATTTTACCTGTGATGTAGTTAAGATAAAAAGACCAGATGTTTTTATAGTAAGCACCAACTGAATCCCTTGTTTATAATGTATTCTTGCTATTCCAACACGCATTTTAATATTTTACCTGTAAAATTTTAAATATTGGAATCATAGCCAGAAAAAAGATAATGTTCAAAATACACAAAAATAAATAATTACTGCTATTAAGTAACCAATAAATAATGTTTCAAGAAATTTGGATCTACTAGTAAATTACAAGTAATTTAAAACCTTGGCCATTGTCCTACCATTTTTTTTTTGGTCGATACCTCTGATAAAATTTCGTGGCTTAGCTTTTTGCTTTTGGGGAATTCGATTGGTCAATGAGTTGTTGTTGTTATTTAAGTGTTGTCAACATGTCAAACGATAGTCGTTCACATTTAAGCAATCTGGCTAGATTGTACTGGGGGCCTCGGTGGCCGAGTAGTCAAGGTAGTTCGTCTACTATTGATCACGTGGTCTGTCAACACTGAGATTGCGGGTTCGATTCTCACTGCAGGCAGGGTGTACTCGACTCCAATCTTAATTGACAAGGATTGCCAGTTTTCCTACCGCAGGTCGGGGGTTCTCTCCGGGTACTACGGCTGCCTCCCCCAATAAAAACTGGACGCCATGAAATAGCTGAAAAATTGTTGAAAGTGGCGTTAAAACACCATTCAATCAAACAAAACAAAAACTAGATTGTACTGCCGTCTGTATGCGCTTTCATACCATACTGGTATATTCTTTGTAACCTATTGAAATACATGTAACGTGAAAAAAGCCGGTAGTTTATACCTTTCTTTTGTTTGTTCCTTTGTGTGTAATTTTAATTTAATATCTGTTATTTGTTATTATGTCGTTGAGTAAATAATTTAATTGAAAGGTATCACTATCAGTGTACAAAAAACTACTTTCAAATATCATTTCCTACTCGACCCACAGAGCGGCCCAGCGCGTCCCCTGGTGGTGGATAGGGAGACACTCTCGTTAGGGGTTGTCAGGTCATAATACGGAAAGCCTGGCCGCGGACCTTAGTGGGTAACGTGTTTGAAGAGTGTCACGCTCCATGCACGATAAAGATCCCTTTTGTAGATTTCGAAAACGAGTAGGCTCATTGTAGCCGCTACAAAAGGCTAAATTCTCCGACCCTACCCAATACTCCGTACTTTTCCAGTGGCAGTCATAATTTTGTTCCTGTGTCCCATTCCACCCCTTTTTTAATTGATGTATTGTTTGTTAACGTGTTCCCGTCCTGAATAAATATTAACGGTGTTATAGCATGTTATACATCACGTTATTAATAGCAATATTAAACGACTGCAATAAGGAGAAATAATTTTTTTTCTTCTAACTGTTTGCGTGTAGTTTTTGGTCCAGAAAAAAATTGAAGAAAATACAAACTGAACAAGTCGGTTAGATTCTCTCATGGCGGTTCCCGACTAATTATTTTCTCTATATTTACATTATGAACAAACAAAAACAACCAAATAAACCAATAGCACATGCATACTATTGTGTAAGATTCAATTAAATTGACTTTTGAGTTTATAGTGACTTAGTTAAATTTGTTATAGCAATATATCTTGGTAAATATAAATTTCCGAGACAAGTGCCTATATCAACGTACAAGTGTTTGTATGAACTATAACACAATTATATAACAAGCTATTAGAAACCATATCATATGATTCATTTGCTCAAGGCTGCACTACACAACACATTTTCATAATTGGTTTTAAAAATAATATAAATTATCGGCTAACATTGAGCAAAACACATGTGCATGCATTAAAAATAAAAATATTAATAATGTTAAAAGACATAAATAGTATCTAATTATTTATATCAAGGTGTCCAATATTTACCGAGTGAGCATGTGAGTTAATACCTTAAAATAAAGAACTCCGAGCTCTTTCAGATCGTCCAAACTCAGATACTGTGGAGGCACTCTGTGGTGTGGAGCTCTCTGATCCTCTTCAGAGCTGTCCATTAGCCATACTTGTACCATTTTAGTAAATTCCTCTTACAGTAATTTTCTTACTGATCTCTTTTGGGGAACACAGACTATGGAGCGCCGCATACACAAAAGTGCTATTTATAACTGTATGTATGACACGCAAGAACCACATAAACTTCAGCTATCATTAATTTAAGTAACTAGAAATAGGGCCTTGGAGGCTGAGTGGTAAAGGTGTTTTATTGTCTACTATAGAAAGTTTAAATGGTGTTTAACGGCACTTTAAGCAATTGCTCAGCTATATCATGGCGTCCAGTTTTTACTTATTTACTTATTGTCACGTGCCTTACTGTGGGCAGGGTGTATTTGACTATTACATTAAATTACAAGGATTTTCTGTTTTTCTTCTGAAGGATGGTGATGTTCGTCTTCTCCACCCTGAAACTGGACGTCTTAATATAAAGGTCAAAACCAAAAATATTCGGAAACTTATTCTTAATTAAGATATTGAAGAGCTTTTATCACTAAAATTCACAGAAATGGTCAATTTGACCTGTTTACACAATGCCAATCACCATTAAAAGTTCACCTTATAACATAGATAAAGTCGGAGAGACTTTTAAAACGGAAATTTCGTCCTTTTTGCATTGAATCAATTGACACGTAATCCATCCACCATATGTCATAAGATTCTTCGTAAAAAAAACCTTATATCTCAACACAAAATAAATAATATTGCAAAATATAAAAAATAAATATAAACTTTCTTATTGGACACTTGTGGTTTTGTTCCTTTTTTATTTTGTTAGATCATGCAGTTCTGTTTCATCGTCCTCCGTCCGTCCGTCCGTCCACGTTGGGTTTCCGGATGATAATTCAAAAAGTTTACTTATGATTTGAATGAAACTTTGGGATATTGTTATATATATGATTGGTAAGAAGCCTATCGATTGTGGGGGAAATCCGTCAAATTTCAAGGTGACAGTCCACGAAAAACGTCAGAAATTTTAACAAACAAGCTGTGTCCGGGTAATAACTCAAAAAGTTTGCATCCGATTTGAATTACACTTTGGGATATTGTTATATATCAGGTTGGTAAAAAGCCTATCTATTTTGGGGGATATCCGTCAAATTTCTAGGTAGCAATCGGCAAAACCTTTTAACATTTTAGAAAAAAAGTTGTTTCTGGACAATTTCTCAAAAAGTTTGCATCGGATTTGAATGAAACTGTGGGATATTGTTATATATTATGTTGGTAAGAAGCCTATCGAGTCCACGAAAAACGTTAGAAATTTTAACAAAAGCGGGGGTATCAGTGATCGCTAGATCGACTTTGTCTAGTTATACTAAATTTTCGTGTTGTCTTTAAAAAAAATTGGTTCGAGTCACAGAAACAATTTCGAAATGTACGAAGTCGATTCTTACTGAGTAATAAATTAAGTACGCACGTCTAAATCTCACTAGTTAGATTCGTATTTTAATCAATCTTGTGGTGTAAATATGACTATCTAGACTCGAAATACAATTTTGTGAAAGTTACGAAAAGTCTCATGCACGTGGTAAAGCAAAGCTACGATAAAAGTATCACGCTGATGTGATAACAAAATTACGCTGAACTCATGTCGAGTTATAAGTACATGTAAAATAAAATTCTAGCTTGACGGGGTTTATCTAAGGAACAATTAAGCAGTTTCACAAAAAGTGTCAATTTTGAATATATCTGAGCTAAATGACGGGGTTAATGTTGAAAAGGAATTTTTAAGGAACGAAAAGTTAAATGTGCACAACGGAAATTTTGTTATCCCTCGATGGAGAAAATTTTTTTTTTTGTAGTTAATACTTATAAATAAATTAAAACAATAGAATAAACTCAACAATTTTATTTTTGTAACTGGAAAATTTTGAAAAAAAAACAGATCAACACAAAAACTGTTAGTTTTCCATGGAGTAATATATGACGTCAAATGGCGCGTGTCTCAATGACGATCAAATTTATTTTCCATCCTCGGATAGAAAATATTTTCAAGCCAATCAAAAGTCAATATTCTCGCAAAATTTATTTATTAAAAATTAAAACAACAACGCACAATTGCTATATCTATAGATACAATATAAAATGACATAATGCAATTCAAATGTTAAAACCACTTGGATTTATCAAGTTTAACATACTTTTCGGGGGAAAGACCGGAGTTGTACTGTGTTCTACAATGAAAATAGAGCTACTTTTTATCAGTGGAAATAATGATTCGGTGAAGCAGTTGTGTGTTCCGTTATGAAAATCTGATACCACAAAAAGACCCCATTTTATGTAAAATAAGTCTTTACTACGACAATAAATAAAATCATATTTCCCGCTTCACCATACACTCCATATTCCTACTCCATCTTATTATCTAACGTCTTCCTATCCCATCCTTTACCGCCGTCCATTCCATCCACTCCCTTACCCAGACCTATCCCTTCCCATCCCCTACCCTACCCATTCTCATACCTTATCCAATCGTACCCAACCCTACTTTTTGCCATCCTCCCCTTACCCTTCCTATCCCACAATCTGCCAGCTACCCATCCCTTCCTTACCCATTCCTTTCATCATCATCTCATCCTATCCCATCCTTACCCATCAATCTGTTCTCCAGCTACCCTCCATCTCCCTTTATCCTCCCTACTACTGCTTACTTACCATACGCAACCCATCCCTACATAATTCAACCTTTTAACAATTAACCTTCACTCACTTAATCAACCTACCTCCATCCCTAATTCCCTCCCTCTCCCACCTCCTTCCTCTACCCATCCCATCCCTGCTCCCACTACCTCTCCCTTACCCATCCCTCCCCTAACCCTCCTGCCCACCTTTCTTCCTTTACCTCCCTTACCCTACCCACCTGTCCATTCCCTCCCCTACCCTACCCTACCTCCCTAACACTCCCCACCCTAAAACTCGTCAACCTAATATAAACCATCCCTTGAAGAACCCTCCATACCAAAGAAATCTAAAAAAATAGAACATGGACAAAGCTATATTTGGGCTTAAACCCATGCTACAGGGTACCAAATTTCCTATTGGCGCCTAGGGACAGTGGGAACAACCGTTAAGCCCAGTGATAAGCTCCTCCAAAAGAAAAATGGATTGTTTTCCACCTAGCAATAACCACGCCTCAGTTAAACTTCATCGGCAAATGGACCGCCGCTGTGCAAAACACTTCATGTAAATATATTACTATAAAAAATATTACAGACCTACAGGTAACATTATCCAATATTTGTTCATAATATGTGTTAACAACGTGCATTCATGGACACCTTACTGCACATGTTTTATTAAAGATGTATTTTACTTACACTTAAAAATAATGTTTTTATATCAACCAAAATTAATATTGTAAACAAAAAATAACACAAAAACAATACATTAAAAACAAGGGTGGACAATTAAGGCTATAATATTTTCTAAACAAGATTTGCCGCGAGCAAATATCGAACTTTTGAGTACGTGTCAATAAATCACTAATTAATTATTCGCTCGGTAAAATTACATCTTTTTGTGTATTGTTTATATTAAGATTCGATTTTTTTAAAGTAATTAATATTTGAATCGATGAAGTATTATGTGAACAATATTTCATAGGTGAGTTTCAACAAAACCTTGACACCATAAACATGTAGCATGAATTACATTTTTGAGTTTGGTTAAATATGATATTCTTTAATGTGTTTAATACAGACAAAAACAACAATTACTTTTTACTACCTCTAAAAAAGTATTACTGACATGTACACATATGTAACCTTTTTTCTGCTTCGAAAAACAATGATTTAGTTGCTAATAGATATAATAAGTAGACTTATTGGTAATTGTTATAATTAAAAGTTTGTAAGTAGTTTTATGTACATTCAGACAACATTAAGTTCACAAAGAACACATTGGCTTGGACTAAAAGGCAGAACATGTTGACTTTCACTCGAAGCATTATGTATGTACACAAACGTGGCTACAATGATCCTATTCTTTTTTCAAAGACAACAAAATGGGGTCGTTATCGCGTAGGAACGTGACACGATGGTCTGTGTTTAGGCCCTAGGTATTATTACCTTACAGTCCCAAGGAAAGAGCTTCTGATATCCGCTAACTGGTGACGCCGTGATCAGACACGTTAATAAATACTTTTGTAAAAAGATTTTGTTTGAAAACACTGTTTGTTTGTGTCTACCATTCTTCACTTGGTTTTTTCACTATGCTACAACATGATTTAATTTATACACTATATATATCATATAATAGTGTTATTAAATGTGCGTTTTCATATTTGACCTATATTATGTCCATGGAAAGCTGTATTGGGTTGAGGATAGCTGTATTAGCCCGAGGCAACGCCGAGGGCTAATACAGTTATTCGAGGCCCAATACCGCTTCCCGAAGACAAAATACATTTCGAATATGAAAACATCCATTTAATGACACTTTAATTAACCAGATGA
Source organism: Limnoperna fortunei (assembly GCA_944474755.1). Classification (NCBI taxonomy): domain Eukaryota; kingdom Metazoa; phylum Mollusca; class Bivalvia; order Mytilida; family Modiolidae; genus Limnoperna; species Limnoperna fortunei. The sequence continues at coordinate 33,327,698 of OX104115.1, forward strand.
GTAAATTTTGGTACCATTTTATCATTGACCAATATAGCTTTATTGATCCAATTCGGTTCTCATGTACATAATAACAGATTAATATGAACAACCGTCAGTATGATAATGTAATTTTTGCCTTGAAAATTCTGCTGTAACGTTAATTTAAGTGATGCAAACGAATGTGTTTGTTTTTTAAATGATATTTATATATAAATTACCGAAAGTGACATTCCTGTATTTGCCCCATTTTCTGTATTGAGCCTGTTTTTCCGTATTGGCCCTGTTTTCTGTATTTAGCCTGTTTTCTGTATTGAGCCTGTTTTTTCTGTATTTGGGCCTGTTTTTCTGTATTGGCCCCGATTTTCCTGTTTGGCCCTGTTTTTCCGTATTGGCTCCGTGTACTATACATATATTGTATGGACAATTGCACATGTCTTCATATTTTACCTTTATTTTGTCCAATGGAAGCTGTATTGGGTTGAGGAGAGATGTATTAGCCCGAGGCAACGCCGAGGGCTAATACAGTTATTCGAGGCCCAATACCGCTTCCCGAAGACATAATACATGTCGAATATGAAAACACCCGTTTAATGACGCTTTTATTAACCAGTTCAGTAAATTGAAGTACCATTTTATCATTGACCAATATAGCATTGATCCAATTCGGTTTCATGGGCATAAAAGATTAATATGAACAACCGTCTATGAAAATGTTATTTTTTCCTTGAGAATTTTGCTGGGATTTACGTAATGCAAACGAATGTGTTTGTTTTCAAATAATATTTAATATATAAAAATTATCGGAAGTGGCATTCCTGAATTGGCCCTGTTTTTCCGTATTGACCCCGTTTACTATAACCGTATTGTAAGGACAATTTCAAATGTATTATACTCTACTAGTTAATAAAATACATTTCTATTTATTGCTACACGGCAAAAATATATCACGTGACCATACCTATATTCTGGACTGACATTTATTCGACAGCAACACTTTCTACAATGCTAATCTTTTCGGTTTTATAACAGTCTTGAACATTTTTTAAATTACGACTATTGTCAATGTCTGATAAATCTAGAATACTGTGTAGTAAGTTGTTTGTTTTTAGAATTCCAGATATATTAGAAAACAAATTTGTGGGACCGGTAACTATTAGGGCTGATTCGCAATTAATTTGTTCTAGTATGTATTTCTTATAATTGGTCAAATATCCCATATCAAGTCTTAGATAGGCCTTATATAACGGGAATACATTTGGTCGATTAACCGCCTATCTATTTGAATTATAATTTCATAGTAATATTTAACATCGAATTCGCTTTCAATACGACTTTCTGTATATGTGGGAACTTCCGACTCATGAGAACGCAAGATCAAGATGATTATGTGAAAAAAATGTACATTATTCAATTTTAGGTGTGGGTGGTGCAGCGCTCCACTCTTACGGGATACGGTCATGGTTTTTGTCTTTTCGGGATTAAAAGTTACTGACCATTCGTTAGAATACATTAATTTTTTTGTAGGGTTAAGTTCAATTGAATGGATGCAACTTAAAGGTTTTCGACAATTGCATAAAAGTATATACTTCTTAGGTAATCATATGCAAAAAGTTTAATGGGACAATTTGCCTCATTTACAATATCATTGATTAAGACATGTAAGATAAGAAAGATCCGCGGACCCAGAATCGAACCTTGGGGAACTCCTAAGTTTATATTACTCTATGTGGACTCTACAATTTATAACCACCTGTTGCTGTCTGTTATATAAATAATCTTTAAACCATAGCAACACATTTCCAACGATACAAATCGTTTTTATTAATCTGTCAAATGCTTTGCTAATATTAAAGAAAATGTTCCGTACTTCTTTTCCTTCATCTAAACATTTGCTAAAAACATGAGCTAAATATAAAAAATGATTTCTATTAGAGTGTCTTGGCTTAAACCCTGATTGATGCTCAATAATGACGTCGCTTACGAAATTAAAAAAGATGCTTAAAAATACATTTTTCAAATGATTTTCCGACAGCAGATAATAAGGACATAGGGCGGTAATTTTCGAGTCTTTTTCATGGAACGGTATCACATTAGCAAGCTTCCATGATAGGGAAAAAAATTGTTTCGAAAGACGTTGAATAGAGTACAAAGAGGTTTTGCTAAAATGTCATGAGCAGCATGGAGTAGTCCAGCACTGATAGCATCTGGGCCAGTTGCCTTGTTTATATTTAATAATCTTAAAACGTATTGAAAACTTCATAGTTTTGAAAAACTATGTGATGTAGACAGCGGTTGGGGGAGGGGGGGGGGGGTAAATCATCAGCAGGTGTTCTCTGTTTTTTAAACCAAACTAAATATGACGCAGTTTTCCACCAGTCTCTTACATCAGTCATGCTGCTGTTTAGCTTATTGATAAGAGTTTTGAAATTTGTTTTCTTTTTCGTTAAAAACGATGTTCACCGTTTTATTTCGGGCTTTTCTAAATAGTTTCCAGTGATGTTGAAGGTTAGATGTTTTGGACGTATGTTTAGCCGATTACGTGTTCTGATGACCGTTCTCATAACATTATTCATCCAAAAATATTCTGACTTGTAATTAATTAATTAGGGATAGAGTCATTCGCTGTTTGTAAGATAATAGTAATAGTAGCAAATTTTTCCAATAGTGTATCTAAATTATCGTCGGAATAAAAAATAACGGAGTGGCTATTTGTACGGCTGGCCAAAAAAATAGCTCTCGCGTTATTCGTCTAGCCTTCATCCTCAAAAGTCATGATTTCTGGGTCCACATAAGTGGACACATGAGGACACAGAAACCCTAACTTGTGAGGATGTCTAGCCTTTAGAAATGCGCATGTCACGAGCGTCCAGCAGCAGCAGGAGCCCGCGTCCATCTCTTTATCTCTCCCTGCTATATGGCTTGTGAAGATTGTGAACGTCATATCGGCGATAAATTTTCACCTTATGAAGAATAACAATTAAGAATCTGTCAATTTGAAATTAGCAAAAATGTATAATTTTACAAAAGAGATTCTCGCATTTACTTTAGGGGCATTTACTTTTAACCTTTAAGATCCTAACCAATAAAGCATGAGTATTGAATAAATCGAAACTTGGCCCTGGGTAAAGCATGACAAATAAAGCTCAAAGGACAAATAAAACAGAAGTTATTTTCTAGATCATATATACCCGGACAATAGCCTAGAGGCTAGCCGGAAGAATAGTGTCATAGCTATTTTACCTTCAAATTTTAAGGAAAAATAAATAAAATAAATTTTTATAAAAAAAAATAAAATATATAAAAAATCACTAATAGTGTAATAGCTATTTTCTCGGTTAGCCGGACAAATAGTCTCATGGCTATTTAATTTCCAGTTAGCCGGACAAATAGCAACTACCTAAAAATAAATGCCGTCCCAATTATATTTCCTTGTTTTCCTCACCATTTAACGTAATCGCCTTAATTGTAGAGCCACATTCTCCTCTTAAAACACGTACGAAAAGGATTTTCAATTTTCATTAAGTCTTAAGTCGGACACTGAAATCTAGCATTTGTGTTCAGGAACGGCTCGCCCACATGTACACGATAAACGGCAGCGGAATTATTTGATATGACAAGATCAATTAAAGAACTCGAATTTTCAGAGAAATGAGTCTCATCATTAATAAATTGAATCATATCATACATAGATAAGATACTTCCTATTTTTGTATTTTTCGTATATTTGTTCTTCATTGAAATCACCCAGAATTAAAATAGCGTCACTACAGTATATTCAGCCAAGTCGATAGATTGTTCAAACAGGCGGCCTATATATATAGAATGTTCCAATAAGAATGTTAAGGGTCTGTTGTTGTTTTAAATTTTGCTTCAACCAATACACATTCTAACCCATGTACCCTCGTCTCTCTATAGCTAGATCCAGTCTTCTGACGTCACTGAATGTAGTTTCAAAATAAACGATGACTCCCACACCATGCCTGTAAAAACGATCTAAAAAGTGGGAGGGGGGGGGTTTCTATGGTAACCAAAGTTCCTTCAATGTTTGGGTTCAACCACACAATAAAACAAGGTTTATCGAGATTACATACTCAGCATTGATCAAAATCTAATTTAGGACAATGATGTAATAAGTATTATATGTACATGTGTATTATGTTGATTCAGCTGTGTGGTGGTATTGAACTAAATCCTGGCCCGTCCTCTGTGGCCTCTGAACTCTCATCAACGATTTCTGCTACCGGGAGAGTTCAGATGCCACGGAGAACGGGCCAGGATTTAGTTCAATATCACCACACAGCTGAATCAACATAATACACATGTACATAATAATACTAATTACATCATTTCTATACAAATTAGTAGACTCAAAAGAACGCATCACTCTTTTGTATGTATTATCTTTTTTACAATTGGTTTCCCTCTGGGACTTTTATTACAAAAAAACGGTGTTTTGTATTTTCTGCTTCTATTTATAATAAAATATATAAAATCATTATTGGTATTGAATTATAGCTTTGTTTTAATTAAGCAATTCCTGACAAAGAAGCAGTTGAAGTAATTCCATCCTTACAAGTCACGGTTTCTACGTGGACACGTTAGACACAAAAACCCTGACTTTGACGATAATCTAATTCTATTAAAGAGTTTTTGTTCAGTTGGAGGGATAATAGTTTTACGTGTGTGCAGGTAAATTTGGGTTTAATACCGTAGCAAAATATGGAAACAATTAGATAAATTGACTTAAATACATCTGGTGATTTTTAATATTAAAAGCACTTTCCATTTTTCTGAATTTTTTTTAGGGAATGTTGCCCCCCTCGTAACTGCTAACCGCTACAGCTACGATATTAATACAACTGAATTTGGGACGCATTGCTGGCACACTGTTAATATAATAGAAAGAGAAATTTTTTTAGAAACGAACCAAAGCCAATAAAAATCACAGTTCAAACAATAATAATAAAACAAGAACACTGTAAAATTTCTAGTGTCAATATATAGGACATTTCACTTGCGATAATAAATGATAAACACTCTTTAACGAAGAAGGAGGAACAATTAGTGTCAACTACAATTCATTTGTATGCACAAATTATACCAAAAAAGTTTTAAGTTGTGAAAGTTGGTGAAAAAGGGGTGGGATGGAACATGAGGAACAAAATTTTGACTGCCACTGGAAAAAATATGGAGTATTATGTATAGTTGTAGAATTTAGAATTTTGTAGCGGCTACAATGAGCCTACTCTTTTCGAAATCTACAAAAGGTCTTTATGTGCAAGAAGAGTGGCACTCCGTAAACACGTTACCCACTAAGGTCCGCGGCCAGGCTTTCCGTATTACCTGACAATCCCACCGAGCGGGTTGAGAAATATTACATCTTGTTAATTTTTGCTGTTAATGTGTTGTCATAGGAACTAGATAATGTTATTTAAACATGTGTTTTGGTTCTTCTATTTATATAGGTAATATTTGCTCCAGTACAAATTAATTTGGGGGTGGGGGGTGGGGGCTATGTTTCCGAGTGGTTAAGGTAGTTCGTTTTTTATAAATCAAGTGGTCCTTCAACACCGAGATTGCGAGTTCGAGTCTCATCGCGGGCAGGGTGTACTCAACTCCAATTTTGATTGACAAGGATTGCCAGTTTTCCTACCGAAGGTCGAGGTTTTCTCCGGGTACTCCGGCTTCCAATAAAAACGGAACCCCATGATATAGCTGAAAAATTGCTGAAAGTGGCGTTAAAAACGATTCAAACAAACACATTATTTGGCTTCTAGGAATGCAGACCATGTAAAAGTTTGCCCCATAAAAAACAGAAATCCCATCCGGAGAAAATCCTATGCAACGAATACAATATAAAGGAGCTGAAATATGGCTGAATTGTTGCTGAATTCTTGTTAACTTAATGCTACCATAACACTACAAGTCAACAACATACATACTAGAATGATGCAAATGGTTCTCAATACACACTAAAACAATACTAAAACCCCGCTTTATACATGCTAGAATCTTACCGACTAATTGCTGAATATATACTACAACAGAATTAAAAATCCACTAAAGTCATGCTGGATTCTTGCTACAACAGTATTCATGAATGTGTTCTATATCCTTCTAAATATGCACTATGTTTTGGCTAAAACATGCTGGTTAGCTAATTTGCATATTTATACTTTACATGTACTAAACAGTCATGCTGAATTGCATAATTGACATGCTTAATTTAAGCTACAAATTGTGGTAATTTTATACTAGTACATTTGAAAAGATTTGATTGGCTATTGATTAAAACAATTAGCATGATTTAGCAGTGTCTGAGGTATTTGAGCTAGTATAATTTAGTGTTACTAATACATGCTAACAATCTATTTCTGATTATCATGTAATTTCTAGCTTATTGGTATGATATATATCCTTAAAATAGACTAGATGTATGCTGAAAAGATGCTACTCTTTGGTCTGGGTTAAGCATCTGCTGATGCTGCTTACCATTAGAAAATCACATTCAGTTCCACAAGACAGGCATAAAAGAAATAATAGATTTAGATATTTTGAGTATATTATGAAGTTTTTCTGAAAACTAGCAAAACTGTCACATAGGACTGAATGTTGTGTAAGGCTGTCAAATCTAAAAAACTAGAGGCTCCCAGGAGCCTGTATCACTCACCTGAACCTGAAACCAAACAACCCTTTTTTATCCAGCTTTTCTTTGCTATAAAGAATTGCCCAACACTTCTGCAAAAGTCATTAATTTTGACCTTTTAAGGGAAATAACTCCTATAAGGAGGAGCTTTTGATGCTTAGAGGGAGAAGGGAGGTTTACTTCAAATTTGCTGTACCTGTTATACTTTTTTAACTATCAGCATAACTCTTTTGACTCCCCCCCACCCATTTTCTATTTTAAGCCAACATAGCTATGTAGGTAGTCAGGTGTCATGATTTGCACAATTTTGGTAGAGGACGTCCTAAAGATGATGTGTGCAATGTTTCAAAGCAGTCCTTTAATGGGTTAAAGAGGAGAAGATTTTTAAAAAATCAATTAAAACCGATTTAAAAAAACAGTTCAAGGGGAATAACTCTTAAACGGTTCATCAGACAATCTTAACCCTAAGTCATTTTTGTAGCCCTTATAGAGCAGAACAATTAAGCAATGCTAACTTTTTCTCTAGTTCTAATAATTTTCAAGATTTTGAGGCAAAAATGTCAAAAATAATCAATTTCGACAATTAAAGGGCAATAACTCCTATAAGGGGTCATCATACAACTTTGACCCAATGGAGTGTTTCATAGAGCTTTTGATGCTGAAGAAGGATGGTCTCTTTGGTTTTCCTGTATCTGTTATACTTTTTGAACTATAAGCCAAAAACTGTATTTTGACCTCCCTGTTCTATTTTTAGCCATGGTGGCCATGTTCGTTGGTCTGAGGCCATGATTTGTGCAAACTTGGCAGAGGACATTTTACTGATGATGTGTGCAAAATTTCAAAACAATCCCTTCAGTGGTTTTGGAGGAGAAGATTATTAAAGAAAAGTTAACGACGATGACGACGGACGCCAAGTGATGGCAATAGCTCACATGACCCTTCGGGTCAGGTGAGCTCAAAAAGGGTTTTGAATGTTTACAAACTTTGTCCAAACAAAACTGCATGTATTTTTGTTAATAACAGATAAACATGTTTGTAGAATTCTTACAATAACTAAAAGCATTTAATAAGAATTTCTTTTTATTTAGAAATATACTAACAGTATTCAGTAAAAAAAAATTCCCTAAAATTTGTTAAACATATGCAACAGGGTTAAAATTACAAAACTAAAATAACAATTGACAAAACATACAACAAAAATGTTCAACAAATTAACATTTATGAGCCCGACATCTTATGTTGTTTTCACAAACAACCATCTTTTACCATTGATCTCTGTAGTGTCTTAGGAGGCAAGATAAATTTATGGAAGTACAATAAGTGCCTATTTATCATTGATTAATAATCAATCAATCAGAATTAAATTTAGTCTTAAGCACTGATTGTTTTTGATGCTTCTAATATAATATTTATCTCAAAAAGAAGTTTTCATTTTAAACATGATTTAATTTCCACAGTATCAAGGTTCAGAAAACACTGGTTAGTTAATTATAAAATGTATTGAATAGCTACAAAATGTATTGGTTTGAATTTAAAATGGATATTATATTTAACAACTAAAAGGTAGTCTCAGGAGGGGTGGGGCTTTACCCATGAGTATTAGTTGTAGATGTACGAAGATAGTTTTTTTATGAATTTGCATGAACATTCAAATCAATCAATGCATCATTGTATATTCTATAATAATTTGTAAATAAAGTTTCAGGTAAATGACAAATAACAAGTATTTAATTAAAAAGAACCATTAATTTAATGGAAAAAAGATGTTAAAAATTTTGCAAATTTATACCCTCTGCCTTGCAAGATTTTAATTTTCACAACAAAACAGCTGAATTAAAATTAGTTAATAAAAACTAAAGCTTGTTATATTTCAAAGTGGTTTGTTAGAGAATCTAGCTATCATTTGCTCACTGAAGATTTCTGGGTCTTTTATAAGCAAAAAGTTTATTTTATAGACAAAAATTCTTACAAAAAAAACCAAATTGATGTTTAATTTAAATCAGATGGAGTGGAATCAAGTTCAATGTAGAAACATAACAAGTTCTATAATATCTAACCAGGGTTCCCACAAAGATTTTCATTTCAATTTCAAGGAGTTCTTCACTTTTCAAGGACTTTCCAAGGGTTTTTAAATCCTTTTCGACCTCCTTTGGAATGGCGAACATCGTCAGTTTCATTGACCAAAATAAAATATTGAAATGTGAAGCCCTTGATTAATTTCACAAGTCCTAAAAGATGTATCCTGATTGAAAGCATAGTTGCAAATTATTTTGCCCCTTTGAAAGAAAAAATAAGACTGCAAAACTGTGTAATATAAATGGATAAGGCAATCTGGATTACTTTTAAATGTAAATAATTTTTCCATTTTTTCCCTTATTTTCATGATTTTGATGAATTTCCCAGACTTTTCCCAACCAATAAAGGAAAAATTAAATTCTCGATCTTTTTCTGTATTTAGGTTCATGTGTGAACCCTGTCTAACAGCATCTAAAAAATTATATGAACAATAATAACTAGTATTACAAAAAAATCATATCCTCATGATTAATGTAGAAATATACAAAGTACTAACATATCTATCATCATCTACAAAGGTAAAAATAACATATAACACGTATTATATATAGGATCTTACATTGGTACGAGTGGATTATCGGATTTCTCCAATCGAGATAGTTAAATTTCCATAATTTAACTATCGAGACTGGAGAAATCTGATAATCCAAGAGTACTAATGTAAGATTCTGTTTCTCTAATTTTAAAAAGTAATAAATTTGAGAAATGAAGTACAAATTCTCCCAACCCCAATTTTACGTTCATGACTTGAATACGCGGTAAATATTTTCCACACCGGTCAAGCGGTTGAAATATTACGTCAAAATTAGAGAAAGATATATTATATCATCAAGATCAATGTAAAAAATATAACTAGTACCAAAGTAATATAATATCTGTAGCAATATATTTGACATTTCTCCTATCTACCATTGTGTTCTGTAATGGAATATATAGGATTCATAGTTATTACCATATCTATAACACAAGTACTGTTTATTACCAGAAAACCTTTTAACTTGTTTATCTTTTTGATGTGAATGGTTATTATTTACTCAAAATATGTCAATGATGTGTAATTAAGGAATATTTTAAATTTCTAAATAGGTTATACCATGTAACCTGTTAAGAAATCTGAAATATTCCATATAATTTAACTTAAACTATAATTTGACACTTTTAATTGTATAAACAGTGATGGAACTATTTGAATGTAAATGGCGTAAGAATAGGATTGTGTATAATCTGGTCGCTCCATTTGAATTAGAGATCAGATTTCAGCTAATAAACGAAATTAATTACATACATTTGCATCAATAATGACCAAAATTTATACAAAAATTTTCATAAATGAAACAACCTCAAGTTCTTAAAAAAAAATTGTTATTTTTGTTTACTGAAACTGTAATGTTTACATGTGCCTTAGATATGAATAACAGTTTTACCAAAAATCATGCAATGAACTGATTTTTAAATGGAAGCACACATTTGGAAATGTCTATTACAACACAACATATTTTTACAAATCATGTTTATAAAATTTAAAGACATTTAAATGTAAATGGACGGAAACATTAAAGAGACAAACAACAGGTACTGTGACGAATAAACATCAACAGTACAGAAAAACAAAGATAAACACAAGTACTACATGGACGGTTTGTAAAAGAATTAACAGTGCTATATTTTTGAAAGGCAAGATAATGTTTTTTATATGGTATTTTAAATACACAGCAATTTACATGTACTTGTTTGTTTACACTCAATAAATGCAGACCATAAAGACATTTCTGCATAATCCCCAAAACATTGGCTAAAATAGTGGAGTTTAATAAAAGTAAGTAACTGTTCAAAATTATAATCATATGCAAGTGCAGATAAATATAAGTTAACATTTTACTATATTTAACAGTTTAAAAAACACCTCAACAAATCCAAGTAAACAATAAAAATATTTTTCAAGAATATTCAAAATTTCTGAACAGGTTAAAGATTATAGCTTGTTTATAATTTTTGAAATATTCCTAATATTTACATGATATAAATAAAAAATTTTAACAGTAAAAATAGGTCAAGTGACCATTGCAAGTTATTTCATATAACCTGTATTGATCCATTGGAATTGGCCAATTTCAGCTTACAAAGCAAATTAGGCTATATCCAAATAGTAATATGAAAAAAAATAATAGGATGTTGATTTATGTACACACTATGCAAAGAGATCAAAGATTAACCATGATTAACAAAGAGTATTCTATCAAGATTGGTGTCACAGAATATATGTAAAAATACTTATCGCTATTTTGCAGTATTTTCCTTTGATCTTTGTGTGCGGTATTATTCCATCTCACTCTAATATCGTGAGATGGGCCCATCTCAGCTCGTTGTCAAGAGGTCGTTAAGTAAACACTGTGACGTCACAATGTTACAAAACAGCGATAAACAGATTGTTTATGTTTGATGAAAATCGATGCATTTTCTCGTCATCTCATCTATGGGCTGTCGCACTTCGATGAGATATGGACAAGAAAATGCATCTCGTTTCAAAAAACGCAAATAATCTATAAATAGCAATGATTTTAAGTCATCTACTGAACCGTGTACGTTGTAATGAGGCAACACTGGAATCATCACATGACACATTAAACAATTAATATAACAAGTGTGGACTGTGAGCATGCTCATAAAGGGATACCCCAGAGGTCAATAAAAATCATTCATGCACATCTACATATCATGTACTTCCTTTTTAAGTTTCATTAAATTTCATCAAGCGGTTTAGGAGGAGTTGCGCTTACAAGGGATGTGGACAGACTGACAGAGAGGGCGATTCCTATATAAGTTTGGGAGAGGTATAAAAATAGCTTTTACCCTATTATATTACACTTGCAATACAAAGCTAGCTATAAAGTCACATAGACTTATAAAAAGACATAAAAACTACTCTTACTACAAGGGCACAATACAGTGACACTTAAGTCGCATACAATACACATATGTATAAAAATGACATAAAACTACATGTGCACATTTACAGTAGTGCTTAAGTCACATACATTATACATATGTATAATAATGATATAAAAAGAATGTGTGCTCATAAGCAGTGACACTTAAGTCACATACAGTACACATATGTATAATAATGATATAAAAAGAATGTGTGCTCATAAGCAGTGACACTTAAGTCACATACAGTACACATATGTATAATAATGATATAAAAAGAATGTGTGCTCATAAGCAGTGACACTTAAGTCACATACAATACACATATGTATAACTAGAGGCTCACAGGAGCCTGTAATCGCTCACCTGGAATCCAAATGACTTAAACTATATTAAAATTTTTGAAATTAACAGTTTCAGTCTAGTTGTTATAGCTTTTAAGTTACTGTGCAAAAACTAAACATTTCTTCAAAAAATTTGTTAAATACAATAACTCCTATAAGGTGCCATCTACAATTTCTGAAAATTAAATGGTTTTTAGGCATTGTCCTTTAGGGTACTTTAGAAATTTACAGTTTTACTCTACTAATAGGTGTGTTATAGACTAATTTATAATTAAAAAACTGTTCATATGTCCAAATTCATAATGAAAGGGCAATAACTCCTATAAAGAGTCATCTTGCAATTTTTGGACTAAGCAATCATTTGTAGGGCTTCTATTGCTGATCATTTGTGCAATTTACAGTTTTAATCTAGCTACTATAGTTTTCAAGTTACAGGACAAAAATGGAAAATTTCTTAACAAAATTGTCATTTAAGGGCAATAACCCCTATAAGGAGTCATCTGACAATTTCAGACCAATTAAATGAATTGTAGGGCTTTTTTGCTGATCATTTTTGCAATTTATTATTTCACTCTAGCTGCTATGGTTTTTAAGTTACAGGACAAAAACGGAAAATTTCATAAAAAATTGCAATTTAAGGGCAATAACTCCTATAAGGAGTCATCTGACAATTTCAGACCAATCAAGTGAATTGTAGGGTCTTTATTGCTGATCATTTGTGCAATTTACAGTTTCAATCTAGCTGCTATAGTTTTCAAGTTACAGGACAAAAACGGAAAATTTCATAAAAAATTGCCATTTAAGGGCAATAACTCCTATAAGGAGTCATCTGACAATTTCAGACTAATACAGTGAATTGTAGGGCTTGTATTGTTGATCATTTTTGCTATTTACAGTTTTACTCTAGCTGTTATAGTTTTAAAGTTACAGGACAAAAACGGAAAATTTCATAAAAAATTACCATTTAAGGGCAATAACTCATATAAGGAGTCATCTGACAATTTCAGACCAATCAAGTGAATTGTAGGGTCTTTATTGCTGATCATTTGTGCAATTTACAGTTTCAATCTAGCTGCTATAGTTTTCAAGTTACAGGACAAAAACGGAAAATTTCATAAAAAATTGCCATTTAAGGGCAATAACTCCTATAAGGAGTCATCTGACAATTTCAGACTAATACAGTGAATTGTAGGGCTTGTATTGTTGATCATTTTTGCTCTTTACAGTTTTACTCTAGCTGTTATAGTTTTAAAGTTACAGGACAAAAACGGAAAATTTCATAAAAAATTACAATTTAAGGGCAATAACTCATATAAGGAGTCATCTGACAATTTCAGACCAATCAAGTGAATTGTAGGGTCTTTATTGCTGATCATTTGTGCAATTTACAGTTTCAATCTAGCTGCTATAGTTTTCAAGTTACAGGACAAAAACGGAAAATTTCATAAAAAATTGCCATTTAAGGGCAATAACTCCTATAAGGAGTCATCTGACAATTTCAGACTAATACAGTGAATTGTAGGGCTTGTATTGTTGATCATTTTTGCTATTTACAGTTTTACTCTAGCTGTTATAGTTTTAAAGTTACAGGACAAAAACGGAAAATTTCATAAAAAATTACCATTTAAGGGCAATAACTCATATAAAGAGTCATCTGACAATTTCAGACCAATCAAGTGAATTGTAGGGCTTTTATTGCTGATCATTTTTGCCATTTACAGTTTCACTCTACCTCGTATATTTTTCAGGTTATATTGTAAATACCAAAAATTTTGTCAAAAATCGTCAAAAAAGGGCATTAACTCCTACAAGAAGCCAATACACAACTTCGCACTAATAGCAACTATTGTAGACCTTAATGTGCTGATCAATTTGAAGTAACGGTTTTCTCTATAGCTATTATAGTTTTTTAGATAATGATCAAAAACCTGTGTTGACCCCCATATTCTATTTTTAGTAACAGCGGCCATATTTGTCTGTTGATCAACACCCTGGGTATAAACTTGAAACTAGGAACCCTAAGGATGATTGTGGCCAAGTTTGAAAAAAATTGGCCCAGTGGTTTCAGAGGAGAAGATTTTTGAAAAAGTTTACGACGGACGACAGACGACAGACGACGGACGACGGACGACAGACGACGGACGACGGACGACGGACGACGGACGCCAAGTGATAGCAATAGCTCACATGGACCTTCGGTCCAGGTGAGCTAAAAATGACATAAAACTACATGTGCACATTTATAGTAGTGCTTAAGTCACATACATTATACATATGTATAATAATGATATAAAAAGAATGTGTGCTCATAAGCAGTGACACTTAAGTCACATACAGTACACATATGTATAATAATGATATAAAAACTATGAGCATTAATTGATAAGTTAGTAAATGCAGAACTTTGGTTATTGGCAGTTAAGGATATGATAATGATAGCACCAATAGAGTATCACAAGAGTAATATATTTAGACCTTGTTCATTTAAAGAAGGGTTGTGGAAATGAGTGACAATGTATGAATTGTATTATGCACTGAAGTTGTATTATTTTTATCTGATGAATTTGGATTGAACTAGGATGCTCAGGAGAGCCTAATTTTTTTTCGAACACCTATCCCATACACCGTCTTAAAAGTAACAAACTGTACTTTCAAGTGTCTAGAAACATGATTAGTCAAATACATGCCTGCCCAAATTTGTTGTAAAAATAACATGCCATAGGCTAATATTAAATATATTATGCAATTGCTTGAAGTGCGCCGAAAATTGCGGGGGCTAATATTAAATATATTATGCAATTGCTTGAAGTGCGCCGAAAATTGCGCAAAGTTATATTATAACAGATGCTTTGGAGGTATATCATACAAACAATAAATAAATTCCTATCTACAAATCTGAGCATCACTATAACATCAGTATAACAAATCCTAAGCTGCAATATACACTAAACCGTCTACAATGTGTTCGACTAAAATCTTTTCAATTACATTTACAAGTTGAACATCGCTGATTTTAGAAAAATCAATCATTATAGCAAAACTATTGAAATTTTGACCAATTGATATAATTTTGAGATAAATTTCCACAAATTTGTTTTAAATGCTAATTGAGTCTTACTTAAAGTACGTTTAGACACTGTGTATGGTAAAAAATAATGATAACTGGTTTTGAAAACATTTAACAATATAAATCATACTGATAAGCATTTCTATTAAGTACGAAATTTGCAAAAAATATCATCCTTTATTATACATGTTATATGTCCTGCAATAGTATAAATAGAAAATTTAACAGCATTCAGAACAAAGTGTCTGACATTTTTTTTAAATTTAAGAATACAGATATCATATCTATGGTAATATTATTTTAAATTTCTTTGATTATTTTTTTTCAGAATTCTGTAAATTTTAAAATACCCCAAAAAAATCCATAAATTCGTAGCACCATCGTATAAGTCATATGTATACTTCTCATGACAAAAAAACTGTGACTCCTCCAATGGAAAGTTTGATATTTAACCATACTTAAACCTCTAGTATCAAACCCATTTAATAATGATGTAAATAGAAAGTTGTAGTTGTATCAGACCTAATATATACAAAATATTGAAAATTAAAGTTTTAACAAGCTATGTAATTCTTTAATAAAAAAAATTAAGTTGTTTTGCTACTTTTTGACAGTTCTTTCAGATGGACAAAAATTACACCTATAGCGACCCTGATTTTTCTTCCCAGTTTACCAACTAATTGACATAACACTTACAATTATAATTCAAAGAATTTTGAGAATCAGTTGTTATCATACTTTTTTATTCTCTTCCCTGTTCAATCTATTAGAAAATTTGATATATAAGTGCACGAAAACTTTGAAATAAGCTTGGAGACTACTGGGTTTTATTTTGAATTATGAATGAAAAACAAATTAAATGTCAAATTTTTGAAGTAAATTCATTGGCAAACTATTGTACATGTGTCCAGAACCCCCTTAAATATCAAATGTAGACATATATAATAACCAGGGTATTAAAATATGTTTACTGTTTTGATTTAATTATTTCTATCATTTGATACAGGAAGCTCTGCTATGAATTCCCCTCTTGGTCCTTTGACAGTAAAAAATGAAGAGTCATCAGAATGTTTTGATGCATGTTCTGCAGAATTTGATATAGGAAGCTCTGTAATGACTTTTCCATTAGGTCCAAGTACTTTGAAGAATACAGGTCTGAAACAAGAAAGAAAAATTAACTAAAATATTTAAATAAAAAATGTATATTTTGGATTCTATACCACAATCAAGTAAGCAAATGATGCCACTGTAATAACCATCAATCATTTTGTGTTGAAATTAAATCGTTATTTTAATTGCTCAACAAATACCGGAGTACTGCAGTAACTAAAATTAATGAAAATAAGATTTCATGAAAACGAAGGAAAAAAATTTAAAAATGTCTCAGAGAAACATAGATTACTATTTGTTACTTACATTAGAACAAACATTTAAGTGATATACTTTATAAGCATTCAACCTGTATGGAATTTTAGTATTCCTAACATATAAGATAAGACTTGTAAATGTAATGTTACGGAATATAACAGAAGCATTATCTTATAAATAAATCCCAATTTTCCTTCCTAATAAAGCAAAGTTTTTATAAAGGCAGTAGTTACATACATAATATTGAATTCTACTCTAACTCTGTTATACATACAATAAAAATAAATATAATAAATCCATGCACTAGTCTAACAATCCATATACAAAGAAAATTAAAAAATGTAGTCAGACACATTCATGATATTTTGTTATGTGAAGTATATATGTATACACTAGTAATGTCATGCACACCAAGATATTGAGTTAATTAGACTAAATTAGTTAAACCTGATTTCTCTTTGTGAGTTTAGAATTTTTCCTATGCTACAAATACATGTAGATCATGCAAAATATTGTCAGTAATTTCTTGCTTTATGCAAACAAAACCAACAGACTAATAATCTACATGTTCCCAAACTTTCTTTTGCAAGACATAATAAAAAATGCTATACTGTTTTAAGATATATCACTTTCTTTGTGTTTACTTTACGATCTGACCTGTATGTATCCCCTTTGACCTTGCAAACTAACAGGTTTTTGGATAGACATACACTAATAAAGATCTATGTAATACAAGTTTAGCTTACTGTATACTGAAATGATCATAAATTACCTAAACTTCAAACTGTTAAGCAGAGCAGTAACAGAAGAAGATATCAGAAAAAACTAAAGACAAGAATGTTTTTGAATATTTATTATACTTTGTTTTAATCCCAACTGAAAACAAACTTTCTTTGACAGAAGCGATTGAATAAAATTACATGAGTTTTACTAAAACAACATAGGACTTTATACCTTTGATTGTATTTTATTTCTGTATGAAGACCCTTGTAATAAAAATGAAAATTTCTGAGGTATAACGCAAAGAATGTGAAGGCTTATGTTAAAAGTATTTGCAATAAAAATATTTATATATAATAATAAATAAATAAATAATAGGAGCCCAGTTTCATATAGCATCTCAAATTTGAGTATTTCTTCAACTCAAATATTGTCCATCACAATCAAATTGCTAGAAAATTTGATTTTGAGGAAGATTTCTATGAAACAAGGGTCCAATGTCTTTTCGTTCGTCCATTAATAAGAAAAATTTAGCAAAAGTGATTTTGTTCTAAATAAAACTAATGCCACAAAGATAATATATCATTAATAGATCAAAGGGTAAGAACAACAACCAAACTGTTAAATCAATCGTTACCTGTCTAAATATCACTTTCATTAACATTTCTGAAAACAGAACCTCAAAATCTAGTAATATCTATCTGATAGAAAAAAACTTGTATGTCAAGACTCTACCCTGAAAATGGCATAAAAAAATCTGTAACGTATAACTGTTATATTTTACTACTGAGATGACAAAAGTTTCATAACGTAGTACATTTATTTAAAAGTTACAGTTTAACATTAATTTTTTTTCCACCAGTCACCATTAATATATTCTCATCTGAAAATTACCTGAAAATTTCATGTTAAATTTACAATTTTAATTTACAATTTTACATCAAATTTGGTGGCCTCCATGGCTGAGTGGTTAAGGTAGTTCGTCTACAGTAACTATTGATCATGCGGTCTGTCAACACTGAGGTTGTGGGTTCTAGTCTCAACACAGGCAGGCTGCTTTCAACTCAAATCTTAATTGACAAGGATTGCCAGTTTTCCTACTGCAGGTCGGGGGTTTTCTCCATGTACTCATGCTTCCTCCCAAATAAAAACTGGATGCCCTAATATTAAGCTGTAAAATTGCTGAAAGTGTTGTTAAACACCATTAAAACAAACAAACAAACAAACAGCATATAAATATTTAACTTCACCTAGCCCGGGGTGAGACTAAAACCCACAATATCAGTGTTGACATGCCATATTGTCACTCACATAATATATGGCTATTACATGAAAATCAGTGAATATCTGTAATTAAAAAAAGTAGTAAATTTGTGAAATCAAATACAAAATTCTCCCAACCCTGGAGTTAAGGTCATGACTAATTAAGACACAGTATTTTCATCTTTTTTGACAAAGGAATTTTAATACACAGATCAAAGTAATATACTTTAATTGTAAAACAACTGGCAATAAATATTTAATTAATATCGTTTTTGGATAAATTTAAAGTTAACAATAGGACCATTTTCTCTCATGTGCATGTGTGAAATGTGCTCTTTCAAGGCAGTACCTGGAAGTGTTTTGTTTATGACGTTACCATTGTAAACTAACAAACAGATGAGAACCGTATATTCGTTAGTGAGGAGACAATTTTTCTCCATACTGGTCAAGCAGGTTGAATATTATGCAAAAATTAGAGAAGTAGTATTACTTTGCATGCAAAAATGGAGAATGCAGCATGGTTACTTTTTAATAAATTCTACAGGAAATATCACACAAATATGATAAATTCAATAATTTTTAAGTCTAATAAAATGTAGATGATTTTGTTTTAAATGCTAACAGACAGGAAGCTAAAGTTTTCATTTTGTAAGGCAATGTTATATTATCATGCAAATCTACTGTTGGTCCTTATACTGCTAAACAGATTTGTTTTTAACTATTTAATATCTTTCTAACCTTTCATAATTTCCAGGTGTTTGTGCTTGTGGTTCTCTGTGAGAGATTTGTAGATCATTATATGGTGGAGGTTGTTCATCATCTGAAAGATAGAATAATGACATTTTAAACAGGCTGTTATATATTAGATGAAAAATTTAATAACTGCTCTTTGATTCTATTTGTTATTTTTTTTCTATTTCTATCATGTTTCTCCTTTTCACTTTGTAATCTGTAGTAAATGAAGAAAATATGGTATTCCCCAAGGCTAACTCAAACCTCTTATCTTACATTTATTTTGTGAATTTGAAAAAAGAATACCATATCTAAATATGACCTCACATAAAGTTTTTTTTTTAAATTTACTTTACTGTGGTAATACATAATAAAAATAAAATTATTCCAATTAAAACAACTGTAAGATCATTTATTAAATTTGTTTATTTTATTTGTTGATATTGTGTTGGGGGGTCTCAAAAATTCCTGTTACTAGTCTTAACTATAATATCAAACTTACCACCATGTCTGTCATGATGCTTCTTTTTCTTCTTTTTCTTCTTTAGTTTCCTTGTGGGGCTGTATTTCACTTCATCTTCAAAGACATCGCCTTCATCTACACGATGGCGTCTTTTTTGTTTAGATGACCTAGAATTTAAATACATATTAATATCAAAACTTGCTTAAAAGAGGATACAGCTTTTAAGTAATACCTAAATTAGGACTTTGAATGTTTATATATACAGCTTGCTGGGCATTAAGTGTCTGTCAATAATTACAGAGAATCAATTGCACAGAGTGAATATCGAAAATATGATCACACAAGTGCCTCAGAATGCATCAATTTAAATGAGTGTGCAGAATTTGTTCTGCCCACAAGTTCAATTTAAACGCTTTTCAGCACAAGGGAACAACATTCATGACGTGCTATTGATTATCCTGTTTATTTATTTTAATTTTTTAAAATGTTGTTGCGCATTAAGATTTGCAAGTTACGTTGTTAAGGAATACATTGTGATGTCACTTCCAGAGAGGGAAAAACTGACTTTATTTCACATGTGAACTACTGGAACTTATTGCACAGAGAAATCTTGGTATTTCATCGCTATCAATGTCATAAATCAATCTATGTTAGCATGTCATCAAAACTACATTCAAATGTATTATTATATCAATAATAATGCACATAGGTAATATGTGTATGCTGCTTAGAAACTGGAGAAAATGTGATTGATTATCGGCCAATCATTTTCTATCTCCCTGGCACTAAAAAAAACATATAACAACAACATGCAGAGACAATGTCTCAGCATTGTACTTCATCTTATCAATGGTAAAATGGTCGCATGAAACAAACAAATATGGGTCTGTGTCTTTCGATTATATACTACCTTTTGCAACACCAACCACCTCCATTTTGAACAATGGTCCTCCTTACAGAAAGATACACACAAAGAATGGAGAGTACAACTATTTTGACTATTACATATTCAAATCGAACCAGCATATTCAATAGTATTACAGGTACTCCAGAATCCCTGATAACTATTCCATACCTAACCAGTTTTTCATCCTCAGTTGGGCGCCATTCATCAGCTTTTTCATTCTCCAAGAAAACAGTAGGTTTGTCAACAGGTGGAGTGACAAGCTGGTCATTGGATGAACCCTTGAATAATTTATTACTTTCCTTTTCTTCTCTTTCTTTGTCTTTTCTCATTACAGCTGTCATATGATGCGAGTTCTGTAAAAAATACACAAATACATAAAAAATGCACATATATATGTCAACATTTATGCCATAACCTGTTACAACAGAAATATAAGTATATTTTGCATTAGAACAAAACTAAAAAACTGTGAACAATGCTCACTAACTGAAACCCCCAGCTTCCCAATTTTCAAAACATCCCAAATATTAATCTGATCAAATGTTAAATATCAAGTGCACAATGGCTATGTGACAAAGAATCTGTGAGAGGTTTATCAAATTCCATTTAGTAGTGTGGGTGGAGTTGCAGATAAAAGATGGGTACCCCTTTATGTCAAAGACAAACTCCATGTTTTTTATGGGAAACCCCAAAAATCTTTCAAATCAAAATGTTAAATATCAGGTGCACATTGGGACTATGTGACAAAGATTCTGCGTAAGTTTCATAAGTTTCATCAAATTCCATTTAGTAGTGTAGAAGGAGATGGGGATAAGAGAAAGTGTAACGGACAGACAGACAGAGAGACGGACACCCTCATCACTAGCGGGAGGTATAAAACATGTGTAGACTGTGAGCGAATGCGCACTAGTGATACCCCAGCTTTTACAAATAAGTGTAAAAATCTAAGTATTCGGTAAACAGGAAGTAGATGACCAAAGAGCATAAAATTGCTATACACCGTAAGGTACTATAGGATAAAGCAATATCATTCTGCTGCATCCTATAGTTGCTTAGAAAACTAAGTAAATTTTGCATGTATGTCAACTAATGTGTACAAAACTACATGTAAGTATTTGGTTAACAGGAAGTAGATGACCAAGGAGCATAAAATTGCTACACACCATATCGTACGATAGGATAAAGCAATATGCAAAATATCAGGCTTCTGCATCCTATAGTTGCTTCGAAAAATGTGACAGAAATTTTTGTTACAGACAAACAGACAAGGGTAAAACAGTATAGCTTCTCTTCTCCTAAGCAGGGGTATAATTAACGTATTTTATGGTTTAAAGGTCAAAACAGGATAAAGGTACCCGTTAAAATAGCTATTTTTTGGTAAATTTAGGATTCAGTTTGATAGATCAAAGCATCATATAAGTAACAAAATTGATGAAGTAAATAACACAGTCATGTTAAATTTATTTATTTGCTTTAATATCCTCTGTCTAAGCAGTACATCTTGGCCAGAACAAGCTCCACAAGAAACTAATCGAAGTCAAACTATTCTTGCCTTTAGTTATTTTTTCCATAGACTATGTTTGATTTTGAACAAAGAATGGCAAAACACAGTATAGGTCGAGCAAACAATTTTCTGGGGAAAAAAATCGCCCCTATAAACTGTCCAAATACCATGCAAAGGGGACAGTAATAATGTTCTATCCAGTTATTGCCGACCTTATGTCAAATGTCTTATGTTTCTGAAGACATTTTTTATACATGCTAAACAGCTGTGATCTCTTTAGCTATTGAATCTCTTGCATATACTTCGTTGTAGTTTAAAGGAAGCAAATTATTTAAGTTTTTGAGTTTATATAATATACCTACCATAGTTATAAATACCATTTAAAATGAATGAATGAATTTAAAATAATAATTGGGTTGATTTTTTTTTTTAAATTATTACATGTCACAAGTCATAGATCTTTAGGGTTGTGTTACAAATTACATAACATACTTTTAAAGTGTAAAAATAAAATTTAAAAAACAAAAATTAAATTAGTAACTATACCTTTCTGATAGCTAACTGCACCTCACTCGGAACATCTGGTATTATATAGGCAAGGACAAATTTCAAAACAAAAACAATATGCTGAAACAATCAGAGAAAATAATAATCATATAGAATGTTAGCAATGATAAAAGGTATATAAGCAAAGTATAGAATAATACACAGTATTTTGTTGGACAAAACTATGAAGCTACTACTTACAAAATTTGTTTCCACTTCATTCTTGAACAATCAAAAGTATGCAAAATTGATCAAAAAGAAAGAAATCAAACTATGAACCATACACACAAAGAAATTAAAACAAAATAAAACTCATCAGAATCTAACATACATTGACTTGTTTTATAAATATCTGCCTCTGATAAAAGGATATAGTACTTTAACTAACGATGTAAAAAAGACTATATTCATTACAACATTTTTTGTAGGAAAAAGACACCACACGGAAATTTCCCAGCAAATGCACACGCATGAAAAGAGAGACCATCATAATTGTTTTATTCTTAATTTTGTTGATACATAATTTTTCTACAAATATACCAACTGCTATAAATATCAAAGTTTACCTTTAAAGAGTGTTCCATTGAAAGTATAAGTTACATGATACTATGTCACGTAAAATTCCCAATGGTTTTATAGATTGGTATTTTAATTAAGGACTAATCTTAGTTATTTATCTATTCACAAGGAAATAAGCTTGATGTTGTTGTGCAGATGGGTTAACCGTCCGTGTGTACAACATCGATAAGTTTATTTCAAATGAACAGGACAAATAATACAATGCAATGATAAATCCTTAAAATTTAAGCAACGTTAACATTTTCTGTACTAAAAAGACTATTAAAAACACCTCAAAATTGTCAAACAAGGTAGCAGAATTTATTATTTTCCCATCTGATGCCCCTCACTAAGTACATGCTACCATGATGACAACTGAAAATTTGTTTCTTGGATTATAGTAACACCCATTCATGTACAACATTTAGTGTGAATTTATTGTGAATAGTTTTCTCTTGTTATATAATAATCTTTTACAATGTGTGACATTGTGATTTGAATTTAGGTCATATTACAGCAATAAGATGCAGAAGGTCATCTGGTACTGTAGCAATCCTCATCATGCAACAAGTTTTGCATAACCTTGTAATTCAAATGATACCTTAAAGAGTTTTGATTGCTGCCAGCAGCCATTCCTAATTTACATTTCTAATATGACTCTTTATAGCGAGCACAGCTCACAGCGGTGAGATCTACGGCAATTATGTGTCATGTGATCAAAATGAAATCACGTGATCAAAATCTGCTTAATGCTGATATTGATTTTTTTTCGTCCGGAGGTTGATATCGTAAAAAAACTGGAACAAAGTGAATGAATCAAAAGTTCTAAAAATAATTTTAAGAAAGACTTGAAAATAAAGTTGGCATCGATAAAAAATAAATGTTATATTTATAATTAACACAAAAATTTCATACTATTTTTTTGCAAATCGATCTTTAAAAACTGACAATCAAATTACATTTCATGTGACATCACAGTTACTAAGAAAGACGTCAGGTGACCACTGGAATTTAGAGGCACTTTTAGGGTGTTTGGAAGTAACGTCAATTATGAAATGCATATTATATATTGATAATAAAGGACTATATTGTCTGTGTTCGCAATTTGGCATTGCCTACTCCATATTAACGTCAAAAGATATACATGTATTACCCAATGTATCCCCACTTCGCACACGCGCAATGTGATGTAAGAGGTGAAACAATGTCACAATATCAACAGCTGAATTTTGAAGTTCTGATTACAATAAAAGTCAATAAATAAGACATATCGAGGGCAGGATATGGTAAAATATTCAATAAATGTTTTGTTAAAGTGTGTTTTGCGTAATGTACATTGGAAATTTAGAAGGATTTCTTAAGCAAAATTTTTTATCATGAATGGCGGCTAGAAAATCATGGCGTATATGGTCCGCTTACATAAAAAAAAACCCACAGGATTTTGTCATATTAGAATTGTAATTCATTCTGGGTATAATACAACAATATAAAGGCCCAGCCCATGTGTAAATGAGTACAACATCATACCCCTTATAAATTATTTCTTAAATATGTGTCTTCAGATCTCAATTTTAAAACAATATTCTGGAAGCTCAATATTAAAAGTGCCATGCAGAAAAACACTGTCATACATGATGCATTCATATGTTTTAAACAATCAATGTTAAGTCACATTCATGCTAAAAACAAAACAGCATGTTGCGTAAATGCATTCTGACAATATAACTGAAAACTATATAAATGCATGACCATCTTTTAGTGATTATACCTGCATTGTTAATCATCCTATGAAAATAAACAAAACTGTTTTTATTAAATAATTGCACTAAATGATTCTAGAGCACTTTTCTCATTACATTTGTCCTGCCTTGTTAACTGGTAAGTGATGTTCTAATTCGAGACAAGGTTTTTGTTTTTTGTATGACTTCTTGTTTCGATTTCTATCAGATTTTTTTTTAATGCTGCAACCAATGGCTCCCACCAGAATGTACATGTCACCGAAATAATGCAAAGTTGGAAAAAAGTATCCTTTTTTAAACAATTTTCAGAAAAAGCTGGAATCCATGGTAAGCCACTCATCTTCATGTGACTAAATTTAGTTAATTTTGCTAAACACAATGAAATAGAACATGCATGTTAAAGATTTTCTACTTGTATTAATGGTGATTCTTTGTTGAAGGACAGGCGATTTTACAATCATTCATACTAAGTTTGGATCAAATGGAATCTGTAGTTTATGAGTTATTTACCTTAAAATAAGCCCTTTTAAATGGTGATGTACCTTTAAAATGTATCGAAAAGAGGGACATTTCAGTTGACCATGTCCCAATTAAATGTCAATTCTAATTAATTAGTTTTTCCTTACCTCAAATCCCAGAACAATCCATAGTCTTGTATAAGGACTGTAGGATCTGCCCCAAGAGGACGTGAAACCAATCAGGAAACCATTAGAAACAACGCCACAGAAGTTAACAAACTCTAGTATGACATACCAGGTGCCTGGAATATAAAGTGAATAAAATATGTAGTAAATATTGGTATTTTTGATGCTTAATACATACTATGTCTACAAATTAGATGCAATAATGTTCAGGTTTTGTGTTTGTTGTGTGGTGTGCATGTCTGTTGCTTGTTGTGTCTGTGAGCTTTCATTTACCATCCCTTTGTACTCTTGCATTTTTTTCTTATAAATACACCTCAGTAACCTTGGATTTACTTTACTTTACTACTATGTCAGCATAAGAGGTTCGTACTGCCCAATTTTGTTTACCTTAGCTGGAACTTACTTCAATGGGACAGTGTGCAGCTATTTTCCTGCATGATGTCCAACTCCCTAGATCACTCCATCACATCCATAACTGATTTCTTCACTTATTATACAGAATGCAGTGAGTACCATAAATATCTGACACTACCAATTCACGAAGCATTGTGGCCAAGTTGTTAAACTTCATCTACTATTTGATCACAAGGTTGCAGGTTCAGGTTTCACTGCGGACAGGGTGCACCCCAATTTAATTCAAATTATATCATCACTTTGATCCCCTTTTTCACCTGATCACTGTGAAGGCGAGAATAGCACTTTAGATACTGGTGGTATCCACGTGTAAAGTGGAGCGGAGTGAATATATAATTTTACTTAGATTGGGTGTGCTCTACTCCAATCCTAATGGACAACGATTACTAATGGCATTAAACACCGTTAAAAAAAACCAACACGAAGCATTTCAAAATGACAAATGAAATAATCTTACCAATATCTTGTGCAATAATAGCTAATGGCCGCCTGTACCACCATAACATTCTCCTGGCATCAACTCTGATGTCGACAAAATTTGTCAGGAGTGCTAACAAGGGAGCTAATGGCAGTGATGCTGCAAATAACTGTAATCAGAAAAGGGAAATCCTCAGATCCTATTGGAATCTATTTTTTATTGTAGTTTTTATTTTAAAACATGGTTTTTTTTATTTTGACATAGAATTGAAGATCTTTTTAGTATTAGTATGTTATTTACTGTTGTCTGTTATACTGTACAGTTGGGGATGATAATTGAGTTTGAATATAGGATTAAATGCCTGGATTTATGGATGTATACAGAAGACCAATTAACACACAATGATACACTTGAGGGTTAATTGGTCTATTTTATACATCCATACATAACTCCCTTTAAAACCATGTTTAAACCTTATAATACTGTTAACTGAAAAAACTAGTACCACATTTAGTTACAATCATGCACTTATTTTGAGCAAGATTATTACACCATTTTGTTTCTGAAAGTAGTTCATCTTTCCTAAAATAAAAACTTTTCAAAATGTCACCAGAATTCATTTAACCAATAGTATGAAAGTATTTCAAGATATACAAAGCATATAAGCTAGAATTATAAAGAGGAAAATAAATGTTTCAAACAGCTGACCCAATTTATTATGTTTACTGACATTTGGTATACATCTAACCACAATTTACTAGTGAAATTATTGTCAATATTGCAATACCTAAAGTTTTCGGAGATGGATCAGCTTAAAAGTCAGGGGGATCTGAGTTCATCTAAAGTTTTGGAGTAGTATCACAGCTTACAACTTAGGGGGATCAGTTTACATAAGTTTCAGAGTAGGGTCACAGCTTACAAGTTTGGGGATCAATTTTTTTCCAATTTTTTCTAATGAATGATGTTTGTCTTTGTTTCTTTTTGTAGTTATACATGTATAATTGTTTTTTCCATACCGATTTATAACTTTGTTAACACATCTTAGTATATATCAAAGACAAACCATTAGGAAGCCATATTGTATAATTTTTTCTGTGTATTCTCCCATTGTAAAATCTCCCAGAGATGGTTTTAATTCTTCCTTCTGCACAAAAGTAAGTTTTTCTTGCATTTCGTTGACTTTCCTGTTGCAGCAACACTGAGGACGTTTCTTCCATACACGTTTTAAAAACCTTCCAAAAAATAGTAGAAAACATCAAACAGAAATCATTAATATCATTGTAAATTATGTTTCAACTGTCCAGTAATTGTGTTATTAAAACAGAAGATTTGTTGTCCAAAGTTAAATGGTAGTCTAGAAACACCCCTGTGCTGTGATAAAAGGCATTCTAATATGATGTCCTTCAAATGCATTGCAAACAAACCTCTTTTAAATATTCAATAAAATATGGCTGTTCCATCCATTTAAAAAATCACACCTCATGAGCTTATGCATTTTTTTGCTTGTCTTTTTATTTATATTGAAGATTTGTATTATGAAAATCCAATAGAAAATGTTTCCACAATAACTACGTTGTGTTTTCAAGAGACATCGTGATGTTTACAACTATTTTCGTGAGTTTAATGGTAATCATGCAAACCACGAGACTTTTCCCTCCTCAGCCACAAAGGATGTTTAATAGTAAGCACAACTGAATGCATTTCAAAATACTGATAAACTGTTGAAATTAATTAAATTTGCACCATTTTGAATCTACAACAGGCGCATAAGCTCGTTCAAATGCGGTAAGCAGTTTTAATGTGTCAAGCAAAAACAGCAACACAAAGTCACAGAAACGGTGACCGATGTAACGGAAGCATTCAATTCTGTAGTTCTTTCTTCCGATTGTTAAATTATATTGTTAATGTTAATAAATATGTTAGTTTGTTTTTAATATATATTTCTTACTTTTTTCTACCTAAATTTACACGAGAAAAATAATATTTTGTAACAAGGGAGGAACTTGGAAATTGGAACAGCCAAAATAAACCTTTACCTATGTAGACGCGAAATATAAAATTTTCATATCAGAATCGAAATAATTCATCAAAAAGCTTTGAGATCAGATTTAAACAAATACCATCTAAAAGCTAAGAAATCAACTTTGAATAATTGTCATGTGGATCTAAAAGGATAGCATGGTGTTTTATGTACCAGATCAGTACATCAAACAGTTTTGGCAAAGGTTTGACAATATTTAGGAAGAGGAACAGGAAGGATAACTCTTCCACTTACGTTACTACCAGCAATAAAACTCATGACACAGTTCAGGACAAAACTTGGCAACACAATGTTGACAATCAGAAAAGATAACTCAGCCAAACTGTACTTACGGTAATACAACATCCCCAAACAATTTAGGCAAAGGCTTGGTGATCATTAAAATGAGGATCTGGAATGATAACTCGGACATGCAATTTCCATTTGGTTCACAATCATCCTGATAGAGAGGTCCTTTACCAACAATACCATCTTGTCCAAAATGCTACAAGAGCAAAAAATAAATAATTAAATTTTCATGAATATAATCCCACTTCTTTTACAATGACTAAAATCCTGGTTATTGTGAAAATAGGAAAAACATATCACATTGGTAACAGTTTTTCCTGGTTAGATCTTTGGTAAAAGAAATACAAGCAAAATTCTAATATGACGTCCTTCAAACGCTTTGGAAACAAACCACTATTTAAATATTAAATAAAATATGGCTGTTCCAGCAGTTTCAAAATAACACCAACGTGGGCTCATGCATTTTTTGCTTGTCTTTATTTTATGATTCCATATTGAACCTTTGTATCATGTAAATCCAATAGAAAAAATGTTTCCACAATAGCTACGTTGTGTTTTCAAAGTACCTTGCATTGTTAACAACTATTTTTGGGACATTCACTGGTAAACAGACAAACCCAAGGCTTTTCCCGCCTTCACCGCAAACAATTTTTTACTCTATGCACAACCAAATTTCAAAATGGTTAATGCTGATTAACTGTTTTAAACAATTTTAATTTGCATAATTTTAGATCTACAACAGGAGCATAACCCCGACTAAAACTAGTAAGCAGTTTTCATTTGTCACACAAAAACGGCAGCATAAATTCAGACACTTCTGATTGCTAAATTATGTTGTTAATGCTATTATGTTGGTTTATTTTTAATTAAAATAGTTTTTTCCTTTTTCTACCAAATTTTACATGAGAAATAAAATCTAATTTGTAACAAGGTAGGAACTTGGAAATTGGAACAGCTAAAATAAACCTTTACCTATGTAGACGTGAAATATAAAATTTCTATATTTTCATATCAGAATCGAAATAATCACTTGTTAACTTTAAAAAAACTACCTGATGTCATGGCAGAAACCCAGATGGAAAATTGAATCCTCCCTGCAAGTTTTTTTAAACACCATGTAATATGGACCCCTGTATTTTTTAATTTAGGTGGGTGCTGAGGGGGGATAAGGAGGGTTAATGTCAATTCTACATTTTGGAATGATTAGAAATATTTCAGTAAAGGTCAGGGCTTGAGAACACAATGTTGAGAAAGCAATGACAATATTTGATTTTGAAAGGATTAAGTGCATTAAAGGTAAGTGTGATAGAATTTCCTTCTTGTTTTAATTGCAATTAACTATTAACTTGCTTTATATCTAAAAATAAATATTTGCTTCTCAACATTACTGCACAACATTTTTTAAGAACATATTCTGCATACAATTTTATGTATAAGCATGCATGTTGTTTTAAATAAGTATGTCATGATAGGATCTTACATTGGTATGAGTGAATTATAAGACTTCTCCAATTGAAATAAATTTGGAGAAATAAGATAATTTAAGATTACTAATGTAAGATTCTCTTCTCTAATTTTAAAAAGTAGTAAAGGTGCGAAATGAAGTTAACATTTTCCCAACCCCATTTTTATGTTTATGGTGGTAAATGGAAGTTGATTTGTTTATGACATCATTAGTTCTTATTATGATGTTATTATTTTAAACCAATCAACTGCTGAGAAATGCATTTTCACTAGTGACGAGAACTATTTTTTTCCACATTGTTCAAGCTGTTTGAATATAATGCACAAATTAGAGAAATACTGCTTTCCTTTCTTTTAATATAATTTAATATTCTAATATGACGTCCTTCAAACGCTTTGGAAACACACCTCTATTTAAATATTCAACAAAATACGGCTGTTCCAGCCATTCCAAACCCCCCTGTGTGTTGATGTTTTTGCTTTAAAATTTATTTTATTTTGTACCTTTGTAAGAAAATCCAATAGATAACATGTTTTCACGAGAACAAGTCCATTTTCTATTCTATGCCTTTATTGTTTACATGTTACAAGTCTTCCTTGACTTTAGCTACGTTGTGTTTTCAAGGGACGTTGCGTTGTTTACAATGACGTTCAATGCAAACCGCGAGACTTTTCCCGCCCCCACCACAAACGAATTTACCGTTACGTATCAAAATGAAAACGCAACCGAATTTCAAAATGTTGATTAATTGTGGAAAATAACTGTCGATTTAAATTTGCACCATTGTGGATCTAAAACAGGAGCACAAGATCGACCAAATGCGGTAGGCGGTTTTCATTTCTCACGCAAACGCAGCAACACATGAACAGTCCCGCCACACTGCGACTGATGTAATGAAGCATTTAATTTTGTCGTTCTTTATTTTGATTGTTAAATTTTATTTTAAATGTTAATAGATATGTTTGTTTGTTTTTAATTTATATTTCTTCGTTTTTTTCTACTAAGTTTTACACGAGAAATATAATAATTTCGAAACAAGGGAGGTTCTCGGAAATTGGAACAGCCAAAATAAACCTTTACCTAGGTAGTCGCGAAATGTAAAATTTCTGTATTTTCATATCAGAATCGAAATAATTCATGGCTGCCCCAATTTTATGGATTATTTAAATATGGGTAAGCATTATATTCATGATATTTTACCATTCGCTAATGCTCATGGCAAAATATTCATGAATATAATGCCTACCCATATTTAAATAATCCATAAAATTGGGGCAGCCATGAATTATTTCTTAATTTAAAGAAAGGTAACTAAATACAAAACTGTAAAAATGCATAGCCAGTTGCATATCCATAAATGATATTTTAACAAAAACAAAAGAAAACACTACATTTATCACAAAGTTACATACCCCTCTAACAAAGGCTATGTAGAAACAGGTTGTGTAATTGTTAGCAAACTGGAAGGCAAATAACTTGACTATCAAGGCATCATCATACATTGTCTGTGTTCTGTGGTTCTCTGCAAAAAAATCCAAAGTATTAAGGTATCCGGACCACAATTGACGACATGATTATATTTGGTGTCCTGGATTTCGATCGTTTTTCAATGGAGCAGACCTCTGTATGTTTGGCAAACATCGGAAATAAGTATTTTGTAACTAACTTTTTTTGGCATTGTTGTCAAATATCAAGCTTCTTCAAAATGTAGAACTAAAGTTTGAAGCGATCAAAAACTGTTTTATTATCTTAGAAGCGAAGTACAGATTGCCCTGTAAAATTTGAATAGTCGTCAATGTCGTTATTCGATGTTGTTGCCATTCAAGTTGGAAATGGTGATGTTTCTCATAACGCAGTGTTCATTGCATAATCATGCCATTTTGCTATACAAAGGGAAATAATCAATACGAAACCGGTGTATACTGGTTCTAAACCAACTGGCACTTTCTACATAGAGCGTATTGTTAAAACACTAGGAAACCAGTAAAACCGGTACATGAAAAATACAATAACTAAATGGGGGAACAAAGTTGACCTGCAGTAATACAATAATACAATCTGAAATCAAAATGCTCATTATTGTTTTATATTTTGTACTTGCGTTAAATACATAAAATAAATGTCATATTTTACTTCTTACTTAATAAAACAAACAATACAGGTCTACAATTCACTCTTTCACATGCTGACCACATGACTGTGTTGTTTGGTATGCAATCATCATTACCTGTGTAAAAAGACCCCTTGTCTTAAGTGAACTTTTTTTACAATTTCCCTTCAAAGCTCGCTTAAGGCAGGTTTGACTGTAATCTATAAAACTAGAATGTACCATTCAATACTTACCCCAGTCTGTAAGCTTTCTTGCCAGAAAATCATACAGCTGAAATTAATGAAGATCAAATATAGTCCATAAAAAATCATAGAGTACCAAAAGGGCAGGTTTCCAAGCTACCCATCATTTAAATCTCGAGTCCATTGACAAAAAAGAGATGTGTTAGTCGGCTGAGCGCCATTAAAAATAAGTTAGGTCTATGACAATACAAGGAAAGTAATTTCATGCAATTGTTTTAATACTGATAGCAACATTTTTTGTTGTTAAAATTAATTCCTATAATTTTCTATCCAATGCACATTTAAATACCACAATTATTTCATTACTTTCTCTCTAATTTTTGATACATCATGTGTAGATAAATCTGCTGCTGGAGGACTAATATGTGCATTCCTTGATGTAACTAATTGCAGCCAGGGAATGACATACAAATTAGAATCTAGTTCTGATCTTGGGCCCTGGGACCATACTGGGAGGGTTCCCAGTGCTCGACCCACAGAGCAGCCCATGCGTCCCCGGGTGGCCGATAGGGGAGACCCTCTCCTTGGGGGGTTGTCAGGTCATAATACAGAAAGCCTGACCACGGACCGTAGTGGGTAATGTGTTTGGAGAGTACCACGCTCCTTGCATGATAAAGACCATTTTGTAGATTTAAAAAAACAGTAGGCTCATTGTAGCCACTACAAAAGGCTAAATTTTCCGCCCCTACCCAAAACTTCACACTTTTCCAGTGGCAGTCAAGGTTGTATTCCCTGTGACCCATCCCACCCCAATTTTCCGTTGATTTATTGTTTGTTAACTTGTTCCCGTACGGAATATAGCTGGAATATTGCTCGCTGGACATAAGCAGACATCCAATCAATCAATAAACTGATCTGGGGCCATATTTATTCATATTAACTTAATCTGATCTTATAATAATGCTGTTCAATAATTATTAAAATTCTAGTAGTAACACATTAAATTAACACTGATGCCTTTCAAGCCAAAGTTATTTCCCTTTTGGAAATGAACATTACATCAATAATCCTAAAAATAATCCTTTCAAAAAAGGTTGAAAGTGTATATTTGCATGTTCATACATACCTTGCCTAATATAAGAATGGATATTGTGTTCAGCAAAGAAGATATCACAGTTGTCAACAACACACATGCCTGAGGTGTCATAGTTGGACAATAGTCCACGCTGGTTATAACTCGATAGATAATGACAGACACGACGCTTGCCAAAACAAGACACACCATGAATGCCAAGGTCAAGGCTGAAAAGGCATATTTTATTAACTGTTTTTTCATTGGATAATACCAGTCGTTTTCCTCTGTAACTGGATCCTGTAAAATAAACATCAGTATTCATATTGATTTAAAACATTTAGGTGCAGATATGATCCGGGGCTAAATTGGCTCTAGAATCAAATATATATTATACTGCCCTATTTTTTCAGAATCAAATTTTTAATATATGTAATTGAAGACAATATCCTACTATAAGATTACAATATACCGTTTTCAGGGGTTAAAAAGCAATAAAATGATGGTAAATTTAGTAAAATGCCACAAATTATGCAAAATCCCAACTATTTGAGATGCTCAGAAATAAAACATTCACACAATAATGAAATAACTTATCTGTTTGAAGATTTGCCAGTATTAACTGGTGATCTGATGGTCACAAATTGAGAATACTGGTGATGTATTAGCTGCAACAACAAAAAATACTTGCAACCATCACGCCACTAACTGATGGTTGAAATATCTTCCTTTGTTGCAGCTAATATGGTTTAATGTCATTAAATATTGAAATACATGAAAATACGCTGTTTTCAAGATAGGTAGTTAGATGTATCCTATCACATGATTTATGATACAACATGATTTTATTTTAGGCAATTTCCTCATACTCATTCTAAAAATTTATATCAAGTGTGGGCTCCCAAATACAACACAGCACAGATTTCATTGCATTGTCTTTTTTAAGCTGTCCCATTTCGTTTCAAATGTTGCTGCTTTCCACTAAAAGTGCCCTTAATTTTCATGAAATCACATGATCAGCATTACAATTTTCACCTCCATTAACAAGAGTGATTATATCTTGAAAATGATGTATTATCTTCATTTTAATACAAAGATAATAATTCGACTTAACTGACTAAAACAAGACATTTATTTTTACAAGAAACAACATCTGTGTTAACATTTGACTGCATTAACCATTGAACTGATGCCACAAAACAATTCATACTGTTCAATCACAATTGACACTACAATACTAACTTGTTTCTAATAACTCTGAAATTACAAAATAAAAAAATAGGAAAATTGCAACTTCATTTGTATGTAAAAGACCCCAAAAACATTTCCAAATTTCACATGATTTGTTCAAGGCTTTCTCAAGTTATCATGTGGAGAACACAAATTTGGTTATTTTCAGCATTATAGGGGCGAAGAAAGAAAAAGGGAAATCAGTCAAAATTGAAATCAAACCGCTTTTAGTGGTCCCCAAAAAAGATTCCAAATTTTATACGATTTGGTCAAGACTTTCTAAATGTGGAAACCAATTACAAACATACCTTCAAGATCAAATTTATCATAAAAATCGATCAAAGACAGAAATAGCCGGATTTCGTTGAAAATTAACCAAGTCGGTTAACAGGAAGTAGGTGAGAGACAGACCTGAAATCGAATTCCACGTTATGGGAGGCCATGCTGATGCTGCATACCAAATTTCAAGAGAATGTGATTAGTAGTTACTGAGAAAACTGTTACGAAAATTTTTCCTATTTTGACCCTTGAAACAGTCTAAGTCGGCTTGGAAAACAGGAAGTAGATAACTGAATGACCTGGAAAGGGGAGGCACGGTAAAACTCATCATGCTAAAGCTGTGCACCAAATTTGAAATCAATCCCTTTAGTAGAAGCCGAGAAAACTGTTACGAAAATTTTTTCCCCGCCCGCCCAACAATCACCATATTATAACCCGGATTTTCACTCTGTGAAATCCGGCCAAAAATATTTATAACATAAACAGATTCTGTGATAAAATGGCATGACACTCACAATTCTATGCTTAGTTCCATAGAACTCAGGTCTGTCTGGTTCTGTGGCTTCAAATTGGTCCACATCCCAT
This sequence comes from Limnoperna fortunei, assembly GCA_944474755.1. Taxonomy (NCBI): domain Eukaryota; kingdom Metazoa; phylum Mollusca; class Bivalvia; order Mytilida; family Modiolidae; genus Limnoperna; species Limnoperna fortunei. Next base: position 33,363,269 of record OX104115.1, read on the forward strand.
TCATATGCCAAAGTAGCTGTTTTTCTCTTCCATAATTCCAAAAATATTGTACCTACCAACAGAAATTTTAGCCAATATGGTTTCTTTAGGAAAATAAGACATTTATATAATGTGTACATGTATAAATGCAGAACATAGCAAATTATTTATTATCACAAACCATCACTAGGGGCAGTTATCGTCATGAACATGTATGTATCTATTCTTCTCTTTATTTTTATGTAATGTTCAAACCTCTTGACCAGTGTGGAAAACATATTTCTCATGTAGTGAATGTTGAATGGTTTAAAATAATAACGTCACAAACAAAAATAATTATGCCAAACAAAACCACTTTCATTTACAGCGAGCCCTTCTGATTGAGAACATTTCACATACAAAAATAGTCATATCAGTAAAGATAAATGTATAAAAAACAATGATCTGATTATTACTTTGAGCTATTTATTAAAAATTCTTGGTGACAAAGACATATAAAACCCAATAGAGAGAATTAATTAGTCATGACCATAAAATTGGGGTTGGGAGAATTTGTATTTAATTTTGCAGATTTACTTCTTTTTAAAATTAGAGAAACTTACATGAGAACTCTTGCTGCAATTTTACATTTAAATTCCGTTAATGTAAACATTACATGTACAAGTTTTAAAGGTCTTGGGATTGATCTAAACATGGAACAAAACACACAATTTTTCTCACATAATTAGGATCATTTTAGCTGTGGCTGAAAAACAGGTCAGGTAGATTTTGCTTTTTTTACCTGTCATTGGTGTGCTTGGGCATGCAATGGTGGGCAAAACTTCTAGCTTGTTTGCCCTGCCCAGTCCTTGTTCCAGATTTCCTGTTTCCTTAGTTTTATCATAAATATCCATGCATAGTCGACAGAAAAAAATTCAAGTGCATTTAATATTTGGACAAAATAAAAGAACAATCACAGAGGACATGGTGAGCTGCCCACAGTGGAGGACATGCTAAGCTGCCCACACTGGTGACTAGCTACAATAATGTAGCTCCTTTTTTTATGGACGAAGCTACAAAGAGGTCCCATTACTCGTAATGGAGCAGCCGGGAGTGATTCACACCCAGAGGTTTTATGCATATAATCAGCTATTATATATGTTTCCCTGGTTTGCTACATACTATTGTATGTCTTTGCAGTTTAACTGATATTTCTACAACACCTTAATCGTTAGTTTTACACTGTATTTGTAATCATGGCATTGTTGACAAAATTTGAATTCTGGAACTGCATAATTTCGGAATCGATTTGGTAAAAAATGATTATTCCGGATCAATTTTTTGGGATTCTATGCATAAGCTGGGATCAAATTTTTAACGATACAATTCTACAATTCTACACTCCACAATTTCAATTTTTTCAACAATGCCATGAATACAAAAAAATGTTAAAATGACTTAAATAGACATTGTAGAAATATCAGCTGAACGGCGGAGAAAGGAAAAGGTATTTATTAAACAAAAACAGCAGTTTAATAGCGGAAAATATGTATAAATCCTAAGAGAGTTTTTGTGACCTCTGTAGCTCCATCTATAAAAATTAAATAAAAAAAATACTCCATCACTAGTAATGGGACCTCTGTAGCTCTGTCCATAAAAAAATAAAAAGGAGCTACATTATTGTAGCTAACTGGTGACGAGTGTTAAAAGCAAACTCCACCTCAGTGTGTGGATGCAGTGATGTCTTATCATACAAACCCCAAACACAGATAATTAAGGCATAGTACGGTGTAGCATCATTGTCACAGGCCAACTTCACAACAGTTAAAATGTTGGTCACCCTGTCAATAAAACAGCATAAAGATTATGATCAACCATTAAAGTGTATATTCTAAGTAAAAAATAGAAATCAAACATTCAGAATTTGAAGTTTTAACAATTAAGTAGCAAATGTTCTATATGTGGAAATATTAATTATGAAAAAATATAATTATTATAAATAAAATATTATAATTTGTGTGTGTGTTTCCAATCAATCAATTATGAAACTAAATATTACATGAATAGAATTTTGTGTGTCTAAAAAATACCTCTGAGTAGTGTTAAATCACTAAAGTACTAAGATTTCATCAAAATATGGTTATTTTTGTACACTACACAAGCGGTCAAGCAGAATCCAACATTAACTTGTTTTCTGATCTGATTCATGTACGCATTTGTAACACAAAAAAATCTTGTCAACAACAATGAATGAGTCTGTTGCTAACTGATTTGAATGTTTCTTGTTGAGAAATTCAGATATTAAACAGCATTTTAGAGATTGAAAAAAATTTGTCTGACATTTTTGTTGTTTTAAAAAAAAAAAAAAAATTTTATCCATGTAAAAATTATTTTGGTCTACTTTAAAATTTATTTTATAGCTCTTATTTTCTTCGGACAGCTCAGCTACTACTGCATCTGAAATGGGTTTGTACATGAATCATGTGACTTTTTTACACACACGCATGTAACCATACACCTCACATCTGAGATGCTCACTGTTAATGGTTCCATTTTTCTACAAAAAAAATCACAAAAGTTTGAAATGGCCGGGTTGCAAATCTAAGTGCCTCAATAAATAGGGAATGGTTTACAATTTGTCGGAAGAAAGTTTTAGGTCTGAGTAAAAAAATGTAGGAGGAGTTGATTACACAAAATAGGTACCGTCTTCTGCAAATGTCGTGAAAAATGACTAAGTTCCCATGTCAGGAAAATAAGGAAAAAAATCCTGGAACAATATATGTACAATCTTTCTGTGAAGTTTCAGAGGTCTGGGTTGAAAACTGGAGGAATTGATTACACAAAATAGGAACTGTCTTCTCCAAATGTTCTGAAAAATGACTAAGTTCCCATGTCTGGAAAATTAAGAAAACAATCCTGGAACAATTCCATAATAGCAGGAGCACAACTTCAATACATGTGCAATCTTTTCTGTGAAGTTTCAGAGATCTAGGTTGAAAACTGTAGGAGATGTTGATTATACAAAATAGATACCCTATTTTCCCTGCCGGTCGGACTTCACCATACTATAACCCGGGTTTACACATCTTGCAACACGGCCAAAACTCTGCATTTTTTTTAAGTTTTTCCAATTTTGTTCCATTTTCCTTTGATCATATGATCATACAATCTGAGAAAATCCTATCATACTCTACTAGCGTGATATGGATAATTATCATCAGTTTCTAACAACGTTGTTAAGTAGACAACATCACATCAAAATGTTACAAAACAGCAATAAACAGATTTCTTTTTGTTTTATATCCTCGATCTTGTCATCCATTTAGTGGCTTCCTGAATAATTTTTCTTTCAGAAATAAAACAAACAATATATGTGTTTAGCTACTGTTTGTTTGAATTAGGTGTAATACCAATTTCAACAATTTTTCAGCTAATTCACTGTTTTATTATTATAAATGTAACTTACGCAGTGTCATTGGCAGCGCTGTAATTAACAAAAGAACATGTCAATATAATGTAAACATTAATATTATTATCACAGTTTCCTGCAATCATTGCATTTGCTGTGCAATAATTATATACATAGTTGTTTAATTAGGTATGTTTGTTTTGTTTGTGTGAAAGGGGATTAACGCCACTTTCAGCAATTTTTCAGCCCAGTTTTTATTGGGGGGTACACAGTGAAAATCCGTGTTCTTCGTTACAAAACCCAGTAATCCTTGTCAATTAAGATAGGAGTTGAGTTGAACACACCCTGCCTGAAGTGTGACTCGAACAGTATCATCAGTGTTGACAGGCACATCATCAATATTCAATAGAAATATATAGTGTTCTGTTCTGGTTCACGATCTAAGTTATTTGTTTGTGATATCTGGTTACCAGATTTTGATTAGATAATGGCGATATTTTCAAGCCTGAAATAAGCTGGAAATACACCTTTTCTTAAACACTTTCGGCACCAAAAGCATTTTATTGTAGGAAAATAAAAAAATATATTTGTACACTGTCCGCAAATACATCATAAATTGTATTTGTAATTGCGGCAAAACAGGCAAACAATGTATAATACAAAGTAGAATCCTGTACCATGATGAGTTCATTCAACAGCACAGTACTAATACAGACGAAAAAATTGCTGACATTGCTAAAATAAAAACAGGTATCTTAAATTATCTCAAATTTTTTGTGTTTGTCACTCTTAATTGGTTTAAATAAATTATGTAAAATGCATCATTGTCAATCAAATTCATCCAGTGAATTATTGATTTCCTATTTAGCCATCTTTCTTCACTTACCTCACTTAAAGTTTGATGATTTTAAAATAACAAGTTTTTTTAAAAAAAATTAAAGATTCCCAATTACCAAAATTGTACAAAAAAAGAATTAATTATATGGTAGGTAGTTTTTCAACAAAGAAACTATAACACATTAGATTTACGATAATCTAAAAAAAAAAAAAAAACAAACAAAACAAACAAGTGTGGACACAGAAAAATGTCTTGCCTGCATTCTGCATCAGTAAGGAAAATAAATTACGTCATAAGCATTATGTAAATAGTATTAAATTGTTATCATTTAAAATATACAATGCATGGTTACAGAGAAACGGACCTAATCCAAAAACTTTAACTTAGTCACTGGATCGTGAAATTGAGGTCATGGTCAGTTGAAACCTGCCAGACAGTCATGTACTCTTCAGCAGCAAACTGTATACCAAATATTGTCACACTACCATGCATAGTTACAGAGGAACTGCCCTAATACAAAAACTTTAACATAGTCACTGGACCATGAAATTGAGGTCAAGGTCAGGTGACACCTACCAGACAGTCATGTACTCTTCACCAGCAACCTATATACCAAATATTGTCACCCTACCATGCATAGCTACAGAGGATCTGCCCTAATACAAAAAACTTAAACGTAGTAGCTGGGCCATGAAATTGAGGTCAAGGTCAGGTGACACCTACCAGATAGTCATATACTATTAATCAGCAACCTATATACCAAATATTGTCAGCATACCATGCATGGTTACATAGGAACTGCGGTAACCCAAAAACTTTAATGTAGTCGATGGACCATGAAATTGAGGTCAAGGTCAGGTGACACCTACCAGACAGTTATGTACTATTCATCAGCAACCAATATACCAAATATTGTCATCCTACCATTCATGGTTACAGAGGAACTGCCGTAACCCAAAAACTTTAACTTAGTCGCTGGACTATGAAATTGAGGTCAAGGTCAGGTGACAGGTGACTGAATGGCAAGTACTCATCATAAGCTACCACTGGACCAAATTTGATGGACCTAAGGCTTAGGCTTACAAAAATATAAAGCAAGATGTCCAAGTGTATATGCCGCCGCTGGATTCCCATGCATATGTCTCGCGAGACAAAAACAAAAACACTTCCAGTTAAAGATCAGCTTATGAGATAGATTTTAATATGTCAACTTGACAATAACATTAGGGAATAATATAGTTCTAGAAACACCTACTTAAGACAATTAAAACCATTAAATTATACATACCCTGAGCTGTAGGATTCTCTGGCACTAAAACCACAAAATTAAACAATAAAATATTATTTATATACAAAACAAACTGATATTACCTAAATGTTTAACAATAAATCTAACATTAACATCAAATAAAATATAAAAATATATAAATTGTCAAGCTAAGATATTTATAATAAAATCAAACCATACAAGTATACTTTGTCACTTCATGCCCTGGGATAAACAGAGAATAATGCATGACCTTTTCCATATTTGCCCTGGTAGCATTCCTTGACTCATATTTGACCGAGACACAGTCGAGGACTAATATGGGGGTATCTGGGGCCAGTTGTTAAAAAAAGTCATTACAAGTTAGCGATGAATAAGAAAAGCTAACAGCTCGTTAAATATTTAACAAAATCGTTAGCTAATTATATGCTACCTGGGCAAATATGGTCATGTATTACTCTTTATCATATACTTCATATGAATAAAAATTTAAACAGACGACACTGGAAGTGCTTTAGAACAAGATGTTCTATATGAATACATCACGTAACGAGAGAACGAATCTTACTTCCGGTCATATTACACATGAAAATGTATATTAAGTTTTTCATAGACAGTATGGATTTTTCACCAATAAAATGGCTCACAAATAGCACAACATGCAGAAAATTGGCTTTAAAAATTTTCAGTCAAGTAAATAAATTCTCAAATGGAAAGTATTTAAAACTTAATAAATTCTCATGACTATTTTTTGTATCTTAAACATAAAATTTGTATTGATTACCTTTTAACAATTCCATATATAAAAATAGCAAGCCCTAGGATCATGGGAGCCCACAATGTTGTAATCAGAAGACCTGACCATGCAAAATAAAATGCAATTTTCTCTCCAAAATAATTCCGAATTTTTGTCAGTGGCTGAAATTTAAAGAAAGCAGTCCATTGCTCATGAAGAACTTTTCTTGGGTCGAAATCATTTTTTGTTTCTTGGATGCCTAAGTTCTCCACATCATCTGCCTTGGTCTCGATTTCATCTTCCATAATTTTACAGAGTTCTGAAGCATCATGAAGAATCAGACTGTCTGTGTATACATTAAGTTTCTTCATGTATGGAAAATCTGAAAAACATGAGAATACAATCTGAAGAAGATAATATACGCTTTACTTGAAATTTTTTATTAATTCATCACTTAATTTTATTTTTTTAAGCTGAAACTTATGTTAAGCCCTAAATTTTAGTTTTTCCTTGAATGATAGCAATCTCAACAAAGTTTATGTATTGCTTTATATTTACATATAGAGCAGTTGTAAGCTTTATTTCATGCTTGACCAACTGTTTTATTTACAGTGGCACAACTCCAGAATATATTTTCACTTTTTTAAGGTACCAGTACACTGCATCGTCAGAAACCCACGTGCAGTCACGTTCTCACTTACCTACCAATTACCGACCGTGCGGCACACTTGTAGATATTCTCGTTTTCATGAATATCAAATGTCCTATTTTGATTGGTTGCTTGTACTACGGGCGATGGGTTTACAACTAATCAAAATAGTTTTATCCAGTAAACATCATTCCTATTGGTTTATTAAATTTAATGAATATTCATGAAAAAGAGAAATATCTACAAGTGTGCCTATGGTCGGTAAGTGGTAGCAAGGCGAGAAAGCAACCAAACCTGGGTTTCCGATGATGAAGTATATACTGCAGCATAAGAAAACACCAGTGGGTAAACACATTATTGTCAATATTTTGAAACCAATTTTTTGTTTAAAGTTGTTTAGAATAATTATACAGTATAATTACACTGTATTTATTTAATATTACAAAAAGTTAAACTTTTTAAGTAGAAAAGCTTGATTATATTTAGTTTCAGAATCCTTAGCCAGCAATGCCTTTTAGAACGTTGCAGGGTGCATGCCTAAAAATGTGTTCGTCGCATATGATTCTTGCATTAATTTATTTAAGGATTAACTGCAAAAAATATTTTCTCCATCGATTGATAACAAAATTTTCATTTTGCACAATAGAAAAAACTCAACACTTTTATCTGTGCAATTGGACATTTATGAAAAAAAAAGATCAAAACACAAAAACTGCAAGTTTTTTGCAGAGTAATATATGACGTCAAAGGGTGCATGCCTCCATGAGGACTTTTTTTCCATCCTCTGATAGAAAATATTTTCCAGTCCGCACTCTTGTACAATATATTTATATCATTTTGTTTGTTTGTATAAAGTTTAATGCTTCATTAAACCATTTTTCAGCCATCCCGGTATCCAGATTTTTTTGGGAGGAAGCTTGTGTACTCAGTAAGAACCCCCCAATGTGACTTGCATTCTTTACCTTTCATTCACATTTACATTAATGGGTCACAGTACAACTATGTGGAACTTTTTTAAATATATCCTCTAATTTCAAGGAAATATCAACTGCTTATTAAAAATAAGTAAAGTTAAATAATTTTCTACAGGCAAAAGATGTCTAAAAGAACATCTAATTTTAATTGAATTTGTTTGTTACTATTAAAAATGTTAACTAATTTGTTAATTAATATATATAATAAAATACAAATTAATTGTTTTTTCTTTTCAAAACATGTGTAGTCAATTTCTAGTCAAATCTTTAAATTTTTTGTTAAACTATCAGCAAAATAAAAATTCTCAAGTTTTGATTGGCTTAAGAAACCATTTAAAGGATAGTTACTTTATTTTTAAGAAATCTGTGTTATCTCCTCATTTAGGATTTACCTTGAGATATTTGTAAATTATTATCCAAATTTTGTGTCATACTGAAATCGCTTGACCAATGTGAAAAAAATACCTCTTGTCTCAAGTGAAAATGTGGTTCTCATCTCTTGATTGGTTTAATTAATAACGTCATAAATAGAAATAATTAAGTCATAAACAAAATAACTTCCATTTAGCATGTATTCAAGTCATGTCCATATATTGGGGTTGGGAGAATTTGTATTTCATAAAGTAAATTTATTGCTTTTTAAAATTACAGAAACAGAATCTTACATAGTACTCTTAGATTATCAGATTTCTACAATCTAGATAGTTAAATTATGGAATTTAAACATACCATAATTTTACTATCTCGTTAATAGAAATCTGATAACTAATCCACTGGTACAAATGTAAGCTCCTACATAAAAGCAATTTTTATAGCATCAAAATTTTGTAAAACATGTTGCAAAGCTTTGTCTCCCTTGTAAACCGTTATATATTTTATTCTTGTTGTGGTCATTACATTTAATGATTGAAGACACTGATCATAGAAGGACATTATGCAAATCACTCCATAGCTAACCAAGAGAGTTAACTGAATAAACCAAATAAGATTAGGATATAATTAAGTACTTTTGATATTCCAATTATAAGGGAGATAACTTACCATTATGAATTTGAAATTAAATATTTCTTTTTTGCTTGTTTAATTGAATATGGTTTAATGCCACTTTTTAGCAATTTTCCAGTGAAATCAATGTAACTCACAAAGTTAAAAGTTCAAACACGCTGTTTTGAATGGAATCACACCATGTATCCAGATCCAACATTCGTTGATGGATCCAAATTCCACTGACCCAAACATGGCAACAACATAGGCGAGTGAAGGGTTTCAAAATAATTGGATGCAATTATCACGGAGCAATTTGATACAGGATAGTTGGACCCAATTATTTTGAAACCCACCAATATGGGAATATAATGACAAAATACTTACTTAACTTATGAAGGTCATTTTCTAGTCCCATACTCTTTATTGTATCTGTAAAATAATGCATTATTTTTCAGTGACATTATTTTCTGTTTTTCTCAGTTATAAAAGTTTACCACAAATGCAAACAATTATAATTTAAAGTATTCTTTGAATATGCTTGGAATATAACTGAGCTAAACCCTATTTAAAATTTTTATTCAGTACAAAAATAGGAATGAAATCAGTAGAGAAATGTATATGCCACTTAAACACACTGATAGTGACCAATAACAAAGTCAGTAATTGTCTCATGTAGTATAGTTTTTAATTAATGATTTTGACAAGGTCACTATTAGGATTTCTCAACCAGAGAAAATGTAATATTCATTTTAGAGGATTGAGAAATACCAATAACGATGGCAAAAAGTTAGTAATTGTATTATTATATGAATAAAACCAATGTATCATCATCTATTGTAGCAAATCTATTAGCAGCAGATGTGTTCATTGTTGTAGACAAAATTTGTGTTAGAGATGGGTACATAAAACAGATACATTGATTGGATGATTGGGATTAAGATGGATACTCTGATTGGCCACTGAACAATTGTACTTTTCTATTTATTTTTATGGTAAAACAAGTTTAATTCTGCTTTACCCCTTGTAGTCTATTTTTGAACTAAAATTGTGCAGCGGACAAAAATGACCCTATTTTGATGCAATTTTAGTACTGTTGCAATTAACATGACCAAAATGTAGTTGTTAGTAAAGCCGCAAAATTATATTCATATAATAATGCTATATAATCTCCCTAAGCTATATAACATGACTACAATCTCTTATTTCAAAATTATATCAGATAAATTAACTGACCAGTCTTTTTCAATTCTTTATATTCCTCTGCGTCAAAATCATCATCTAGAAACACGATATCGTCTAAGTTGACATCTTCTTTGATGTTAATATTGATCAGAATATGATCTACCTATAAACAAAACTATCTGTCACATACAGTATTTGTGTTGATGGATGTTCAGCATCAATTTATCAATCAAAATTTTTTAAATTAAGAATTGAATGCATTCTTTTGAAGTTTCATTGACATATGAAAGCGTTGGCCAATGCACATTTTCAGTGAAACCCGGAAGCTCTTCATGATGAAAATGTGCATGCATTCAACGCTTTCATATGTCAATGACTTCAAAAGAATGCATTCAATTCGTATAATTACATTTTACATCAATAAATGGGGAAATTCATGAAAAAATTCAATTAAATATCGGTTTTCATATCAATATATTACCACACCACTGTGAAATGTTATTTACATTGCTATAGTGCACTTCTTTTGATGTTTCATTGAGAACTGAAAGATGATATGTCACGAACACATGGCCAAATTCGACCAATAAAAATGAAGGATTTCAATGAAAGGCATACATAATGGAATTATTCACTGACACATGCTTGGTGGCTTAAAAATATATTTGGTAACTTAGTTTTCTTTGTTCAGAATTCTTTCAATGTTCTGTCTTATCTTCCATAATATCTTTTCATTTGTTTTTTCAATTATGCATCATTTATTTACATAAATATTACATTTATTAAAACACTGTAAAGCTGAATATGAATGAAAATTTGTTTCTCAATGGATTAATCAAAATTATATTTAGGTCAAAAATAACCCCTGTGCCTGATAGTGTTATTGTTGTATAGCCCTTTTTACTTTTGTTTAAGCATGTTCTTTTGTCTGTCTTAGACTTATCATTTCATAAATACTCCTCAATATCGTTAATTCTTTAAGTTCTCACCACGTTCTAAATCACATAGAGCCTTTTCCCACTCACCTCCAGTGGACGTGGGCAAAATTACTTGCCCGTCTACCCTGCCCAAACTTTGGAGTGGATGTGCTTTTTTTTGGCATTATCATAAGGGTTTGAGAGCCACTGATAAGTCTTGATTAGACTAAACACATTTCTGGTGTAAATTTTATAACATTGGTATCTTTAATGAAATTTTATTTGCAACTATAATCCACTGAAAAAAGAATGAAAGCCTTTGTGTTTAATATTTTTACAAATTAAGGTATCCGGACCATAATTGACCACGTGATCATATTTGATGTCCCGGATGTCCATTGCTTTTCAATGAAGCAGACTTCGGTAAATTTCGGCAAACATTGGAAATACTATTTAGGTAACTAACTATTTTACCAAAAATGGTAACATTGACTCAAAGTAAAACAAGATATTTAATTTGTATCATTAATTAGCAATAAACTGATTTATTTAAGAAGTATTTTTTTTGGTAAAAAAATAAAATTAAACGGTGACCTCAATTATGGGTCGGATACCTTAAGAGTTCATCGAACAGTGGACATTTGCTGGACTGGACTGCTCACTGCTGACAGGAGGAAAGCAAAGCACACTTGAACTGTATACTGTTGTAACAAAAACTTACCAACAATGTCCTGATTGCTGGTCTAAAGAAATTAGTTGGATCATGGTGGTCCTCAAATAAATGTATTTTATCTACCATAAATCTGCCTGATATATAGTCAATGGCTGAAACAATTATAGATAATAGTTAGCACATTTTTCTGTAAATTAAAGTCATTCTTTTTTTAACATAAACACAAAATAGTCATAGGAATTTTATACTAGTAGTCAAGTGACACCTCTAATATACTTAGATGAATAATCTAGAAATAATGGTAATAATAAACATTTCAATGTTGTTGAAATAAACATTTGCCAGGGATCGACCCACAGAGCTGCCCAGACAGTGCATATGAGGCAGCTAGGAGATGCCATCAAATTAGAGAGTTGTCGGGTTTCTAATATTTAAAGTCTGACCATTTGGACTAAGTAGGTGTTATGTTTGGGAAGTGCAACACTCTTTACACATACAAGACATGTGAGCCTCTTACAGTAGATACAATGAGCCCAATCTGTTTTGACTGCAGGTGCTGCAAGAGGCTCAGCTTGCAGTCCCTACAACTCACCATACCTATCTAGTGGCAGCCAAAATGTTCAGCCTATTAGCCCATCACGATGAGACCTACTAGAATAATCCACAAAATCAAGTACAAACTACTGCGTATATTTCATATGACCTATATGCACTGCAGTGTAGTTAGTCATATTACTGTTAGTGTTACACACTTATATATGTGTGAATCAAACAACTCACAATGTAATACAAAATGGCTGGATGAACGTTCAAATAAATCTCAAATCTACAAGCAAATTTAAAGCGTTTTAGTGTTATTGTGTGTCATGGTGAAAAAAAAGATAATATGTTTGAAACTAGTACCAAACAGAAAACAGTGTGGTTAGTATAAAAATAAATTTTAGTTTTTTATACAAGTTTTTTCTTTATGTTTTTTTTCTGTTTTTCTTCAATGAAATTTAAAGCGCTTTATTTAATTGCATTATTTACAGAAACACCTGACAAAATGATTCAGATCAATTAACAGATTAACTGAAACAAATCATGTATTCTGCTACAAATGGCAGATTTTTGGTTGAAATTAACGAATTAAGATGATCAATTCTCCTCAATGTGTCACCTAATCAAAAACCCTAAAATAAAGTTGCTACAGGAACAACAGTCTTGTTTGGGGGATTCTGTTTGGATGTCAGATATTAAACAATGGAGAATCTACAGGATATTAATTATACATGTAATCTGAAGTGAAAGTTGTTTGTTTACTGAAGAAATAAAAACTTTCATGCACTTTTGGGTTACACCAGTGTGATCTTGGAATTATGACCAAAAAAATTTTTACGTCATAAAATTTCTATCACTTGTGAAAGATCACCTGAACTTTCCAAAATACGTATGTAAGAACATATTACTCTGTAGATTTTCTACTAAAATAACACTTACGTTTTAACAGCTGACCTGTTTATTTGTTTGTTTGTTTGAATATTGTTTAACGCGACTTGCAGCAATTTTTCAGCTATATCATGGCTTCCAGGTTTTATTGGGGGAGGAAGCAGGAGTACCAGGAGAAAACTCCAGACTTTCGGTAGGAAAACTGGCAATCCTTGAAAGATTGGAGTCGAGTACACCTGCCTTCAATCAAACCCCCAATATCTGTGCTGACAGACCATGTGATCAAAAGTAGACAAACAACCCGGCCAAGACCTGCTTACAGAAGATAATTGTTTTTGTCCAATTTTGAGTTGCATATGCATATAAAATAAAGAAAATTCTGCACATTTCTTATTTTCCTTACAAGTGTTGACACTGAAAAATGATTCATCTGCGTTTCTCATCAGTATTGAAAAAATTTCTTCATAAGCAACATGTAAAAAGCATTATATATCATCATATAAAATATACAATGCATGGTTACATTGAGGAACTGACCTATCCAAGGTGTCACTGGACCATAAAAATTGAGTTCAAGGTCAGGTGACACATCCCACACAGCCATGTACCATCAGTAACCTATATACCAAATATTGTCATCCTACCATTCATGGTTACAGAGGAACTGCCCTTTAATCCAAAAACTTGTATGTAGTCATTGGACTGTGAAATCATGGTCAGAGTCAACTGACACCTACCGGACAATCAAGGTCAGGTGACAGGTTACTGACTTATGAGTAGCTATATTTTGACCAAATTGATGGACCTATGAATAAAGCTTAAAAAGAAATAAAGCAAAACTTAAGTTTTATTGCTGCTTATGCTCCCATAAAACCATATGTATGTCCCGCATCCACCAACTTTCGTCTTGGGCGAGAAAAAAACTAAGCAGAATGGAATGAATGAGATGATGGGTCCTTTCTCCGTAAGCTGTTTATGTTTCTTTCTTTCTTTAAATAGGGTTTAACAGCACTGTCAGAAATTTTCAGCTATATCATCCAGTTGTTGTTGGAAGATGAAGGTGGTCACTCCCCTTGTGGATACCCCGACCTTTGGCAGGAAAACTGGCAATCCTCATCCATGTCAACTAAGGTTGGTTATAGTAAGACTCGAACCGCAAATCTCAGTGTTCTCCAATAAGCCCAACAAAAGAAATTTTTATAATATTCTACTTAACATACTGCATACATGTATGAAGAGTCCCAGTACATAAAATTCCTTCATAGATCCAGCACTATAAAAACCATTTTGGTCTACAGACATCAATACATTAAACTTTTTATTAAAATGCCCAATTATAATGTAAACAATTACTCACTTGACATTTAATAATGCCTCTAAAAAAATTTCTACATATTCATAAAAAAATATTGTACTAGTAACTGGCTGTTATGGATACAGAACAAGTAGGTGGCAGCACTTCAGTAAATATAAGCTATATATGTATACCTACAATAGCCTAAATGTTATCTGCCTAACAGAGAACACCACATCCTAGTAATTAGCACACTAGCATAAAGTATGAAGGAACACAACATTGTTTTTTTTTTTTATTGTACATTTTTTTTATATTCCGTTGTCCCTTATTTCAACTGATTGATAACAGTGGCATTGTCAGTTATGAAGTGTTTTTTTTTAATTTATGGAATAAGGTCAGCAGGGCAAACCCACACACCCTCCTCCATTTGTCTCTCCCATTTCCCTCCACCCATGCTCTAGCTCCTCCTACCTTAAGCTTGTTTCATCTCCCATAAACCCCACCACTGTTTCCTTATGCCACCCTACCGATTTCTGTCCAAATTAATTCTAGCTTTGACACTCCTTCAAGTGCCAGTGCCAAATGTGCTGAGTTTTAATCCAATGGTTTATTTGAATAAAAAAGCTTTCAACTCAAGTACCTTTTATACTGCAAGTATAATTTGTGCATGTTGTTATATTTTCTGTCTAAATTCAATTACAATTCTTGGAATTGCACAGCCATAATGATATAAATAGATTTCCAAAAAACCTGTTCTACAAAAATTAATACAGTAAACATCCTATTAATATAAGGTATAAAAATGGCTACAAAACAAGCATTCCGATGAGAATACATGTCTCTGTTCAATCATTTAAAATAAGATTTTATTGTTAAAAAAATATTAATAGTACATGAAAGGCATACAATGTTCTAGCGGATGTTAATATAATGTGATAAATGTACCAACAAAGCAAAGAAACACAATCTAAAAATCTTACCATCATCTGAAAAAAGTATAAGTTAAATTTTTCAGATTTTATCAGAAAAAAGGCTATTTATCTAGAAATGTTTGCATTTGTTACGTTTAACCGCAAATATCCTATAAAGCTTATAATCAAAATGTAAAACATCAGGTGCACTATGGCATTATGTGAAATAGAAAATGTAAAAATTCCATACAGCTGTGTAATTGGAGTTGCGGATAAGAGATGTGTAGGTGTACATGTGCCCACCACCTTGTATGTTAAACAATGACAAAGTTGTAGTTTTGCTATGGGAAACCCCATATACCAATACCATCCTGATAAAAATGTAAAATATCACGTGCACAATGGCACTATGTGACAAAGATTCTGTGAAAGTTTCATCAAATTCCATTAAATGGAATGTTTGTTTGTTTGTTTGATGGTGTTTAATGCCACTTTCAGCAATTTTTCAGCTATATCATGGCGTCCAGTATTTATTAGGGGAGGAAGCCGGAGTACCAGGAGAAAACCCTTGACCTGCGGTAGTTCAGTGGAATGGGAGTAGTGGATAAAGGCAGCGTAGCAGATGGAAGGACAGTCATGCCCATAATATCTCGCCAGTTCTTACCTTTTTCTAAGGTTGTCTCATGGGCAATACAAGAAGGTGGAGAGCAAGTGAAAGATTACATTTTAACTTGATTGTTATTTTTCTTGCTTCAGATTTATCAACAAAAAAACCATTGTTATCAGAACAGGATAACACCAAACTGATCAACTTTTGCTGTTAATGGTTCAATTAGCCCAACTAAAACAACACAAGTATTTCACATACATATACTTTTATATGTAACTTGTTGACTCATATCATATATTTATATAAATATTACATGTCTGACAGGGTGACAGTAAAATTGTCAACTTGAGGAAATACTGTCAACCGAGGTGAAAGCCGAGGTTGACAGTATTTTCGAAAGTTGACAATTTTACTGTCACCCTGTCAGTCATGTAATATTTATTTTATTATACCGAAAAACTATTCAAACCATGAAGAACTTTATTCAATAATGTTTTTTAATTGAAATAATGGTAATGAAACAGCAATTAAACAATAAAAGTAAACTAACAGTATCTTTAATCAACCTCGTTTGTAGTAGAAAAACGTTTGTTGCTTGACATTATTGTCGTCTGTTTACAACGGAAATGTAAAAATAGATATTGCGCATGCGCGAATGGTACAGTAACATTTCGTAACTATGGTAGCGGGAGACAGTATTTTTAGCGGGTGACAGTATTTTTCAGACAGTAAATTTTTTTTACAGTACTTATAAGTCACGGTGGCCTATGGAGGATTAACATTGTAAATGAAATTGAGGTATAATTAAAAAGACTGTAATACAACGAGTTACATGTAAATATTTACTAGAAGATGAAAAATGTTCCAGTCAACATCACTATTTGAATAATACCAGTAATTGTTGACATCAATCAGCAATTTTACAGCTGTTAATTAAGTTTCATGGCTTGGATATACCGGTAGGTAATTCAGACAAACTTTTATTTTGCAAAAATGAAATGATAGCTTTTCAAGTATAGTACATGAGGCAACATTCTGATCTAGCTACCTTAAATGACTCAAACATAGACTGAATTAAAAACTAGAGGCTCTTAAGAGCCTGTATCGCTCACCTGACTTACAAAAAAACTTTTTAAGACAATACTTTTCTTGCAAATTTTGATATTAAATGCTAAAGAGTTTATGTGAAGATGCTGTTTCTATGAATGTTGCCATGTTGAATTTACAATCAGCAGTAGGAGTGTTTCTGAGAAGAAGCAGTTTTTGTTTTTTCATAGGTTAGTATGTTAAGTGATGTTCCATAGTGGCAGCAATCTTGTATTTTGGATCGAAACAAACAACTCAAAATTGGTAGAGAACCATACAATATCACATATCCTAAAATCTGCCAAGCTGTTTGTGAGAAAACGAATTTTAAAATCTCAGCCAGTCAGAACGCATTTGCAGCTCTGGCAGCCATGTTGAATTTCCTATCGGCTCGAAACATACTTAAAATAATAAGATTACTATCACTTCTGCATTATTTGGTTAAATTGTGTGGAACTGAGTTTCAGAGAAGAAGCTGTTTGTATGGTTTTCCCATAGGGTCCTATGTTAAGCTGTGTTCCACCGTGGTGGCCTCTTGGAATTTAGATCGCAACAAAAAACTAAAATTTTGTAGAGGACCATCTAAGGTACATTTCTGCAATATTTCAAATCAATCTGCTAAGCGGTTTGTAAAAAGAAGATTTTTGAAATTTCAGCCAATCAGAACCCATTAGTTGCCCTGGAAGCCATGTTCAATTTGCAATTGGCTCAAAAAACTCAAAATAATAAGATAAATATCCATTAATCATTTCTTCATAATTTGGCTTCATTTTTGTGGAACAGTTTCAGAGAAGACGTTGTTTGTATGTTTTTCCCATAGGGTCCTATGTTAAACTATGTCCTGTGGTGGCGGCCATCTTGGATTTTGGATCGGAACAAAAAAACTCAAACCTTGTAGAGGACCACATAAGGTACATTTCTGCTATATTTTAAATCAATCTGCCAAGCAGTTTATGAGAAGAAGATTTTTGAATTTCAGCCAATCAGAACGCATTAATGGCCCTGGAAACAATGTTGAATTTGCAATTGGCTGGAAAAACCCAAAATAATAAGATAATTATCCAATCTTCATTTCCTTATTAATTTGGCTTCATTGTGTGGAACAGTTTCAGAGAAGAAGTTGTTTATATGTTTTTCCCATAGGGTCCTATGTTAAACTATGTCCTGCGATGGCGGCCATCTTGGATTTTGGATCAGCACAAAAAACTGAAACTTTGTAGAGGACTATCAAAGGTACATTTCTGCAATATTTCAAATCAATCTGCCAAGCAGTTTATGAGAAGAAGATTTTTGAATTTCAGCCAATCAGAACACATTAACGGCCCTGGAAGCCATGTTAAATTTGCAATTGGCTCGAAAAACCCAAAACAATAAGATAATTATGCAACCTTCATTTCCTTATTAATTTGGCTTCATTGTGTCGAACAGTTTCATAGAAGAAGTTGTTTATATGTTTTTCCCATAGGGTCCTATGTTAAACTATGTCCTGCGATGGCGGCCATCTTGGATTTTGGATCGGCACAAAAAACTCAAACTTTGTAGAGGACCATCTAAGGTACATTTCTGCAATATTTCAAATCAATCTGCCAAGCAGTTTATGAGAAGAAGATTTTTGAATTTCAGCCAATCAGAGCACATTAATGGCCCTGGAAGCCATGTTGAATTTGCAATTGGCTTGAAAAACCCAAAACAATAAGATAATTATGCAACCTTCATTTCCTTATTAATTTGGCTTCATTGTGTGGAACAGTTTCAGAGAAGAAGTTGTTTATATGTTTTTCCTATAGGGTCCTATGTTAAACTATGTCCTGCGATGGCGGCCATCTTGGATTTTGGATCGGCACAAAAAACTCAAACTTTGTAGAGGACCATCTAAGGTACATTTCTGCAATATTTCAAATCAATCTGCCAAGCAGTTTATGAGAAGAAGATTTTTGAATTTCAGCCAATCAGAACGCATTAATGGCCCTGGCAGCCATGTTTCATATTTGATCAGCACCAAAAACTCAAACTTTGTTAAGAACCACCCAATAAACATTTCTGCCAAGTTTGGTTCCAATTGGCCAAGTGGTTGTGGAGAAGAAGATTAAAATGTAAAAAGTTTACGGCCGACGACGACGAAGACGACGACGACGACGACGACGACGGACGCAAAGTGATGAGAATAGCTCACACTGACCCTTTGGGTCAGGTGAGCTAAAAAAAAAAGACTTTCAATGATGATATTACTACATGCATTTTTTATTATTAGTTACAAAGGCAGTTGGTGACATACAGGATGTGCATTGTGTTAATAAATTTTATATGGGGAGAGTGTGTGGACCAAGTCTACCATATAAAATTTATTTCTTGTACAAGGTCAGCAACTGCCTCTAAGGAATATACCCTCATGAAGGATACAAAAACTGGAAAATCAAGAAAAACTATTTCAATTCTGTGCGATTATAAATTAAATGTTGCTAAGAAGTAAATCCTTTTAAACTCTTCCCTACTGACCCTGTATAAAATCTACTAATCCTGCATATAAAATATGAGGTCACCATGTGATATCAATCAGCCAATCCAGAATGCAGATTTTTACAGGCAGTAGGATGTATTATATTTTACGTATTATAAATGTATTTCTTACCTCCCTTGTCTGTGACAAACTTGTCATAAATAAATCTTGAACAGGAGTTACTAGGTTCCTCTACTGGGTTTGTTAACTGTAAGGCAATTAAGATATACATGTATAATACATATTTCAAAAAAACAAGCAATCTGAAATCTAAATGATTAGTGACCAAAATAGCAATATGGTTTTTTCAATACAGCCAGTTCAATACTTGTATATTTACGCTATATGCTGCACTGATTCACATGTTTGACTTTAAATAAAATTAATAAATGAACTCCTTAACCAATAAATATGACACTTAACAAACAGAACACATACATGTGTAATACATGTTACTCTGGTACCTGCAAAAAAAAAAATCCAGTCCTGTTTGTAATATCTGAAGAGTTATAATTGAGGCAATGCTTTCAAAGATTTTCATGATGTGATGACGCTGCAAAACCTTTAATATCAAATTAACACTGTTAATATAATCACCATCAGTCGAGCATACTAGTACATGTAATGTTATCAGTTTAATTTTCTAGTTTTCAAGAATTTAAAATAAAAATAAACTTGTATACGACTCAGTATCGATTTTGGTCATGTAAATAGATGATTATGCTCTTTCCGTGAAATTAATTTGCTGTGCCAAAACAAAAGTTGATTGCAATATCTCAAAATCACTGATTTTATCATACTGTTCTGGATATACATGCTCAAGAACTGATAAATAATTTCTAAAAATGATGATTCTTACAAGTTCACCCTGAATTTGCAAAGTTCTACAAGTACCTAGTCTGGTTGATTTGTTTGATTGTCTGCTATATTGTGGTGTCCAGTTTTATGCTGGCGCAAGACGGTCTAATTTGTGATTTTAACTAGGGACCTTTGGTAGAAAAACTAGCACAGCTTGTCAATTAAGATTGTAGTCAAGAACACCTGCCCACAGTGAGAATAGAACAAACAATCTCAGTGTTGAGAGGCACATAAAATAGGACATGTACACCATCTTAACCCCTGGGCCACCAATGACCATGAAACAAGTTTGAATATTAACATTACAAACATACAGAAACAACTTACCCCTAGCAATGGCATCTCAAGATTAGTAATCTCAGCCTCAATACACAATCGTTTTAAAGGACAGTGAAGTTTCTTGTAAACTGTATTCCCATGGACTGATTTTTCAATAAGAAATCCTTCTTTCTTTAAACTGTTTTCAAAAACATCTCTCACTCTTTCTATTACTTTTAACTTCTTTTGTTCTTTTTCATTCATTGACCCATTTTTATAGTCTGGATTGGGATGAATCAACACAATGTCAATCCGCTTTGATTCTGGAATTAGTTTATCTCCAAGCTTTTTGTAGATCCTGTCAAAATGTGTAAGTGCTTTGATTTCAACGCCTTTAGATGGTAGCCTTACTCTCATAAAGCCATCCTTTGGCTTTTTTGAGTCCTCATCCGTTTTATTATTATCTTTCTTCAGCATCTTGTTGGTTAACTACCATACCATGCTGACCACTAAAAAAAAGATCAATAAAATAAATTTGTATTTTGTATTTTAATGCTGTCATACATTAACCTATCCATTTTTATATATAAAAATTTGTTTTGACTATTTACATTTTAAGTTGATTCCCTTTTGAACTATTCAAAGCAAAGTGAGTGAGCCTAAATATGATCTTTCGTATCAATTAAATACAAATTGATAATATTCTTTAAAATTTCGCTTGTACTGATAGTGATTTTACATTAAAAAAAAAAGATTCCAAAAAAGCTTTACATTTTATAACTGATTTACATAAGAGAATCCACCTAGTCGTGCATGAACCTGTGTACTTCCAGCCTTTATTAGTAATAATGATAGTTTTGTGAAGGTAGTAATTTTTATTCCTGATATAAAACTAAAGCAACTTGTACTTGTAAAATAGTATAACCATATCATATTTTCTTTTATAATGGCATAATCTTAGCCATTCATCAAACACAGAAAAGTGATACAAATTCTTAAAAAAAAGTATGAATTAAAAATAAACAAAAATAAACCTATACCACCCAAAAATAACCCTTAAAAAAACCCAAATCATAAAAATAACTCTTAACAACATTCAAGTTACTAGTTAGTATCCTGGAAAAGGTGTTTTTCACCATATGACAACGGCCTCTTAATTATTTTTGTATAGGCGAAACTATTGACATTTTTTGCTCTCACTTGGGCACCAAGTTTCGTTGAGTAATGAGAGACCCCTCAAAACGACCGGAATAATTTCACGCATATCACATTAAATTTTCGGGGTGCCATGTCAGATAAAATTTTTTGCAAATTTAGAAAATCCGAAGGGTACTCATGGAAACTCCCTTACACCGATAAAATAGTCCAGAAATAGGCTTTGAACAATCAGGAAAAAAAATACCCAATACATTTAATAAATTATCTGAATAAATTTATTTATAAATTCTATATGAAACTGCTTTTTAAATACAGCTCCAATATTAAAATTCCATTGAATAATAAATCCACTGTCTATGCTACAGTTTGGCGCAGTCAAATATCAAAATAAGAACTATTTTCCTCTCCCTCAGTCAAAGTTCATTTACAGAGCCGTTGTCAAATTGAAAACAAAATTTTCAATTTTCATACTTTTTACTGTATTTTATTTTTGTTCCCCATATTACAGCAAATCTACCAAGTTTCATCTCATTCCGAAATAAAACAAAGCGGTTTCAACCTGTTTTATGAACAAACTTTAACGCTTTCAATTGTTCAACTCAACACTTGATTTAAAAAAAAATCAACAATTTTCATGTGTCTTTATATCTATAGCTGGATGATAAGTTTTCGCTTTCGCAACCTATATATATGTCATAATAAACCATAGGAAGGCTATATCTTTAAATAATATCAATACTGAATTCCCAAGTTATAAAAATTTTACCTTTTTAAGAAGAAAAATGGGCACATTACTTATCTTTTACAACAAATTTTTACATTTACTTTCTACTTTTTGTATTAATTTCACAATCAAACATTCTTAAACAGTACTCAATATATAAATCAAATAATTATGGTTCAGAAATGGGTGTACATTTGTATTTACTAAAATTCAACTGATTATTAATAGGTTAATAGCAATATTTCCAAAGAAGTTTCTAAAAAAAGAGATTTACACAGCCAGGAGTTTTGAAGTACCCTTTATGACATCATGCAAACTGTGACGTCATAATGCTGTGATGTTGTAACCATATATTGTAAACAAGTAAACACCAATACAAGAATTTGAAATAAATGATGAAAGCAAAAAAACATGGTTTTAAAATTAGTAACCGAGTGCATTTATTGTGTACAAGGTCCATGGTTACCAAATGAAACCACTCCACCTACTGATATGTCACTTTTATATATATATATGCACATATCCTGGCTTTTTCCATCTATGTGCACCCCCCCCCCCCCCCCCCACTTCCCCACAAACAATGTTTAAGCTATCTTTGTAATCTCATGAAGACTTTTCTGTGATTGTATTTCTAAAATAGGAATCGGATTATTACCTCCTAATTTTGTTCTTTAAATATGGATCAATGTCATATATTTACAATAAAAGCTTCATTTTATAGTTTGTTTACATTCTTCAGTGCCTACAATTATCTCCCTTGGTTGACAAGGTTTTAACTTTATTAGTGTCTATTTTGTTAATTGCTAAAAGGTAGAAATATTAATGTTGATTACAAGTGTTTCCCCTTGGTAAAATTAAGCATTTGAGGAAAAATGCTGGATTTAAATACATCTTGTAGAAATGGTCATGCAATCATAATTTGTTTTGGAGGAAAAGTGCGTGCTAGATTATGACCCGACCCTATCTGTTGCTACTGGATCAGTTTTTCCAGACAAAAATTAATGATATAAATAAAATACAAACCATATTTTACTGGCTTTGCATGCTTTTTGGGTAAACAGTATCATGGATTTGGTTGAAAGTACATTTTGTGAGCAATATCATATAGAACCTAATCTCGCAGATTTCCCATGCGCTGTTTTTTGCTGTTCTAAAGGGTTGAAGTACACACAGGTATTTTTTTTGGTTTTTGTTCAAAATTAAATTTATTTAGTTGCAATAGTGTTTAATAACTAAATTAATTTCCCTTCTGTTTTCCTTTGAGTAATTTAGAAATTTATTCTTAAATTCTTTGTTGTTTCTGTATACAAGGAAATCGGACAATTTTATGCCATTCAAGGCCATGTAACTTACTGTTTAAAACCATAAATTTTAATGTTTTTGAGTAAAATTTAGACAGCAAAATGTATTTTTTAATTGTTAACTGTTATCTGACAGAATAAAGTGAAAGTTAAAGCATTATAGCTGCAGTGGCTGAACTAATAACATCATTAACATACAAACTTTTAGACAACAAAGTAAAAAATCAACACTTCAAATTGAAAACAAAATTTTCAATTTTCATACTTTTTACTGTATTTTATTTTTGTTCCCCATATTACAGCAAATCTACCAAGTTTCATCTCATTCCGAAATAAAACAAAGCGGTTTCAACCTGTTTTATGAACAAACTTTAACGCTTTCAATTGTTCAACTCAACACTTGATTTAAAAAAAAATCAACAATTTTCATGTGTCTTTATATCTATAGCTGGATGATAAGTTTTCGCTTTCGCAACCTATATATATGTCATAATAAACCATAGGAAGGCTATATCTTTAAATAATATCAATACTGAATTCCCAAGTTATAAAAATTTTACCTTTTTAAGAAGAAAAATGGGCACATTACTTATCTTTTACAACAAATTTTTACATTTACTTTCTACTTTTTGTATTAATTTCACAATCAAACATTCTTAAACAGTACTCAATATATAAATCAAATAATTATGGTTCAGAAATGGGTGTACATTTGTATTTACTAAAATTCAACTGATTATTAATAGGTTAATAGCAATATTTCCAAAGAAGTTTCTAAAAAAAGAGATTTACACAGCCAGGAGTTTTGAAGTACCCTTTATGACATCATGCAAACTGTGACGTCATAATGCTGTGCTGTTGTAACCATATATTGTAAACAAGTAAACACCAATACAAGAATTTGAAATAAATGATGAAAGCAAAAAAACATGGTTTTAAAATTAGTAACCGAGTGCATTTATTGTGTACAAGGTCCATGGTTACCAAATGAAACCACTCCACCTACTGATATGTCACTTTTATATATATATATGCACATATCCTGGCTTTTTCCATCTATGTGCGCCCCCCCCCCCCCCCCCCCCCCCACTTCCCCACAAACAATGTTTAAGCTATCTTTGTAATCTCATGAAGACTTTTCTGTGATTGTATTTCTAAAATAGGAATCGGATTATTACCTCCTAATTTTGTTCTTTAAATATGGATCAATGTCATATATTTACAATAAAAGCTTCATTTTATAGTTTGTTTACATTCTTCAGTGCCTACAATTATCTCCCTTGGTTGACAAGGTTTTAACTTTATTAGTGTCTATTTTGTTAATTGCTAAAAGGTAGAAATATTAATGTTGATTACAAGTGTTTCCCCTTGGTAAAATTAAGCATTTGAGGAAAAATGCTGGATTTAAATACATCTTGTAGAAATGGTCATGCAATCATAATTTGTTTTGGAGGAAAAGTGCGTGCTAGATTATGACCCGACCCTATCTGTTGCTACTGGATCAGTTTTTCCAGACAAAAATTAATGATATAAATAAAATACAAACCATATTTTACTGGCTTTGCATGCTTTTTGGGTAAACAGTATCATGGATTTGGTTGAAAGTACATTTTGTGAGCAATATCATATAGAACCTAATCTCGCAGATTTCCCATGCGCTGTTTTTTGCTGTTCTAAAGGGTTGAAGTACACACAGGTATTTTTTTTGGTTTTTGTTCAAAATTAAATTTATTTAGTTGCAATAGTGTTTAATAACTAAATTAATTTCCCTTCTGTTTTCCTTTGAGTAATTTAGAAATTTATTCTTAAATTCTTTGTTGTTTCTGTATACAAGGAAATCGGACAATTTTATGCCATTCAAGGCCATGTAACTTACTGTTTAAAACCATAAATTTTAATGTTTTTGAGTAAAATTTAGACAGCAAAATGTATTTTTTAATTGTTAACTGTTATCTGACAGAATAAAGTGAAAGTTAAAGCATTATAGCTGCAGTGGCTGAACTAATAACATCATTAACATACAAACTTTTAGACAACAAAGTAAAAAATCAACACTTCAACTTGACAACGGCCTCTTAATTATTTTTGTATAGGCGAAACTATTGACATTTTTTGCTCTCACTTGGGCACCAAGTTTCGTTGAGTAATGAGAGACCCCTCAAAACGACCGGAATAATTTCACGCATATCACATTAAATTTTCGGGGTGCCATGTCAGATAAAATTTTTTGCAAATTTAGAAAATCCGAAGGGTACTCATGGAAACTCCCTTACACCGATAAAATAGTCCAGAAATAGGCTTTGAACAATCAGGAAAAAAAATACCCAATACATTTAATAAATTATCTGAATAAATTTATTTATAAATTCTATATGAAACTGCTTTTTAAATACAGCTCCAATATTAAAATTCCATTGAATAATAAATCCACTGTCTATGCTACAGTTTGGCGCAGTCAAATATCAAAATAAGAACTATTTTCCTCTCCCTCAGTCAAAGTTCATTTACAGAGCCGTTGTCATATGGCTGTCATTGACAGTGTCAGATTGTGATCAGACAGATATCTTTGGCATTAACAATAACAAAATCACACCATAATTATGTCTTATAATTTATTGATATTTTACACTTCTTCAGAGATTTATTTTGTTTTCAATCAATGAGGTATATCACATGTACCACCTGGGGATCATTAAAAAAAATCCAAATGACCATGAATCAAGTCGTTTATTATTGACAACCAACTCTAATATGGTGGAACAGATTCAATTGTGAACATCAAAACAAATTCAAAATACTGAGTTGGCAAATAGCCAAAAAAGCATTTCTTTGAATTAAAGTTTGATTGGTTAAAAATATATAGGATTATGTATCAACAAAAAAAATAGTCAATGAAAAGTATAAACACAAGGTTAAAGTTTGACAGAGTTAGTAGCATAATGGTAGTAACCTTTGGTTAATAATAATGCAAATGTCATTATGAAATTGCATCAATGGACACTTAGTTTCTTTACTGAAGAGTAAAGTCTAGTTTATAGACAGCTCTCTGATGTCCCACACTCCCATCAGTCTAAAAAGACCTTGGGTGGCAGAGAGAATTCTCTGACAAGTCTGGGCCTGAAACCGTGCCGGGTGACTGGAACTGACTGTTGGAGGATTTCCCTTCCAATACAACTGTTTGTGTACGATCAGTTAGAAAAGTCAAAATCCAGATCAGTGTAGTGCCATTGATACCAAAGTGATTAAGTCTGTAAACGAGGTGAAATGGGGGGGACTTATTGATGGCAAAGTCCATAATTCTGGAATCCGGGTCCGTTCGCCCTAGTACTTGTTCGCCCTATTACATGTTCCCCCTAATACCTGTTGGCCCTGAGTCTGTTCGCCCATGTGTTGGTATATATATTTATTTAGGATGTTTTATGTAATAATGATAAATTAATTGCAAAAGATATTTGAACCACTGTTTTTGTTTGTTTGTTAATTTTTGAATATTTTTTAAGCTGCATTTGTTGTCTGTCAACACATAGTATTATTGTTAAATGTTGTTTTTGTTTTGTTGATTTTAAAACAGGCTTGCTGAATTTGAGTTGTAGAAATTTACAAAGTATTGTTTTTAATTGTTTTGTATTTTCTCAACAGGCTTACATTGAATGCAGATGAGAGGAATAAGAGACACAATAATATTTAGAAGCTTTAACAGAGATCCTCGCAACGTGTATAGATGCCTATTGTACGCATCTTTTCAGTTCTGTACGCACCTTTTCAAGATCTTACGCGTTCCAGTACGCGTCCATGTCGTTGTCAGGCGCGTACGAATTTCCGTCATGTCAGTTCCATCTCCGATGAGTGATTACATATTCCTACAAATTGCGATCGATTTTTACCTGTTTCGTCCGATTCTCAGCAGGTAGCAATCACTTAGGCGGCAAATAGGCTTTAATTAAGATGTTTATTGAACAATAAATGTGCAGTGTTGATGGACACTTTTTATGGTTAAAATAAAGTGTTGACAATACACTCGTTTCAAATTTGCACTCCTTACGATTTTTTTTTTAAGTAAGAATTCTTGATCGGTACAAAGATATCTTCAATATGAACATTAATTAGTTATCTAAAAAACTTTTATTTTTTGTACATGTATATATCAATAAGATCTGCTATAGACTAGGATCTGATAAAGGGGGGTGGGTGGGTAATAGTTGTTTAGAAAAATTATATACAGGTAAGACAAAAGTCTTCCTTTAATGGGCAAACATCAGCATGTTTCAAGTAATGAGTGCAGTTCAATCATACTCCAAAAGACTTATAAACTCTGCTACTAATGATTTAAAATAGCATGGGATAAACATTCTACAAGCCATATTATATCTTTTTATGAAAAGACATTTAATGGGTCGGTCATCAAAGAAAACCGTTGTATGCAAGCATTTAGCTGGACTCATTTGCGATATGTGGGACTCATGAAAATTTTTTGGGACTCACCACTTCCAAAAATGATGAGTCCAGGAATCACCATAAAAAAATCCTACAAGTATCACTGCTTTAATATATAAAAAAATATTTTGCGGTGTTGAGGTGGTTAAGCAACCCTACAAAAAAGGTTATATGTGCTTTCTATTTCCTTGTGTACAATCGTGAATAATAATACTAGTATAGCAACTTTAAAGTAAGCAAAGTTTTATATTATGAAACGGGGCCTCGGTGGCCGAGTGGTCAAGGTAGTTCGTCCACTGTTGATCACGTGGTCTGTCAATACTGAGATTGCGGGTTCGATTCTCACTGCAGGCAGGGTGTACTCGTCTCCAATCTTAAGTGACAAGGATTGCCAGTTTTCCTACCGCAGGTCGGGGGTTTTCTGCGGGTACTCCGGCTTCCCCCCCCCCCCAATAAAAACTGGACGCCATGATATAGCTGAAAAATTGCTGTAAGTGGCATTAAAAACCATCAAACAAACAAACATTATATTATGAAACTGCATGCTGACGAGGTCGGACTTCAGAATTGCAAGATATACACAGGTTGTTATCCATGTTGGACGAGGTACATTACACTAAAATTACTTTCTTTTATAAATTTCTCCGTCCGAGTTAAATATTAAATTTTTTTTTAATATTCATAAATTATTTTATACACTTAAGCTAATTGCTTTTAAAAATTTCTCCGTCCTAGCTAATTATTTTTAATCATTAAAATCATTTTATTAACTATCAAAGAAACAATTATTAAATGTGATTTTATAATTAATTGAAGCCATTTTAATCATCACATATAACTTCATTTATAACATATGTTATTATAATGTAGGGCGAATGGACCCATATCTAGGGCAAATGGACTCTGGGCAAACGGACCTAGGGCAAATATGTAACTAGGGCGAACGGACCCGATACCATAATTCTGAGATCTGTTAGCTATAGAGTGTTTGTATTCGTCGGTTGAGTGAAGTTCTTGTATCCATGAGAGCTCTTTGGCATGATCATGACAGCCTGAAGCCATGATCTTGGAGATCATATAGAATATTGTTTGATTCAAGATGGTTCATGATGTGTAATGTTGCTATTATTTTCCATCAATTTACAACAGATGCATGTCAGAGATAGGCCTGTAATTTTCTGATTTGTCGCCTTTTTGTATACTGGCAAGACATTTACATCATTACAGTCTTGTGGTGTTTTAGCTGTCTTATATGTTTTATCAGAGAGCAGACAGAAGATTTGTGCATTTTGTGTGTTTTCATTTCTTTCTGTGATCGACAGCTATACAGTACGCCCAGAGTGTATGGTCACTCAAACACTCTACACAGTGTAGAGTGTTTTACGGTGTTACACCAAAAATTTTGAGTGTAGACACTCAAAATCACCCACAGCTTATCTCTACCCCCAAATTGCAAAAAATAATTGTTTATTCAATTTGTTGTTAGTCACTCTCGTATTACCAACAGCTATAGACTGGTAAAGTCATGTCAATATGAAGAATTTAGAACTTTAAAATTTTTTAATAATTTTCGTAAATAAATCGGAACTTGCACTAGAACTGATTTTTAAGAACAACTTGATTAATACGATAATTAAAGAATAAGACTATACAGTCCTTAGTTCAAGTAACAACAAACGGTATACCAGTGATAATGTGTTTTGTCCTGATTATTTCATATACATCATATCAATTTGGTTTTTTGCCGGCAATACACTAATGTTAACGTTTTCTCTAGACAAGGTGCACGTGACAAAAATTAATACACAACTGTTTAACCATCCGGTCAGCAGAAAGTAATCGAGGTCAAATATACATTTACATCTTTAATGTACGAAAACCATGAAATAAAAATAGGTTTCATTTAAAACATTATCTGTATAGACATAAAAAATGTCAATTTTTTTTAACCCGAATTTGACCCATATTAGAGATAAAAATAGATCGATTGGTTTATGTGCCAAGTAACTGTTATCGGTATAACGATGATTTTTGTTTTTATCATTCTAGTTTCATTATGTTTCACTGAAATAATATGCGAATTTAGTTTAGTTTGTCCAAATAATTGACAATAGGCATACACTTAAAGTATTTTTCTCCCTTCTCTAGACTAAAGCCACGTGTAACATGTACACAAATACACAACTGACCTGTTAAACCGTGTGCTTTGCATAAAGTATAATTCAGGATAAAAGCTTTACATTTAACTTCATTATTGCCAAAATAAATAAAAGGTAAGTTCTGTTTGAAAAAAAATTCTTTTTCACGTAAAATAGTTTTGAAAATACAATGCTGACCGAAATAGAAATAAATAAAAATTGGTTTCCAGGCATGAGCACGATTTGCATAAAGTTGCGAAGTGAAAGAAGCTAACTGTGAATTGTACTAGCACAGCTCACTCTCCTCAGACTTCCAGGATTGCAATAAATCAAATTGTTAACGTTGTTGAAACCACTAAAGTTGCTAATTATTTATACTTAATTTTTAAATATAGATAAAAGTTATTTCTACATGCGCAAAACAAAGTTGAAAAGAAAAATCGTGAAGTTCGAAGATTGAACACATTTTAATGTTGTACATGTATTAATGAGAAAAGCAAGACATTAGTTGGTTCTTTGCTTGCAATAAACAATCAATACAATATATTTTCTACACCCTGAAAATCCGAAAAACACAGTGTCACACCGTGTTACACCCGAAAGTCGGTACATCAAGGGGATTAATTTTAAGGTGGTGATAGATAACAACACTCTGAAACACTGTGATTCTTCGAGAAAATTTCGGTGATACACTGTGTAACACCGAGAAATTTCTCTAATTTGAGTGTTTGAGTGACCACACACTCTGGGCGTACTGACTACTGTATGAAACTATGACTGATATTTTTTGACTCTTTTTCGTGATTTGGTATATTAAGCCTTAATTTAGGGACAAAACAATGACGTTTGATTCCGTTAGTGTTATTTTAATTTTAACAGTTCTTTAATACAATTTTCAAACAATTCATTTTCATATTTTATTTGCCAAGGCAAAGAAGTCGATTATTCATAGTGGGCGTTCGTCATTTCAATGAAACTATAACGATATTATTCAAAAAGTTAAGACAATCTAAAGACGAATGTACATAATTAACTATTTGTAATTGTTGAACATTTTACCGTGCAAGTAAAAGTTTACTTGAGCAAGATGACCAGATGATGCTGATTGTTTTGATGTTGCTAAGAATAGATGTCTCATGGGAAGTAACTCTGTATGCAAGTAAAACCCTAACCGGTTACCAGAGAAGAAATGATATAAATCCGGTAAAAGAAAGCTACAGAGGCGAAAAACTCATTACGCAGTTTGATAGCACTGTGCAATTGTTACCGAAGGGGTCAGGTTTCTTTTTTTTTTATTTAAAAAAACCTGCATTTCACATTAACCTTTATATATATGGAGTACAACATACATTTGGTTAATTTTCATACAAATAGGGAAAAAAGTCTACCTTAAAGTTTAGAACGATTTTCCTACTGTCATTCCAATGTTTTTGGTCACATTATACCGCTAAACACTTATTAAGTGCTTTAACTATTAAAAATATAGAAAAAAAAACATTTTGTTTGTTGTAGATCCATACCTTCCACAATCTCGTGCACTGTCTGACTGTGCTTGAATAAATCAAGAAAATATTACTACCTCATATATTTGAATTCATTCATTCATACTTTAATTAATTCCTCTTTTACATAGATATATAGAATATTACATGAAATTATGTAAATACAAAAAAAACTTTCAAATTACAAAAGTAACTTTACTGTTTAAGACAGTGAGGATACAAAAACCGTTAAAAGAGTCTTTTAAAACTCATTTATTGTCCATTTGCATTTTTTCCCAAAATATATTTACTTCAACAATCATTACTGACCAATCGTGTGTAACCTGAGAGGATGTATATTATTGAACATGACGACATAATTATATATAAAGTGGTTCTCTAGCTGGATGCAGCTTGATAGATAAATCTACTTCCACTAAGTCTTTTTGGTTGCGGCATTTCTGCCCCCTTTTATCATTTCACTTATAATATTAATGGCCTATAAATCCCCCAAAATACAAATAAATAGTTAAAAATAAATTTATATAAAAGCCATTAGGCAATAAGTCCATGCGAGACCGTTTTACGGTAGTCAAGGACGTAAAAAAAACCCCATAAGTACTAAGTATAATTATATTTTGTATTTCAACACTTAAGCAGTGCAGGTTTTTAAATCGATAAATGGTAATTAATTAACTAATGTAATTAGCACAAAAACTTCACTTACTACGGTTTGTAAAACTATTGAACAAAATAAAATGCAGATGCTTAATAATAATCAATTTAATTTCATTTAAAAGTTGTCACTTGTAACGTAGGAATCGCGATTACTAATACCAAAATAACCGTGTCTTCGTATGATTATTGCACTATACACCGGCAAATAAAAAGTTCATAATGATATGCCATTGTTATTGATTATATCACTGACTGGTGATACAAAAAATAAACGAGTTTCGAGAATCGTGGAAAAAATTCCGATAACGTAGAAATCATAAGTGGGGAATCCTAACATAAAACGTCATCGACATTACAGCATTGAATAACTTGTGTTACAATTGACTTTTGGCTAGATTAAAGTACTGAATATCTGCATTATAATTTTAAAGGATTACTTTTCTTGATGCGTAAAGTAACGTAGTAATTCTTCATATTCCGATAATGTAAAAAGGTATGAATAAACATGTTTGTTGTATTTGTTTATCATGTATCACGAGTTTTGATGCGTATTTGTAAAGATGTATTGAAAAATTGCCCGAGAAAAGGGGAGAAAAAATACTCACACAAGCCACTCTTCTATAATTTAGCTTGTGGTAACGTAGGAATTATGTAAACGAATGACATTAATTCCATCATGGTTGTATGAAGATTTCTATTTCAATTTCAAATTTTAATTTTTATAATTGAAGTACAGATGATGACAACCAAATCTTTCAGTTCAATTTTGTATTTTTAAAGACCTTTTTTTAAAAAATAAAATGTACCCTAAACACTCGAAATTTAAATTCTTGACACATGAAAATTGGATGAACTCTCACAACAAGAAATTACACACCTTTAAAGCCAAAGAAAGTGCTAAGCAAGTTTTTATACATGAACTTTTGTCACAAATTATGAACTTATAACAGCTTTTTTTTGCAAAAGTGAGACACTTGGTAACAGTGAATGCATGAAATAAACAGAATATCCAACGTAATGCAATCGCAGTTAAAAAACAAAAACAGAAACGAAAAGAAAAATTGGGAAAACTTGTTCGACGTTGCTATATTTTGCCAAGAAAATTCGGTCAAATAGGAAAATAAGGCCAGGCGGTAATCTATAAAGTATTGTAACCGGATGCAGCCATTTCCCTTTCAAGCTTTCGTCATTTTTATTTCTTGAGAAAAAAAACCCAAAACGCGGAAATGCAAAAATGCTCAACGAAAATCATTTCGAGTTTATATTACTTATGCGTCAATTAATACAAAACACTGCAAATTAATCCCTTATTTACAATTATATAAAAGGAAAATAAACTATGCATGCTTAGAAAAATTTTATGGATTGCGAAACAACGAAAACGGAAGCCGAAAATAAAAAAAAAAACAAAATTGCAAGGGCCAAAACAAAACAAAAAACACCAAGAGAAAAACCGAAACCAAAAGATTATTTCGGCGTTTTCACATTTTCGCGGTTTTTAAATTTTTTGGGGTTTTTTATTTATTTTTTTTTGTCCTGTCCTGTCCTGTCCTGCTCTGCTCTGCTCTGCTCTGCTCTGCTCTGCTCTGCTCTGCTCTGTTCTGTTCTGTTCTGTTCTGTTCTGTTCTGTTCTGTTCTGTTCTGTTCTGTTCTGTTCTGTTCTGTTCTGTTCTGTTCTGTTCTGTTCTGTTCTGTTCTGTTCTGTTCTGTTCTGTTCTGTTCTGTTCTGTTCTGTTCTGTTCTGTTCTGTTCTGTTCTGTTCTGTTCTGTTCTGTTCTGTTCTGTTCTGTTCTGTTCTGTTCTGTTCTGTTCTGTTCTGTTCTGTTCTGTTCTGTTCTGTTCTGTTCTGTTCTGTTCTGTTCTGTTCTGTTCTGTTCTGTTCTGTTCTGTTCTGTTCTGTTCTGTTCTGTTCTGTTCTGTTCTGTTCTGTTCTGTTCTGTTCTGTTCTGTTCTGTTCTGTTCTGTTCTGTTCTGTTCTGTTCTGTTCTGTTCTGTTCTGTTCTGTTCTGTTCTGTTCTGTTCTGTTCTGTTCTGTTCTGTTCTGTTCTGTTCTGTTCTGTTCTGTTCTGTTCTGTTCTGTTCTGTTCTGTTCTGTTCTGTTCTGTTCTGTTCTGTTCTGTTCTGTTCTGTTCTGTTCTGTTCTGTTCTGTTCTGTTCTGTTCTGTTCTGTTCTGTTCTGTTCTGTTCTGTTCTGTTCTGTTCTGTTCTGTTCTGTTCTGTTCTGTTCTGTTCTGTTCTGTTCTGTTCTGTTCTGTTCTGTTCTGTTCTGTTCTGTTCTGTTCTGTTCTGTTCTGTTCTGTTCTGTTCTGTTCTGTTCTGTTCTGTTCTGTTCTGTTCTGTTCTGTTCTGCTCTGTTCTGTTCTGTTCTGTTCTGTTCTGTTCTGTTCTGTTCTGTTCTGTTCTGTTCTGTTCTGTTTTGTTAAAAGTCAGACTATTGCAGTAAAAGATATATCAGCGATTCTCTCAGTTATATATTGTCTAAATTTACAACCCAAAATTTTTGAAAATGATGTTAATTCTAAGGGTTTTTTGATTTGCAATGTGTATGATTGTAGCCGGATTTGGTAAAACGTTTTGGGGATTTTAATAACAAGAGCTCTACAACATTTTAAATTATTTAGATGTTAACTATTTTTAAAAGGATTGATGGTCAATGATGAGTCTTATTTAGACGAAACGCGCGTCTACCGCAGTAAATTTTATAAACTTGGTAACTATCTAAATAAGTATCCGTAATTTAAATAAGGTCTATCGTTCTAAAGAAGGATTAATAGAAGAACAATTAATCGTACCCTCAATTTTTGGCGAGGTTAATCCGACAAATCACAAAATTAATTTCGGATTATAAGGCAGTAAAATTCGGCCTTGATTAACAGACTTAAATCCACTTTATAAGAAACACCTATATTAAATGACCTTTAAGGATTGTTTTTAATTGTGGGTTATACGACTTTGGTTCGGTTTACGCCTAATAAACCGCGTAGCACACATTCAAGCTTTTCTGCACACGAGCTTTTTGGGGAGCCATAATAAGAAACGGTGCTAGTACAGTAAGGCGCCAAAACTTTGTTTTGGGCGACTTAATAAGATGCAGAAACCATGCAAAATCAACAAGTCCTCCGGCATTTCGTGGTCGGGAACTTAATAAGAAACTGGACAAAAACGCTTAAGTTTTCCAGACTTTGTTTTGGGCGACTACATAATACACCTTAACAAAAAACCTAACAAATGTGACCGTTATTCCCAACAAGGCTAAATACATGTGCACACAAAAATAGACAAACAACAGTCTGTAGAGGACTAACCAATAAATATTGCTGGGGAAAAAGGTATGACGACCGTCAGCACAATCTAATAAATCCTTACAAAATGTAATCTCAACATGAACAGAAAATATTATCGCACGTTTAACAAGTTAAAATGGTTTACAGAATAGTTTTCTT
The DNA here is from genome assembly GCA_944474755.1 of Limnoperna fortunei. NCBI lineage: Eukaryota > Metazoa > Mollusca > Bivalvia > Mytilida > Modiolidae > Limnoperna > Limnoperna fortunei. Next base: position 33,399,161 of record OX104115.1, read on the forward strand.
TTCGCAGTGTAAATCATTTGTCATATTATGCACAATGTTTTGAATGTTTTGATGATGTATGGGTTTTAACATTGATATTGTAACGCTACCTATACGTCTTGATAAGACGTAATGCGCTCATGACGTAGACGTTTTATAACCTTGGTATCTTTGACAACTCCGAGAAACACAAAAAATTATTGTTTTTGACCTTAATGACATATCAATAGCTTGTGTGGCGATTGATTTTAAATTAAACTTTAATTTATCAAGTATTCATTTGTTTGAATGTTTGTTTGAGTGGTGTCAACGCCAATTTCAGTTGTATCATAGAGTCCAGTTTTTATTGGAGGCGGAAGCCGCAGTATCCAGATAAACACTTTTGGTAGGAACTGGCATTCCTTGTCCATTAAAATTGGAGTCGAGTGCACCTTGCCCGCAGTGATTCTCGAACCCGCAAACGCAGCGTTGACAGACAACTTGATCAATGTAGTAGACTCAAGTATTCGTTAAGAGGTTAAAGTCAATGAAATGTTCCATAAAGAATATGGGCACATATTGACACAAGTGAATTTAAATACATGTATTGATTATTCATTTTTATTTAGTGTCAACTGAGAAGTTAAGCTACTTTTCTTCGACTTAGCTATTTTGAAATGAGCATAACTCGACGAAAATAAAATAAAAAAATAAAGAACGTGACTTCGTTTGATGTATGAGGTCTAAACAAATTTATATGAATCCTTGCTTACCATAACTCAAAACTCGCCGACTGTACACTATTGTTTTGTAAAACATGTTTCAGAGCTTTTAAACAAGGATCCGGAAGTTCTTACCAACTATTCATATTTTAAATAAGTAAATACTGTTTAGGTACATAGACATAGAATTACCGTAAATGGTAAAAACTTGTGTTATTTTTTGTTAAATCAAATATGTATAGCGTTTGCAATATACCTTTTTCAGATATTGACTGCTTAAGATATGATTCTGGCCTTGATTTATCACATATGCGGCCAATGTTACATATAGTACTGCAGCTCACGTTATTATATTATGTCTTGTGCACAATATATATGTTCTTGCACGCTCTTGTTTGTTATATTTATATATATTTCCGCAGTTATGAAAGTTTTTGTTTATCTTTTTGTTCCATTCATTGACTATAAATAAAAGTCAAATTTATTGTCAGCGCTTTATTTACTTTATCAAATATAAATACAAAATGAATACAGTAAGGTAAAACAAAGACGAAATAACAGTATAATAAAAAATGGAGAAAAATAAAATGGCAATTTATAATCTATATTTTTCTTCAGAGACCACAGTTCTGTTCTGTTCTGTTCTGTTCTGTAAGGAATTCCCTCCTTTATAGGAGCACATCCGTATACATCGGATTTATTAAAAGTCACTGTTATTTATTTAAGTTAATAATAAAAGAACTAAAAAGTATAAAAACTCAGTGCGACCTGTGGGATGAGTCGATGGTCCGTCGGTTATTGACGATTCTCTGTGTTTTGATAGAGCAAAGCAAAATTTGCGACATATATATTCAGCTCTATAGCAAATGTCAGTGCACCTACATCCACATGCACAAAGCTTGCTACTAGTATCTAAGATAAATGATGTATCTAAAGCAAGAGAGGTGTTAAATTTATGACTACTTCTAGAGCAATCTATAGGTTTATCTAAGAGTTGTTGAAGCTCAAGCATATAAGGCCAGCGTGTAGTGTGAAGAGCACTACTGGTCACGGAGTAGTTCTCGTCGGCAAGTAATTCTCGCCACCCGATCTTTTGACAGTTTTTGTGAAAAATTGGCATTTTAAAAGTGACCAGCGTAACTTGTGTTGGATGGAAGATGGTGAAATCTATTAAATAAAGCCTTTTCCATTGATTTACATGGAAAAATAACGGCACAGTCACAAAAATGGCGAGAATTGCTTCTGTCTTTTTTATGGCGAGAACTACTCTCTGACCAGTACATTCAATAATGAAATGTTCTGTAGTTTCAGGTGAAGATTTACAGAGGGGACATGTTGGGTCTACCGTATTCTGATTGAATGATGCTGTGTTGCTTTGTAAATAGAATGCACCTGTTAACAGTTTTTACAGGTCAACGTCAATGCATTCTTTCGTTTATTCAAAATTTATCAATAGAGTTGTGTCCCTTGATAAATGTTTATGCTAGATACCATTTCAAATCATTCGCCGGTGACATCAGTTTAAATGGATTTCATCGTTGTCACGCTTAAATTATAAACATAGATCAGTTATGCTCAGGTAAGAAAAACTTATAAACATTTGGCCGATTTATATGTCATTTCTGAATGCAAGCGTTTGTCTAGATTATAAACCTTTCTAAGAGAGACTGTTGATGAGACAGGTGTTATAGTCTCATACTTCACGTGTTGATTGCGCAGTACCAAATTTCTACATTCTATGTGGGCACTGTTGCTAAAAGGAAAGAAAAGTTTTTTTTCTTTACTGGCACAATGTAATTAAACTGTTAAAAGTAATATCGTAATCCATTTTATTCCCTTCGAACATCAATAAGCGTTTTAAACACAGACACTTCTTTTCTCATATTTTTTTTTACCAATATCACCAATATACTTCTACTTATACTATACACATGTAGGTATATTTGTAAAAAAATAAATGAGAAAAGTGCCTATTGTTTTAAATTATACATTTGTGAACAATAATTTACTGAAAAAGAAACATTACTTACTGGTCACAGAGTAGTTCTCGCCGGCAAGTAATTCTCGCCACCCGATTTATTGACAGTTTTTGTGAAAAATTAGAATTTTAAAAGGGATAATCGTAATTTGTTTTGGATTAACCATAGTGAAATCTATCAAATGAAACCTTTTTTGTCGATTTTAATGGAAAAATAACGGCACAGTCACCAAAATGGCGAGAATTGCTTCTGTCATTTTTATGGCGAGAAATACTCTCTGACCAGTAGAGCTGTTAAATATTTATTTGTTGTAATTAGGATTTATTCATAAAAATAGTTTATAAATATTTTATACTGAATATTGTTTTTGTTTTCTCAGATTTTGATATTTATAAAAAAAAAAAATTCAGCCAAAATGAAACACTCATTGTACACATTTTATTTTATTATCATTAAACAAAATTATTTAGTCTTCAAAGATCGGTTTCAAAAAATAATAAAATAATCATGTGATGTAATTGGAGAGATAAATTCAGCCTTAAATTAATCAATAGCATAAGGGAAGTACTTCTTTAGCACATTAAGTTACAAAGCTGACGTCAGACCCAGAGGTTGTGGGTTTGAATTCCGCTGGTACCATTGATGATTTAAACAACAAAAATGGTGCTGCGAATTGGCTTGATGACCAATTTGTGTGCATGATGTCAATGCACATTTAAGTATTGTCCTTGGCCCTGTCATGGGGCAAAGATACAAAAAGGTTCCAATTACTAGGTGTGGCTTGGCAGTTATGATACAGTGGTTGACCTGTGTGCTACTTATGATAGTGTCTGCAATCCCCCCTCCCCCCCCCCCCCAAAAAAAAAAAGAAAAAGAAAAAGGGGGAGAGTGTAGTGTAATTGGAGAGAGATAAATGCACCTCTGATCAGTTGTGTTAGGGAAATTCTTCCTCAGCTCAATTGGTTAAAGTGCTGGCTTTAGATCGAGAGGTTGATGGTTCGAATACCTCTAGTACCATTGATAATTTTCACAACAATCTCAATTAGTTACCTCCCCTTAGAATTAATTAGTATATAAAAAATGCATAACTGAAGTGAAGGAAAAAAATGCAATTTTTTAATAAATATAAAGTTGTGACCAAAACAAAAATAATATCAAAAGCCTATTATAAGCATGATAAGGTTTGAAAATTTGGTCTAATAACCAATAACCCTGTCACCTGTGAATAATTAAAGTCAATTTCTCTCTGTGATGTTTTCTTGGATTCATGTTTGGTCTATCAGAAATACCAACCCCCAGTAACTTGTCAGCATATAGATGGTACCATTCACTTCATACATATGAAGACAATTTTTGAAGTTTTTTTTTATTTAATAAAGACTTCACATAATAATTGGATAACCTACATCATTACCTTTTATTGATCTAGAATCATGTCAAGATGAATTTTGTTGCCCCTTGTACAATTGGATGTGTGGTTGTTTTTGTTTTTGTTTGGGGGGGGGGGATTATGTGATACTCTCCATTTTAACTTTGCACAGCTGTTAAGTACTTTAAAATAAAGGTCAGGTTCAATTTTCAGCACAATCCAATTTATAGTTTTTGACTAAGACCAATTCAATCTTTTTTGGTAAACAGTAGAAGGTTTCAAAATCATGACATGGAAATAAAACATTTCAACAGATTTTTTTTTAAACATTGCACAGCTGTTAAGAACTACTAAGTTGAATTTTCAATCCCATTTGTAGTTTTATAAGTCAATGGTCAAGGTCAACAGTAGACAAAATAAAATTCTGCAAAATTTAAGCAGGGGTAAATATTAGCTCTCTAGATAAACTTTTTTTGGATTTTATTCTATAAAATGTCTTCTAATGTATACATCACACAAGTGTTATATAATGCAGCACACATTGTATGCAAGAAGCCTGTCAATGATTCACTAAAGAGTTAGATTTTTTATACAGTTAGGTAAAGTTATTAATTGGTACCTTGTATGGTGTAACTGTAAACAACCAGTGACTTCTATAAATTACAACCCTCCTGCTTCCATTACTTTACTTATAGTGTGTGAATTATTGTTAGTGTAATGGTTGGGTTATGTATGTACTAGTAGGTGTATCCAATCCAATGATCATCACAGCATCACTTCTAGTATGTAATTGCATTGAAAAACTGGGAGAACTTTCTGCAATCATGATAAAGTTCCACAAAGAACACTGAACTTCAGTGGCTGCAGTCTAGGATACATTACAACCTATAAGTTACCAACCAACCAGACTCTAAGTAGGTCACAAGTACTGATAACCTAAAAATGCAATGTTAGTGATTATCATGGTGTAGATTGGTTTAAACTTCATTTAGAGATTGATTGATTGGATGTTTGCTTAACATTAGGTAAGCAGTATTTGAGTTATATTCAGGATGAGGACAAGTTAAGAAACAATTTATCAATGGAAAAATTGGGTGGGATGGGACACAAGTAAGTTTTTAGATGGCCACTGGAAAAGTATGGAGTTTTGGTTACTAAGGGGCGAAGAAATGTAGCCTTTGGTAGCCTACTCATTACAAAGTTAATACTTTTCTTATAAATAAAAGTTTCTTTTTGATCATTACTGTGGTCAAGGTATGCTCGTCTTTGACCTTAATTGACAAGGATTGACAGTTTTTCTGTCAAAGGGGGGTTTCTTCTACAACTTTCCTAAAGCATACCGTGCCCGTAGTAAGGCTCAAACTCACAACCTTATCATTGATGTTTTATTATAATGGTGATGTTTTAGGGAACTTTCATGGTACTCTGTAAGGCAATGAAATCCAAGACAGTTTTCAATGACAATCAACCAACAGAGAAATTGCACCTTGGAAAATTACCGGCCATAAAGGAGGATCTAACAGATGATGAAGCCACAAGCAATGGAATACCTAATTTAACTGCTTTAACTTCCGCTGTTAAGTTTCGAAAATTACGGAAAAAATATGTGAACCATTCCGGAATCAAAAAGTTTGAAAGAAAGTACACAGAACTAGGTAAGCATAAATAATATGCATCAATACATGATGATATTGATAAACATAGTTTGTTTCTTAAAAAATATTAAATGCTGCTTTTAGCAAGTTTTCCCAATATGTTGTGTTTTCCAGTATTAATTAAAGGGGGAGGCCATCATACCCAGGAGAACCCCTGACCATGGGCAGAAAAACTGGAAATTATTGTCAAATAAAGTAAGAGTTAAGCACACCTTACCCAAAGTCAGTTTCAAACCCTAGTTCTGATGCACTTTTGATCATGGGTAGATGACTCACTTCCTACACTTCTCTGCCATTAAGGCTCCTGAAAATGGCTGGGGGTTGCATAAAATATTAAGTCATGTACTACAGTAGTAAGAAGTTCTATGTACACAACAGTCTTGATTACAAAGTATATGACTGCCTGTTTATACATATATATTCTATTCATGCTGTAATTTATCATATTAGGGACATCCATTAAAATCAGTATTTATATTATCGCCCCAAATGACATTTCTTAATTATTTGTTTAGTTTATTCAAATTAATCCCAATGAAGTTAATATATACACTTATGTGTATCCTACTATACATAAAAACACAAGTAATTTTTAATAAAATAAGACAGTATAAATATTAAAAATAAATATTTTTACAACGACAAGTCAGTATTAGTCTCCAGTCATAAGATCTAATTATGAGTGTTTAATGAAAGGACTTGTAAACATTTTTTAGTGTAAATATTGATGCACCATTGACTACGTCATTCTATATTTTGACCCCATTGACTGATCTGTAAGTTTAATTTTCATTATGCCAGTGTACATAAAAGTAGAACAGTATTGATCTAAAATACAATATACTGTTAAATGCCTATTCATATAATCCGAAAATTGTTCCAGTTAATAAAAGGTACATCCTTGTGTACGATAATTTTTTCCAGTGACATTCTTGTGCATGTCAAGAAATGTAATTCTGTTTCTTACATAATTATATATTGTATATTTTTTGTTCATCTATTTCTGGAAAATAGGCAAAGTAAACATTGATTATTAGTGTAGAGATAATATACAACATGTAGCAAGAAAGTAGATGATAAATAAAAATATATTGAATAGATCTGTCTTGGTTAAAAGAAAGATGACATTTTTTTAAATGTTATTTTAGGAATACATGATTGTATAATTGTTAGAGCCAATATGTAAATGTTTCATTCTATTCAATTTTGTTTTATGAATTTTGAAAATTAATTTATTGATGATCACAATTAACCCCCTCCCCAAATTGTAGTAATTTTTGATTGTACATGTATGCACATTTTTTCTGAATAATAAGGTGTGTTGTTGTTCTAAATGAAAGGGGACGGGTTCAAAATATAGAACTTTTTTGTTTTGAAATGACTAAATGTGTTAAAGACAATAGAGTGGAGTCATTTCCCATGGAGGGGTTCAAAATACCACAGGACATTAAAGTTTTAAAAAAATTTTAAAAGGGGAATAATGAGCCTCAGTTGAGTTTCGGGGTTGGGGTTAAAAAACCAGGGTACATTTTATGTAAATAATTAAGTGTGTTGTTGTAGATGAAAATGAATGGGGAGGGTTCATTTTAGTGTTGGGGAAAACACCTCAAACAAAATATTCCAATGACATACAATTAAAAGCTTGTTACAGTTCAGGTTTTCCCCTTTGGATTGGAGTTTAAGTACCAGGACACCTTTTAATTTTGAAATGTGACAATGAAAGTGTTAGAGTTATGTATTGGCAAGGAGTAATTTAATTTAATGTGCAACATATTGTGGCACTCTTTTGTTTTGAATATGCAGATAAACTTTTATAGCAATGTTACAGTATAAAGACAAAGGAAGGGGGTTCAATTTTCCATCCTGGGTGTTACAAATTATACTATGCCATGGGTTGTTATGGTTTTGAAATGTTATACAGTAAAAGGAAAGAGATTCAAAATATACATGTAGTATGAGTCAAGTGAGATATATAGTTTATGGAATAAAAAAATACTTTCAGTAATTTTTTCAGCAACATTGGTTCCGTTTTTTTTGGGTAAGAATTTAAAAAAAATTATGTTGCTTTTGTCATGATTTAAAAAAATATTTCATCTAACCAATTAATATATTGTTTCAAGTAAGGGATGAAATGTTTTAATATTACAGTTTCAGGACAACGATAAATATAATGTATATTTGAAATATAATCTTCATTTAAAGTTTGAATTTAACATTTTCCCCCAATCAACATTGAGAATGCTACAATAATGTCCTGTTTATGTACTATGGAAAAAGTATACACAAACATTTATTATTTGCTTTTTAAAATTTATTATACTTTTGTAACAAAATTAAAGCAGCATCATCTCCTTTCCATGGTCAATGTTAATGTAGACGAGATAAATTTGCTCACTCTGTGAGCATTCCTACAGTGGATGGGTTGAAAAATATAATCCACACACCTCACTTGTAGTGTATTGTGTCTAAAAATAAAAATTAATGGTGTGAAAATTGTGGAAAGCTTGATTATTAAATTTTAATCTTTGGTATACACAGAGTTGGATCAGATAAAATAATTACAACTGACATATATTTTTTTATTTGTTTTATTGAACATTTATTGTGAATTTTGTGATGTTCCACATCCCCTTTAAATCAATATACCTTACCAGTAAGTCATATCTCAAATATATTTGATTTATCAATTAAATAATATCAGAAATCATAAATTATATTATGAATACACAATTGGTATAAATACTTAAGATTTTGTTTAGGAAATTTGTGATACTTTAAAATGGCTTAACACCTCATAAATATGTTGTAAAATTACCTTCAAAGATGTCTTTCTATCTAAGAAACATTCACATGCATACATGTATATATATTTGTTGAACAAGGGTCAATAAAATATTTTGACATATGAAAAGTTTGGGATTCTTTTTTGGCTGTTTTCATCTGTCCAAATGAGATTGGGCTGTAGGTGGGATAAACTTCTACTTTGCCTTACTTGTACACCTTTTGCATTAAATGTGGGTTTACCTGTGCTTAATCCTTTGAAAAGCAAAGTTAACAATCATTTACACTTTTAAGCTTGAAGTGAGTTTTGCTCTTTCTAGCCATCCAGTAATCTCCCCTGTACTTTGATCTGTTAGTTCTGTAAAATTAGTGAACATCCTTTTCTGCTTTATTCAATGTATTATACTTGTAAGTGTTCTGATAAATTAAAAGAAACAGTCCCTTCCAAAGGTGGATTGGGGGAAGGGTAGATTTGCCTATCTTGTGCCCTGCCAAATGTGGACAGGTGTAAACAGCAAAATCCACCTGAGGTTTTAAGTGACACGTTTCTCATTTTTTAGGTCAAAGAGGAGTGGATATTAAGAAATAATTACTTGGGGCACGAATATACACTGATTTTACCACAGGTTGGCCCTTTATGCAAAATATTTTAATGTGAGCGTTAGCGAGGAGTAAATCTGGGCATAAAGTGACAACCCATGATAAACAAAGTTGGTATATAATCATGTTCCGAATGAATTATTTAGATTCTAATAGGCCATATAAATTCACTTTTATCAACAATGTAGCCTATGAGTTGCAGGACTTGTCGGCCATTTAGGACACAAAGTTGATTGTGATGTCATTAAAATATGAGAAATATCATTTATGATGTTGAATCATATACTTGTTTTACCTTTGGTGTGCACTGGCAGCATTGTAGGCATGTTATAGAATGATGGACCATCCACTGTAGATGGGTGTCACAATCAAAGAATAGTGGATATTGGTGGTACTATTCATTGGATAGGTGTCACAACCAAAGAAGAGAGCACAGTGGATGGTACATGTACCATCCACTGTGGATGGGTGTCTAAATCATAGAAGAGTGGATATTGCGGTGGACTATTTGCTGTAGTGCTTATATATAATCAAGACATGAACCTAAATTAGCAGATAATTAGCATTCTTTATTTTAGGTCCATTGTTGAAACCGGAGCAGAGACGTGTGGACTACATATTAATTTATGATAATAAATCGTCTAAAGATGAACCAGACCCTGAAAAGAAAAAAGCTTTGGAAGATAAAGAGTATAAAAGAGAGCGATTTAAATCTGCTCTGAAATTGGAAGGATTTTTGATTCAGGAAACTACAATTGGTGACAATGTATTTGTCAAGTTACATTGTCCATTCAAACGCCTGTGTGCTGAGGCAGAGATGGTGAAACTTGAATTGCCATTGAAAGGGGTAAGAAATTATACTTATAGGTGGCTGAAGTAAATCAATTTTACACCTCAGCTAATTGGAATTTTGCTTTTCCCCCAGGCTACAGTGAACATGGGCAACAGTGGACAACACTTCTATCTTGTTTCCCTGCCCACACATATTTTTTTTGGCTTCATATCAGAAAGCAGCAGGGTTCATGAATATCCCATGGAAAACACCAATAAAATGTTCACTATTTTACTGAAAATAGGACAAAAGCAAGGTGGAATATTTGTAGACTGCTTACGATATATGCCTGGAAAAGTCTTTATCCGTATAATGCAGTTTAATGTCAACTCTTACCATATGTGTGATAAAATCAATTCCAGGTACTTATTCCTATGTTCTCTGTCTTCAGGTTCGATTCTCACTGCAGGCAGGGTGTACTCGACTCCAATCTTAATTGACAAGGATTGCCAGTTTTCCTACCGCAGGTCGGGGGTTCTCTCCGGGTACTCCGGCTTCATCCCCCCAATAAAAACTGGACACCATGAAATAGCTGAAAAATTGCTGAAAGTGGCGTTAAAACACCATTCAAACAATTCAAACAATTCTCTGTCTCAAGAAGCTATACTCAGGCTCCCTTGACAGATCAAACATGCAACAGTGCTAAAAGTCTCTATAAAGGATCCATTGTTAGAATAAATTTTGATTTGCAGTGAGGTTCTACCATACTTTTTAATGCTATTTTAGCTACTAGTATATTATAATGGTGTCCAGTATCGTTATGGGAAGTAACCAAACTATGAAAAAGGAAGTATGTGAAGAAAAGGAGTACATGTTTATAGACATAAATGTAAATGTACTGTACCAGCTGAAAATGCCCAACCTTCAGCTGTAAAACTGGTAGAGTTTGCACTTTGCAGTAAGGTATACCCTGCCTGAATTTCAGATTAACTCTCAACCACAGTGTTTACAGGCCCATAATTAATAGTTGATGGCTTAACTTCAAACATTGATTTTGCTGACTACATGCATTTGCTATATGACTAACATTGAAAACTGTTTATTTATATGCAGAATAACACATATGTTTAAAATCTGGGTGTCTTTTTTTCAGTGTGATAAAGATGAGCCAACTCTTGGATGCTTTGGCAAATTTATTGAAAATTATTTTGACACGGACAATGAGGGTATGTACAGGTATTAATACTTAGACACAAATAATATTAGAGCTATTTGAAAAAAATAAAAATAAAAATGCAAATATAATGCATCAGAATTTTTAACAGTAATAGAGGACATTTTTCTGGTGTCAACATTTTCCACTATGTCCAACTTCAGTTACATGTCATCTAATGTGTGCAGTTTTTTTTGGTCAACTGAACTAAAAAGTCATGAATATGGTAGCTGTCCTCATTACTTTGCACCTTCATTGTCATCATAGTCAAAGTTTTGTAGCCATAAACTGAATGCATTCTGATTGGCTGAAATTTCATAAATCTTTTTCTTATAAGTACATACTGCACAGCAAGTTGATATTGTAGAAATGTACAGTGGGTGGTCAACTACTACATTGCGTTTTGGTGTTTATCCTAAATAGAAGATTGCTGCCACTGTGAAACATAACATAACATAAGACCTTATGGGAGATACACACATACAGCTTCTTCTTGGCAACTGTTCCAATGAACATTTAAAATCAAAATTTGCTTGAAAATTCATATCTTATTACAAGCTTTAATTATTGGTAAGTCAAATAAACATTATAAGTATAGATCAGGCTGTTCTAATTAAAAAGAAACATTATATTAAGTCATGAGTCAGTGTAATACAGTTTACTGAAATAGCCAAACTTTCATATTTCCCATGTCCAGCTATTATTTTTATGCCCCCATGACGACATGTCAGGGGGCATTAAGTTTTACTCATGTCCGTCTGTCCATCCTTCCGTCTGTCTGTCCATTGATCTGTCCAAACGTCAGAACGAATTTGCGTCAAGCATTTCTCAGAAACTACATGAGAACAATTTGAAATTTGGCAGGGTGGTTCAGTATCACAAGTTGTACGTCCTAAGCGACTTTCAGATCTGTCGGACAACTGCTTCCTGTTTGGGACTTCATTTAGCAGGGGCATCTGTGTCCCATGGACACATTCTTTGATTTTTTTTGGTTTATTCTGAAACACTACTATACTATTTGGTCTAAAATTTATTAATATACTCTGGAAATGGAAAAATGCTGAGATATATCTACATCCATACTTTGCATATATGTTTTTCATGACTTACTTTATGGTGAGTAAACATGGCAGAAAGTATAAATTGACGACAATACATAAGCCTATGTGTACACGTTTAGGAAACATGGATGATTCAGGTATGAACTATGAATTGATTCAAGCATCACTTGATACAGGTTATTTAAAAAAAAAGAATTTTTTTTTACAACTCTCCTTTATGGGGAGGGGCTGGCGGTTAATTATTTTTGGCCCCATTAAGTAATTAAAACAAAAATAAATATTTTTATCCTATTAAAAACTCTTCATTAAAATGAGAAATTTTTATGTAAAATTTAGTTGATAAAAAGACAAAGGGTCTATCTTATCAAAATCACTTTTTTGGTGGCAGGCACTTGTGCTCTATATTTTTCTATGATAATTGACTTCTTATTTTAAGATTTCCTGCAAAATGTCATGTTTTAAAAGCATTCCATGGCCTAATGCCCCAATACAAACTAGATGCCATTAGATGTAAATAGCTGAAAAGTTGTTGAAAGTGGCATTAAACTCCATTTTAACAAACAAAACAAACACATACAACATTATTGATAATTTTGTCATTTTTCTGAATTGCATGTCAATTTTTTTAATGAGAAAGATATATTTTTACCAACTCTGTAATGTTTAATTAAAGTACATAGATTTATCATTTGATTCTAAAAGTCATCTATCATAGTGTGAAGTAAAGTTTATTCTAGGTCCAGTTTTACTCTACATTGTACCATTAGGATTTACTTTTCATCTTAAAGTGAATATTTTATGACAGGAATGATCAACGTTATCCCCTATAAATACACATTACATACATTATGTGTAGGTACAACTACCTGTATCACGTCGAGACAGTTGTGTACATTCATATCACTACGAGACGCGCAGCGTCGAGTTGTGATGCGGAATGTATGCAACTGTCGAGACGTGATACAGGTAGTTGTACCTACACTTAAATGTATGTAATAATTTTATCTAAAATTAAGAAGTATAAAAAGGGTCGAACAAAACTGAATGTTTAAAATTTAAAATTTAACATTCAACAAAGCATTTGTTTATAAAATATAGGCCTTAAAGTCACGCGTATTATGACGTCATATCTCATTCATAGAACGAAAGTCATTTACCGAATCATTGGTTATACCATTCATTGTGACGTCAAGAAGTAGTTCCGACAAAAGTACATCTTGTATCACATATATAGATGATACAAGGTTTTGTATCACATAGGTTGTATCAATCGCTAATTTTCCAGATTTTGACGAAATACATACTTAATTTTAGATAAATATCTTATATCCTACTGGTATATTGATCATTTTTTTATGTACTGTAGTGTAAATTCATTTATTATTCGTGGGACTTTGTTATTTCATGAGCAGATTATGCAAATAACGAATTTCTGAATTTCAACACTCAGTTAAATGCATTAAATGCACTTTTCTATTGCGTCTCATAGAAGCAAATAATAATCCTCCCCCTGAATTATGTAACCCCACAATTCTCCCCCTAAAAACATAAACTGATATCAATAAAATTGTTTGAATACTTTTGTATAAGTAATACCTTCAAAATTTCCCAATAAGTAGACTGAAACTTATCTAGAAATAATCTGTATCTACCTACATGAATAATTGATAGCACAATACTAAAAACCTGAAGATTGACACCAAGGTAATAAATATTTAATGATAAGAGAATGTTTTCACAAGATAACAACTCAGTAACACAATTTTATTGAATCTAAGCACCACTTGGACTAATTACGAACCACCAAGTACTAAATCATTACTAATGCACATCATTTTCAAGATAAAATCACTCTTATTAAGAAAGACAATGCAAAAAATGAAACCTGTTCTGTTTTGTTACATTGTGCAAAGCCCACACTTCACATATATTTGTAAATTTATAAAAGGGGGTCGAGTTTTATGCCAATTTCCTAGGATGTTAGGCCATGAGTTGGGGATAGTTCCCAAAATAAACCATGTGATACCATAAATTATGTGATGGGATAAATGTACATCTAACTAACTTTCTTGAAAATGGTTTATTGAATATTAGAAACATGTCTACCAACAAACTGAAACAATTTTGATTCATGGGAAATACTAGCTGCAGCAGAAGTGTAGCTCTTTGGGTACTTTGACAGTTTTTGCATTTGGGGGATCATAGATATCCTAAAGATCTACTGTTCTGCAGGTAGGAAATACATTATATTTTCACATTAGATATCTTTTCAAATTTATGTAGTTTTTGTCTTGCCTGCGACGATAGTCACTGAAGGCGAGACATATGGGAATCTGGCAGCGTAAACACTTGGACATCTTGCTTCATATCTTAGTAAGCCCAAGCCTAGGTCCATCAAATTTGGTCCAGAGGTATCTTATGAGTACTTGCCAGTCAGTTTCCTGTCACCTGACCTTGACCCCAATTTCACGGTCCAGCGACTGTTTAAGATTTTGGGTTAAGGCAGTTCCTCTGTAACCCCGCATGGTAGGATGAGAATATATGGTTTATAGGTTGCTGATGACTAGAACATAACTGTCTGGTAGGTGTCACCTGACCTTGACCTCAATTTCACGGTTCAGCAACTACGTTAAAGTTTTTGGGTTACAGCAGTTCCTCTATAACCACGCATGGTAGGATGACAATATTTGGTATATAGGTGCTGATGACTAGTACATGACTGTCTGGTAGGTGTCACCTGACCTTGACCTCAATTTCACGGTCCAGTGACAACGTTAAGGTTTTTGGGTTGCGGCTGTTCGTCTGTAACAACTTATGGTAGGATGAAAATATTTGGTATATAGGTTGCTGATGACTAGTACATGACTGTCTGGTAGGTGCCACCTGACCTTGACCTCAATTTCACTGTCCAGTGACTACTGTAAAGTTTTTTCGGTTATGACTGTTCCTCTGGACAATATTTGATATATAGGTAGCTTATGAATAGTACATGACTGTCTGGTAGGTGTCACCTGACCTTGATCTCAATTTTACTGTACAGCAACTACGTTAAAAATTTTGTGTTACGGCTGTTCCTCTGTAACCATGCATGGTAGGATGACAATAATTGATATAGGTTGCTGATGACTAGTACATGACTGTCTGGTAGGTTTCACCTGCCCTTGACCTCAATTTCACGGTCCAGCGACTACGTTAAAGTTTTTGGGTTATGGCAGTTCCTCTGTAATCATGCATGGTAGGAATACAATATTTGGTATATAGGTTACTGTTGAATAGTACATGACTGTCTGGTAGGTGTCACCAGTGACTCAGTAATAATTTTTTTTATTAAGTCCATTTCTCTGTAACGCATTGTATATTTTAAATAATAACAATTTAATACTATTTACGTAATGCTTATGAATTAATTTTTTTTGGTGACGTTTTTATGGTGGCCATTTTGAATCCAAGATGGCCACCAAAATTTCAAAATGATCAGAATCCCACGAAACTTGGTTTTTAGGTAAATTACCATGTTACCATCAGATGTTAGTCATCAAAATCTCAAACAAGGATTGCCAGTTTTCCTACCGCAGGTCAGGGGTTCTCTCCGGCTTCTTCCCCCAATAAAAACTGGACGCCATGAAATAGCTGAAAAATTGCTGAAAGTGGCCTTAAAACACCATTCAAACAAACAAACAAACAAATCAAAATCTCAATTTGATCATGGCTTCCATCTTAAAATGGTGGCCATTTTAAAAATGAAAAATAACCTTTAAAATCCAAACTTTAACGGATTTCGCTGAAAATTGGAATATAAGTAGAGTATGTTATACCGTACCATATGATGCACATGTCTACTTTTTATGGCAGCTATTTTAAATCCAAGATGGCCGACAAAATTGGAAAATGCTCCGATTTGCACGAAACTTGGTTTCCTGGTAGATAAAGTTGCCGTGAATGGATGTCTGAACTCCAGTGTCCATGTGGGTGGTTTGGGAGCCATTTATGATCCATAAGATCATAATCATGTTTAACTGATGTGGAATGCAGGCAAGACGTTTTTCGGTGTCCACACTTGTTGTACCTAGGTTTAAGCTCTAGGGTTGTCATCATGCCTTAATTGATCATAAGTGGAAATCCATCCCTCAAATACGATCCGAGGACATTTTCACTGAATCATAGGTTACATAAGTCTTTATTGGGTTTGACTTTTCTTGAATTGACAATGAGTAACTTGATGAAGCAGGCACTGCTTACTCATCCAGAGCTCCTGAGTGCACCCATTATTGGGTTCCTGTTACTAACTTTTGGTTTTTTGTCTCGCCTGCGATGATAGTCACTGGAGGCGAGACATATGTATGGGAATCCGGCGGCGGCGGCGTAAACACTTGACATCTTGCTTCATATCTTTGTAAGCTCAAGCCCTAGGTCCATCAAATTTGGTCCAGAGGTAGCTTATGATGAGTACTTGCCAGTCAGTCACCTGTCACCTGACCTTGACCTCAATTTCACGGTCCAGCGACTACGTTAAAGTTTTTGGGTTACAACAGTTCCTCTGTAACTACGCATGGTAGGATGACAATATTTGGTGTATAGGTTGCTGATGACTAGTACATGACTGTCTGGTAGGTGTCACTTGACCTTGACCTCAATTCCACGGTCCAGCGACTACGTTAAAGTTTTTGGGTTAAGACAGTTCCTCTGTAACCAAGCATGGTAGGATGACAATATTTGGTATATAGGTTGCTGATGACTAGTACATGACTGTCTGTTAGGTGTCACCTGACCTTTACCTCAATTTCACGGTCCAGCGACTACGTTAAAGTTTTTGGGTTACGACAGTTCCTTTGTAACTACGCATGGTAGGATGACAATATTTGGTGTATAGGTTGATGATGACTAGTACATGACTGTCTGGTAGGTGTCACCTGACCTTGACCTCAATTTCACGGTCCAGCGACTACATTAAAGTTTTTGGGTTACAACAGTTCCTCTGTAACTACACATGGTAGGATGACAATATTTGGTATATAGGTTGCTGATGAATAGTACATGACTGTCTGGTAGGTGCCATTTGATCTTGACCTCAATTTCACGCTTCAGTGACTACGTTAAAGTTTTTAGGTTACTGCTGTTCCCCTGTAACCAAGCATGGTAGGATGACAATATTTGGTATATAGGTTGCTGATGAATAGTAAATGATTGTCTGGTAGGTTTAAGTTTTTGTATTAGGACAGTTCCTCTGTAACTATGCATAGTATGGTGACAATAATTGGTATACAGGCTGCTGCTCATAATTAATGATATTTACGTAATGCTTATGACGAAATTTATTTTCGTTACTGATGCGGAATTCAGGCGAGACGTTTTTCTGTGTCCACACTTGTGTTTTGGATTGTATATGTGCTTGTCTATATCTGGATTTATATCTGTCCTTTGTTGTTGGGTTGTTTTTTTTGCAGAATACTCACCCACGCTTATCATGTGATCACTAAATAAAATGACTATTTATTAAAAGATAAACAATGTTTTTTCTAGAATTTATCAGTAGGTAAAATTGGACCATTCACTCACAACTTGGCATAGTGTGTTATTGAATGGTCTAATTTTTACACATTGCTAAATTTTGGACACAAAATAGTGTGTAATCTTGATAGTCATGGTCATATATACTAAATCGATGATTAAACATACAGTGTTATAGTAATATGAAACTTTTATGTTATCTATATGTGAGTGAATGGTCCGAATTTACACATCAAGAAAGTCTTGATTGGATTTTTCACTGTTGTAAAAGTGGAATGTAAGAGGCTGTAGATAGTAACCAATCAAAACACAGGAAAATCATTATGCTAATAAGATTGAAATTACAGTATAAAATGACGGTTTCCACACTAACATCCCTAGTGTTTTGTATTTTCAGTTGACTTTGTTAGTGCTCCATTTGTGATGGACAGGATAAATTTATACGAAGGTTATGAAGACCCCACCAACTTCTTTAGGTCCAGCATCAGGTCAATGTTGGTATGTACATGTATAGATAACATAGACCCACAATTGGTTAAATCCAGGTCATGTACCGTAATTAGGTGTGTATAATGCACATCAATGTATTATACCCACCCAATTCAATGCATTTAGAATAAGTGATTCAATTAATTAAACTTTAAACTAATTTACTTCTGATGTTTAATTGTGTGTTTGTTTGATGGTGTTTAATGCCACTTTCAGCAATTTTTCAGCTATATCATGGCGTCCTGTTTTTATTGGGGGAGGAAGCCGGAGTTCCAGCAGAAAACACCCTGTCCTGCTTTAGTAAAACTGGCAATCCTTGTCAATTAAGATTGGTATCGAGTACACCCTGGCTGCAGTGAGAATTGAACCCACAATCTGGGTGTTGACGTGATCAATAGTAGATGAACTACCTTAACCACTCGGCCACTACGATGAGGTTTCAAGTTTGAGTCTCACTGCAGTCAGGGTGCGCTTGACTCCACTCTTAATTGACAAGGATTGCCAGTTTTCCTACGGAAGGTTGGGGTTTTCTGTGGATATTCCACTTCCTTCCCCCAAACTGGATGCCATGATATAGCTGAAAAATTGCTGAAAGTGGCATTAAACAACAAACATAATCAGTAAGTTGTGCATGATTTTGTGCGGAGTATTATCCCTGTGTGTTAAGCAGGCAGACTATTATTTCATGTACATTGATATCAGTTTTCCTCCCAAACTGAGCAATGATAGAGCTAAAAAATTGCTAAAGTGGCATTTAACATCATTCAAACAAACAAACATCTTCTCTGTATATATTTACAATTTTAAAAATTTTATTTTAGGTTTATCACATTTTGCTCAACGTGGATATCCGGAATAAGCAGGATAGGGCCAAAAAAATCTTGCAAATTAGAGGTAATTATTTTATACTTTTAATTTCTTAAATTCTGAATACAATTTAAGAATTTCTGAAGCATGGCATTTGAAGACTTTGTTTTAGACCCCGTTTACATCTTTTTTAGATTGATCTTTTTTAGATCGATCCAAAAAAGATCGATCTTTCCATAAATGTAAACAAGAAAGATCGATCTCAAATTGGACTTACAAAGACCAGGTCTGGAGGTGGTTTTTAATACATCGATGTTTTTTGAAACGATCTTTCCATAAATGTAAAGGCAAAGATCGAATGCAATCGAACTTTCTTAAAATGAAACTGGAGATGCGGATGATAAGCGGAAAAACCATATGTGTATTTATCATGGATAGTAAAAGAGGCAAGTCATGGACATGCGAAGAAACAAATCTATTAATAGAGTTGTGGGGGGAATTAATACAAGATCAACTAGAAAATCAACCGAGGAGAAATATTCGAAACCGATTTATTCGTAACTTCTGCAAAAAATTTCTTTTCTTTAAACGTTGCCGTCTAAGTCTCTGCAGATTTAATCTATGGACATTCATATTCTATACGTGCGTGTCAAATGCATAAATATAAAAAAAAAATAACTGCATACCAAATTCTGATGGTCCCAGTACTCCCATTCAAGCGCGAGTTAAAATACACGATGATGCACGCATTGTGTTGGTATCTATTTTTAAGTTTGTTTAAGTTCTGTATTATTTACAGAACTGAGCGGTTCAATTATTGGCAAATGTAAACGCATCGGTTTTAAAAAGATTGTTTGCATCCGATTTGTCTAGCTGTAATGTAAACGCAAGCGAACTGTTTTGAATAGATTCAAATGAAGATCGAATCTTTTTTCTGCAAAAGTAAACGTAGTCTTAGATACATGTCTTAAAATCAGTATTATTAAAGATGATTTGATCCATTATCAACACAAAATAACAAAGGGTCAACAAAAGTTGGAAAGGCTAATTTTTGATTGGTCAATACCAAATTTCAATCTATATGACCTGTAATGGGATGTTGTTGGATCTTTCATGTGACATATCAAATAAGAGCGATGCAAGATCAAATTTAATAAGATAAGATTGTTAGATTACGTGTCTATTGGTATAGCTTTGATCTGATTATAACGATTAGTTTTTTACACTCGTATAAATTTGAACAAATTATTATAATTTGGGAGCTAACTGAATTAGTGTATAATGTTTGAAGATTTGTCAACTTTAATTGGTGATTTGATATTAATCACAAATTCTGTTCACTAATTATTATAGGTTACTGTAGACACTAAAGAGATGTTTGTGACCATCATTTCACTAATTGCAGACAAATCTTTCAATACATTATTTAGTTGTCCTCATTCTAAAGCAACAATTATGATAACTGACTTATCTGACAGAAAAGAGACATTTTTATTTTCTCCAAACAAGATTTGAGCTTGCATTAAAGTTAGACTTGATTGAAAATGGAATTAAACACTTTACTAACAAAGAATGTATAAAAATATGCTAAAATGTAAAATATATGATTGTGCAAATTTCAAGATTTCTTCTATAATCAAACTTATCAGAAAAGGAGGAGAGTCCCAAAAAATCCGATTTCTTTCCCTTTAACATTTGTGGTAAGAATGATGAAGTGAGAGATGAAGACATAGAAAAAGACAATCTGACTAAGTTTGGTAAGATTAGAAACTTAGTCGTTCGCTAGTCCTTATACAGTCATACCTGTCCTATGAAGTGACCATTATTCTTATTTTATAACTGTTGTTTTTGACCATAAATTATATTTCATCCTGACAGAGCCTTTATTTGCTAAGTTACCACCTCTTTTCAGACTCTAGTTCATTGTTTCTTTGGATAGGTCACATAAGATATGTTTGAAACTGGACATTATCTTGGCCTTGACAGAAATGATAGATATTGTTATATGTGCAGTATGAATGTTTTAGAGGACAAGTTTCATTTCATTTTACAATGTAATTGTTATGCTTTACTTTGTAAAAAAATATATAAAGAAGTATTATTGGTTTAGGACTTCCGCCTTTAAACTGGTTCAATTGCTTTGTGCTGGAAACGTCAAAGAGTTGTGTAATTTAGCAAAGTTTTTATTAAATGCCTTTAAGATTAGAAATCATGTTTAGCTCTTATGTAACAATAATTTCTGACGTATTACTACATATTTTGAATGTTATACAGCTATATCACTGTCTTATGTACTCTGTACTATTATACTGATAAAACTGTATGCTGTATAGTTTTAAGTTAATAAAGAATTGAATTGAAACTTGATGGTCACTTTAGACAGATTTCGATTGGTCACATAAGACAGGTTCTTTTTAGTTGTTATTTTTCTACTTTTAATATCTAAATATAGTTTTTTTAAATTTGTTTTCTCAAGAAATTAAAAAAAGTTGTTTATTTATAAATTATATAATATTGGTAATACTTATATTTCTGCTGTTTGTGGAAACCAAATAGTTACAAAACAATGAATTGAGATTATAAGAAAATATAAAAAACACCAAGATATGACATCTAATGTTGTAACTGAAGATTTAATGATTTTAAAAAGAAATGGGTAAGATGAAGTGGACTTACGGGACATCATGAATACATTATACTCTCAATAAAATTGGTTGTAATGTTATCATACCTTTTGTCATGCATATTTCAAATCAGTGCTTCTTTAATAAATAAAATGCCCATACATGTACTAAATGTATTATCTGTACATGGTGGTAGTATCTTGCATGCAGTAGTTTCAAATATAATTTAAGAGTTGTCGACTCCTATAGATCAAAACTATAGTTACTGGTAATTGGTTTAATTTCATTTCACCATGAAATACCTCTATGTATTTCTTTAATTCTTGGTTTTGAAGTTTTTTATTCTAATACTTGAAATCCTTTTTTGTCAGAGACACTTTTTCGATTCTGTGGCTTTTGAGATTTGCTAAAAAATTGGAATCTGCTAATAAAACCATATGTACAATCCAGAGTTAACCTCATTTTGCTCTGTATGTACAAGAATTTTTTAATGAGATATGGTTTCATATTGAAGTTTTATGTGTTAGATGTGTGCATCGATCCTTAACTATTTTTCTACACTTTGTTCTCAGCAATGATAAATGATACAATACTGAAATTATGTCAGTATCATAATGTTGAACATGTCACAATGTAGGATTAAATTTCAGTTACAGATATTTTTCAGATTATGATTTTCAATGCAGGAAATGTCAGTCAAATAGAAAAGGCCAGTCAAATTTAGTCTTATAATTTAAATGAAATGTTGGATAGCATTTCAATATATTTCACTAAAATCAATATTTATATCAGATGAAATTCCTAAAGGTATAAATTTGTATACCTAAAGTTTACAAACCATCATTATATTGACATTATTACAACATTATAAAATTAAAAATTGATTTGAAGCCCCAGTCATCACTAAAATCATTGTCTTTATGAATAACTTAATGTAGAAAATTGCAAACATGTTTATTTTTCATTTGAGGTTCCATTATTTTAGAGACTGAAAATTGCATTATTGTTAAATGTACATTTGTTTTGGTGAAATTGGATTTAGGAATTCTTGACAGTTCTCAACAAAATTGCTGCTAGTTAGTTGTTACTGCCTTTTATTAGAAATATTTTGATGCATGAATCATAAGCATGAATGTATATACATGTTAGTATAAATGACCAATGTAGACCTCATTATGAATTCCTAAATAAATTAAATACAGCTGTACATAGACATCACAGGACAATTTATATTTATCGTGATTAAAGATAATTATTAAATGTGTGAATCAATCCGGAATTATTTTTTAAAATTATCCATTAAATTATTGATTTAATACTGGTTCTACAGTGAAGGTGAAAAAAAACCCACTTTTTTGTTAAATACATTACACATTTTTTGTGATATTTATATTTTTTTTCACCGAATTCTGTAAATGAATATGGATCACTTATACAGAACTCGGTTATTAATTCACAAGTTCTAATATTTTTTAAATTCTAAGTTAGTCTTTAAATTTAATTTTATTTTGTATTTTTATACAAGAAAGAGTTTTTTTGCAAAATTTTTAGTTGATCTCCTAATTTAACTTAATTTTTTAGTTTAATATAACTTAAGAAAAGGTTATGAAGTGTTGTCCACCTTGATAAAGTTATCTTGTATTTATCATATTAATTCTTACTGACTATATAAGTACATTTTTATTTTTTTTTAAAGTATTTACAGTTAATCAGCATTTGTTTTGCAGAGTATTAGTGAGAAGTTCTTTAATAGCACCAGCCCATTTTATTATGTCTTTCTTGAACTAAATATATCAAATTACGCATATAACAAAAAAACCTTAGGATTTGAATACATGCTGTTGTATTTAAAATTACACAGAAATTATGAATAAATGAATTAATTTCATCAGCTTAAGTGAAATATACAGATTACAGACTAGCATTATAGTGATGGAATACCTGAAATTTCTTGTATCTAAAGTTTTGCATAATATTTTCAGTATAAAATCACTGAATTATATCCAGGCCTATAATTTAGAGGTGACAATCGTAACAACAGCTTTGATATTCTACCAGTTTGAACAATTTTAATTATCTTTTATCATTAATGTCAGTTAATCTTTTCAGTAATGCTACAGTACAGTTCTGGTGGATTCTTTTCTTTCCACTCATCCACACAGGACAGTCCACCTATGTCCACTCCTCATCCACTGTGGACAGTCCACCAAAGTCCACTCATCCACACTGGGCAGTCAACCAATGTCCACTCATCTACTGTGAATAGTCCACCAATGTACACTCATCCACTGTGACATTCCACCAATGTCCACTCATCCACTGGACACTCCACTAATGTCCACTCATCCAAACTGGGCAGTCCACCAATGTCCACTCATCAGCTGTGGACAGTCCACCAATGTCCACTCATCCACTGTGGACAGTCCACCAATGTCCACTCTTCTACACTGGGCAGTCCACCAGTGTCCACTCATCCACTGTGGACAGTCCACCAATATCCACTCATCCTCTCTGGACAGTCCACCAATGTCCACTCATCCACTGTGGACAGTCCACCAATGTCCACTTATCCACTGTGGACAGTCCACCAATGTCCACTCATCCACAGTGGTCAGTCCACCAATATCCTCTCATCCACTCTGGACAGCACCAATGTCCACTCATATACTGTGAACAGTCCACCAATGTCCACTCATCCACTGTGGGCGTCCACCAATGTCCACTCATCCACTGTAGGCAGTCCCCAAATGTCCACTTATCCATGGTGGTCATTCCACCAATATCCACATGTCCACTCATCCACTGTGGACAGTTCACCAATGTCCACTCATCCACTGGGGGCATCCACCAATGTCCACTCATCCGCTGTAGGCAGTCCCCCAATGTCCACTCATTCACGGTGGTCAGTCCACCAATGTCCTCTCATTCACTCTGGACAGTCCACCAATGTCCACTCATCCACTGTGGGCATCCACCAATGTCCACTCCACTGTAGGCAGTCCCCCAATGTCCACTTATCCACGGTGGTCATTCCACCAATATCCACTCATCCTCTCTGGACAGTCCACCAATATCCACTCATTCACTCTGGACAGTCCACCAGTGTCCAGTCATCCATGGTAGGCAGTCACCAATGTCCACTCATCCACTGTGGGCATCCACCAATGTCCACTCATCCATGGTGGTCAGTCCACCAATGTCCACTCATCCATTTTGGGCAGTCCACCAGGGTCCACTCTAATAATTTGTACATAGTTTGTTATAAATAGTACTCAATCATGCTCATCTGATTTTTTTCTATGGTTTATGTTAATGCAAAACATCATAAACTTTAAAGTTGTCAAGGTATCCAATTTTAGTTTGAATATGTTTATAGGATTGCCATTCTTAATGATGAGGAACGTGTACACAGATGCTTTCCCACTTCACGAAGAGTCAGCAGAGAGTAAAAACCAGGAAGAGACAATTCAGATGTTCTTTAAGACAGAAGATGAAGAAGATGAATTGGCTTTTGATCCCAGAAAAGATTTAAATGAAACATGGGCAAAAAAGTTCTTCAAGTTTCAACCATTATGGAAAATACGAAATTATTTTGGTGAAAAAATTGCATTATATTTTGCCTGGACAGGTATGCTGACATCAACACTGTGGATCCCAACACTGTTTGGAATTGCTATTTTCTTATATGGATTAATTCATAGGTTTGTTGATTATTCTTTTATATTATTCCTTAAATACTCTATAGCTTAGCAACGTTGTCCATTTTGTTTAACCTAACTTGCTATTTAAGCCATGCTTGACTGATTGATGTTGTTGATGTCGTTGATGATATATATGTGGCATTCTAATGCAGTTCTTGATGTAACGTCAATTCTGATTGGATAACGTGAATAATTTCATGGCATCAATTCCACCATTGATGCCGTCAGATTTTAATGGAAGCGCAGACATTATTTCCGGCAAATAAAAAAACCAATTTTAATCAGTTAATTTAGATTTTTATTGCCGTAGCATTATAATGGAGATAACTGTATTGTATTTGAAGATTTGCCGGCATCAATTGGTGATTTGATGGTCTGAAATATCCGTTTACTGGCTCCGCTTATGCGTAGCCAATAAACTCGATTTCCGACCATCAAATCACCAATTGATGCCGGCAAATCTTCAAATACAATACAGTTATCTCCTAAATGAATTGCAAATATTATTGATTACTTGTTACATATTTTTCTTCTTATTACTTTTTATAATATAAAATTTAAAATATAAGGATTGTTTTTACTTGAAAGCAGTCCTTATATAATGACTATATTAATTATTATAGATTTTATTAATTATTATTATCTTTATATATATTTGTTTGATTACATTTCTTACATGTGCAGGGTTACATTATTAGACATAAAAATTTATCTGATGTTCTTTAGTGAAATGACATTTTCAAGTCGTCTGTAAAAAGATGTGGTCACAGTGACCAAGGTCAAGGTCTAGTTACTAAAATAGACTGTAATAAGTGCATAAAAATGGTTTCTGAATAATAATGCCAGAAACTTACGCAGTGTAACATGGAAACATGCATACATGTAATATTATTATCACATATAAAGCGAGAATAGCTTTTGATGTCATCGCTAGACTGAAATAAGTGCAAACGAGATTCTAGATAAAAAACATGAACCTTATTAAATTGTACATGGAATTGGAACCAAACTTCCATATATAGCCTAATTTATTCATATTAATTTTCATTCTGAGTTACTAGAAAATATATTGAAACTATGGCGAGTTTATTAGTTAGTTGTAATTAAATAACAAGAGATGATATCAAGCATTATACAATACTCACAATTTGTGAAACTTATTTCTCTTATGATGAAAGGAAAAATGTAATTTGTTTGGCTAATTTTGTAGCCTGATACAGGGCATGGTTAAAAGGAGTAATATACATTATGCAAGATTTATTTCCAGGCAATATCAGAATATTGAAGCATAACATTAAAAAGAGAACACATATAGAATGAAAACATTTTTCAAATTAAAAATAATAATAAAACAACATTGTTCATATATATCTCATTAGAATTTTTTTTACACACGGATATTTATCAGGAACGCTCTTTCACTCCCTAGAAGTGATACCACAATGTATTTTTTCTATAGGGACATTTGATACTATGCATTTTTCATATTTCTTGTTGGTATCACAATGTTGCCCATTGTAGACAACATTTCCAAGTTGCTCGAGAAATAAGATAAATAATGACAATCAAGAGAAATATGGGAGGGAGCATGGGGTATGGTGGGTTCAGAAATTAAATTAATTACTTTTTTTTAATTAAAACTTTATTAATTTATTATTTATTTATTACATGGTGAGCTTGGGCACAAAATTAATTATGTTTTGTATTATATAAAATATATTTATCTTTTATTTACAGTCAAATCAACAACATTGACCCTTTAGTGATCCCACAGAATGCCACTGTTCTTCAAGAGTAAGTGTAGATAGGACCTTTTAAAAAATGTAGGGTCCAGCCTCAAAATTAGCTATTAAGTATCAGTTAACTTGTTGTATACATAGTCATATATTATTATTTTGAATTAAATTAGTTTAGAAATTCTGAATAAAGTGTTCATTAAATGTCCAGCAGTGCCACACACAGTAAATCATCCAATCATATTGAAGCAATACTGAATATTAATTTTATCTCTCTACTAAAGGGAAATAACTCCATAAAATCACTTGTTTAAAAAAAAAGATTAATTTTTGTTTAGGCATCAGAGTAATGATGTTGGCCAAATATACTTGTAAATTTTGTTTTTCAGATTGAAATTACGGATGAATGATTTGTTGGGTACAATCAAAAAAGCTTTTGATAATGATGTGACTCCATTTTTTGCTTTAATCATTTGTTTATGGGGTATGTATTGAGTGCAAGATGAAAACATAACTTAGAATATTTATGTTCTTTATGTTTTTTTCTTTTTCCTTCTTACTTTTTACTCATCTGCATAACAGTTGTCCATTTGCTGTCAGTTTGCATTAATCATTGGTGTCTTTCTGTTCTGATATTTTCATTCTGTAAACAATCATTCCTGTTATGCATTCTTCTAAAAGAAGTTACTAGAAATAGAATGTTCTATACATGTTAGAATCTGTTTCATACTATAGCAAGATACTAATAAATTCAATGTCACTGTGGCATCATTGGAAGTCATTAATAGTTGAACACATAAAGGATTACATTACAACAAATATACTTTTATTGGCTCTTTTTGACCACTTATCAGGGGGATCTTTTGCCTTTTTATTAGACATTGCTCTGGTTGTCTGTACAATTTTCATCGTAATCTTCTTTAGGACCACTGTGCAAATTTGAAGTCAAACCAAAATGTATCGGTTTAACCTCCACCCAAAATGGCCACTATCAGTTTAAATCTCTGAAATAGCTGATTGGTTCCACTTTAATATTTAATTAAGTAACTTAAATTTAAAATTTTTAACAGTAAACCTCATATTATTAAAAGCTAAACAGATTGTGTTTGTTCAATGAAGTTTTTGCATTCACCTATAGATATAAAGCTAATGTTTTTTGTATAGCTAAAAGATTGTTATTTTTAGGAACAGTTTTCTTAGAATTGTGGAAGAGAACAAATGCAACATTAGCCTATGAATGGGATGTGGACAATTTTGAAGTCAATGAACCTGACCGACCTCAGTTTTTTGGATTGAAGGTGAAAAAGGACCCAGTAACTGATGAAGAAAACTGGGTTTACCCATTTAGACGATTATTCTTGAAATATACTGGTTCCACCACGGTTGTCATTTTTATGGTGAGTAAAAAAAGTATCAGTCATAGGGAGCACCAATTTTTCTAAAAAATGTGAATATTTAAATAAACTATTGCTTTCATTTGCCAAAACATAGCCTACAATACTCTTCCCCCTTTTCTCAGACCCATCCTCTCCTAGAAAAATAAGGATTACAGTGGGTAAATAGAAGAATATAGATTAATTTGGGGCAATTAGTTAATGCATATAATAGATACACAAAATAGCCAAATCTGAGGAGCTTCTTTAAAAAGTTCATTTTTATGCACCCAGTTTCATAAAATATCTCAAATTTAAGGATTTCCTCAACTAGTCCTCAATTAAAATATTGGCCAATCAGATTGCTGGAAAATTCAAATTTGAGAAAAAACTCAGCTTGAGAAGTTTTAGGAAACTGTGGCCTGGGCCCAGTGCCATAAAAAAATTTTTGCTGAGAATTTTTTAATTCTCAATTTCATTCAATCAAATCTTTCCTTTTCCCTTGTTGTCATGGTAATTGAGTAAATTCTCATGCTGAGCAAAATATTTTTACTCGGAAAGCTTTTATGGCGCCCAGGCCTGATGTTTTATTTACATAGTAATCTAAGGAATGTGCACTTTAAAAAAAATCTGATTAGTGCCCCTTGCTGTTTAAATGCTAAAATTTTGTCTATAGTATAACCCCATGTTTGAATGGGGTTTAAAGCCATTTTCAGCAATTTTTCAGCTATATCATGTTGACATACAGTACATGTATTTTTTTGGGAAGAAAGCAGAAGTACGCTGTAACAAACCCACCTCCATTCTTTAGTAGGAAAAGTAGCAATCCTGATTATTTTAAAGTTGGTGTCGGGTACACTTTTCCTGCAGTAAGGCTCAAACCCACAACCTCGGTATTCAAACAGTCACATGATCCGTAGATGACCAGCTACCTTAAGCACTATCCACCCTAATTGTATTGAAATATATTGCAGGTATATACGTGTATATATGGTGTTGTTATACATTTTATACGATGCCTTTGTTATTATTCAGGCTTATTTTAATAACAAATTCTTTTCCTTTGAAGCTATCTGGTCAGTTGGAATCAAACTTGGAATGGACAATCTTCATATAGTCCTCTTTAACAAAAAAATGAGAAAGTATATCAAAATGCAGTTTTATTGGAAAACTGTTTGCTTTAATTATGTCGTTATAACCCTGCCAATATGCAGACATAATTTACTTGTAATGTGTTACTTTTAATATTGGTAAAAACATTAAATGAGATTTTTTAAACAAACTGAATATGAAGGGGGGGGGGGGAGAAATATTTGTTATGAAAAATCAAGCCTAAAGTTTGTTATTCTTGTAATAAATATCCCAAAAATGTTGCTTTATGTTTTATTACAGATTTGTGTTGTATTTGCCTGCGTTGCTGGTATTATAGTGTATCGTGTCATCATAAGTGTTAATATATGTCCTGGAATGACGGCTGTGGAATGTTTGATGCTGACTACAGTCGTTTCCTCTGTTCTTAATGGAGTAGTCATCTTAATATTAGGAAAGGTAATGGTATTGGTATTTTACAGAATTATCTCCCTTACAGATTAAACACCTTTTATTAATTTATTTTTAGGCAGACAAAGAGTTATACCATAAGTATGTATAAGCAACTACAGTAGTTGATAGTTTTATACCTAATCATGAACTTGTGAATTGTTTAAGCTTCTTTGATAATTGACAAGTTTCGGCAATTTTCCTTGGTAAGGGCAAGAAGTATTCTGTCCTCTTCCCCTATAATAAAAAATGTATTCATTTAAATATAGCCAAAGATTGCTGGTTGCAGTAAAGACAAATTGAAGGAAACTGATTATATGACTTTTTCTACTGAGGCATTTGTGCTTTATATAAGAACTATTTATCCTGCAGTCATTACTAATGCTGTACAATAAACTTTTACTGTTTTCAGCAGGTATCCAGATTATGTCTCCTGGTACCTTTTCCCCATTTTGACCATATATAGTATTCTGTTTTAGTTTGCAGCATGTTTTTAAATACAAAGTTTTTTTGTAAAAAAAAAAAGTTATAAAAAATGTTATAAAAAAAAATATCATTATATAGTACCAGGGGTCTGGAAGTTTTCCCTGTCCATTTTGGTCATTTTTGACCTAAGAAATTACCAAATACCATGGTAGTGAATATTGGTCTCGGTTCGTTTCCTACCAAACTTGTTTGCACGTCGGATCGATTCGTCGCGATAATGTGAATAAGCGGGTTGTGCGGGTACCATGGAATTTGGGATGGCTCCTACAATGTATGCATCATGTGAAAAAGAAAAGATATGTAGCGATATATTCTCCTGGCTAAAAAGTCTTTATTGTAAAATGACGTTGTCTATGCAACAAAATAATGGGAAACGGCGTTATTGAATATCCCAGCGAGTTTTTCATTAACTGGGAATAGGAAGTTGTTACCTAATTGCCACAAGTTCGGACCCGAATTGAATTTATGCGTTATTCTGTGATCGATGCTCTTTACAAGTTTTTATTATTAACTGAAATACTCATTTCTGTTCTCATTATTTTCAATGATTTTTTTATTGAAATTGGTTTTTGTCTTGGCTGCAACGAAAGTCGCTGGAGGCGAGACATATGTATGGGAATCCGGCGGCGGCGGCGTAAACACTTGACATCTTGCTTCATATCTTTGTAAGCCCAAGCCCTAGGTCCATCAAATTTGGTCCAGAGGTAGCTTATGATGAGTACTTGCCAGTCGGTCACCTGTCACCTGACCTTGACCTCAATTTCACGGTCCAGCGACTACGTTAAAGTTTTTTGGTTACGACAGTTCCTCTGTAACTACGCATGTTAGGATGACAATATTTGGTGTATAGGTTGCTGATGACTAGTACATGACTGTCTGGTAGGTGTCACCTGACCTTGACCTCAATTTCACGGTCCAGCGACTACGTTAAAGTTTTTGGGTTACGACAGTTCCTCTGTAACTACGCATGGTAGGTTGAAAAAATATTTGGTGTATAGGTTGCTGATGACTAGTACATGACTGTCTGGTAGGTGTCACCTTACCTTGACCTCAATTTCACGGTCCAGCGACTACGTTAAAGTTTTTGGGTTACGACAGTTCCTCTGTAACTACGCATGGTAGGATGACAATATTTGGTGTATAGGTTGCTGATGACTTGTACATGACTGTCTGGTAGGTGTCACATGACCTTGACCTCAATTTCACGGTCCAGCGACTACATTAAAGTTTTTGGGTTACGACAGTTCCTCTGTAACTACACATCGTAGGATGACAATATTTGGTATATAGGTTGCTGATGAATAGTACATGACTGTCTGGTAGGTGCCATTTGACCTTGACCTCAATTTCACGGTCCAGTGACTATGTTAGTTTTTAGGTTACTGCTGTTCCCCTGTAACCAAGCATGGTAGGATGACAATATTTGGTATATAGGTTGCTGATGAATAGTAAATGATTGTCTGGTAGTTGTCACCTGACCTTGACCTCAATTTAACGGTTCAGCGACTACGTTAAAGTTTTTGTATTAGGACAGTTCCTCTGTAACTATGCATAGTATGGTGACAATAATTGGTATACAGGCCGCTGCTCATAATTAATGCTATTTACGTAATGGTTATGAGGAAATTTATTTTCGTTACTGATGCGGAATTCAGGCGAGACGTTTTTCTGTGTCCACACTTTTCTCTTGATTTATGTACGTTTAGTCACATTGGCACTTGCCTAGTGTACAATTTTGACCGCACATGTTTTTCATTAAAGTTGCACGTGTATTGTAAAGTTGTCTTATTTTCCTAGCAATGTGATATAGAAACAGTCTATTATATTAAATATTTATTTATATTCAATCTCGGTTGCTTCAAATGTTGTTGCAATAGTATGTTTACAATATGGATGAAACAGATCTGTCACCTGTTGACCTTATTACGTTATCACCGGTCGGTGGTCAATAAACACCTGTCAGCGACAGGAAATAGCCTAAGGGTTGATTTATAATACAAATTGTAGGGATTAAATCCAACAAATGATTATTGCATGTAAAATATTACTTTGTAGATGTCCGATTTGAGCAAATCTTAGTCGGTCATTTTAGTGTAAGTTTTGGTCATGTCCGGCAAATATGACCGTTTCCAGACCCATGTATAGTACAAACGATATTTTGTACATTTTTGTCTCGCCTGCGACGAAAGTCGCTGGAGGCGAGACATATGTATGGGAATCCGGCGGCGGCGGCGTAAACACTTGACATCTTGCTTCATATATTTGTAAGCCCAAGCCCTAGGTCCATCAAATTTGGTCCAGAGGTAGCTTATGATGAGTACTTGCCAGTCAGTCACATGTCACCTGACATTGACCTCAATTTCACGGTCCAGCGACTACATTAAAGTTTTTGGGTTACGACAGTTCCTCTGTAACTACGCATAGTAGGATGACAATATTTGGTGTATAGGTTCCTGATGACTAGTACCTGACTGTCTGGTAGGTGTCAACTGACCTTGACCTCAATTTCACGGTCCAGCGACTACGTTAAAGTTTTTGGGTTACGACAGTTCCTCTGTAACTACGCATGGCAGGATGACAATATTTGGTGTATAGATTGCTGATGACTAGTACATGACTGTCTGGTAGGTGTCACCTGACCTTGACCTCAATTTCACGGTCCAGCGACTACGTTAAGTTTTTGGGTTATGACAGTTCCTCTGTAACTACGCATGGTAGGATGAAATTATTTGGTATATATGTTGCTGATGACTAGTACATGACTGTTTGGTAGGTGTCACCTGACCTTGACCTCAATTTCACGGTCCAGCGACTACGTTAAAGTTTTTGGGTTACGACAGTTCCTCTGTAACTAGGCATGGTAGGATGACAATATTTGGTATATAGGTTGCTGAAGACTAGTACATGACTGTCTGGTAGGTGTCACCTGATCTTGACCTCAATTTCACGGTCCAGCGACTACGTTAAAGTTTTTGGGTTACGGCTGTTCCCCTGTAACTATGCATAGTATGGTGACAATATTTCGTATACAGGCAGCTGCTGATATTTAATGCTATTTACGTAATGCTTATGACGAAATTTATTTTCGTTACTGATGCGGAATGCAGGCGAGACGTTTTTCTGTGTCCACACTTGTTAGAAAAA
Organism: Limnoperna fortunei; assembly: GCA_944474755.1. NCBI lineage: Eukaryota > Metazoa > Mollusca > Bivalvia > Mytilida > Modiolidae > Limnoperna > Limnoperna fortunei. The sequence goes on from OX104115.1 coordinate 33,432,678, forward strand.
TATATATAGTTGACTTGTACTTGCCCCAAAATAGGCAGGAAAAGATTTGCAGAAGCTCACATTTCTTCCTGTTTCTTAGGCTCGTACAAACTGTATTTTCTGATAAATATTAAAGATTTTCATAATATTTAGCATGTTTTTTTTAACCTAGCTTGTAATGCTTTTAAAAACCTTTTAACGGAAATTTGTAATTGTACTGCTGCTTCCAAGAAGAGGGAGAGGGGAGGTTTACTGTTTTACCCTTATTGTCCTTCCGTCCATAACAAAAATTTCAGTAGCAGTTTTGTGAGCAAATATAGCATGCATAAGCACGATATTTTGCATATTGCTTTATCCTATAGTACTGTATGGTGTATAGCAATTTCATGCTTCTTTGGTCATCCACTTCCTGTTTACAGAATATTTATATTTTTACACATAGTTGACATACATGCAAAATTTTTGGGAAGCAGGGTATCAGTAGTGAACATTAGCTCACAGCTCACAGTTGTTTATACTATTTAAATACCAATAATGTTTATAGTTTTATTTATTTCTTGTGCTTGTAATAAAAAAAAATTATAAAAGTGCACTGTCACATGGTTTATTCTAATAATTGTTAAATAAAATACTCCACTGACCAATAGACATATTTTGAAACCAATCCTATTTGTAGACTTTCATTATAATCAACAAAAAAAAAAACAAAAATAAAAAAAAGATCACACAAATTTTTATTTTAATCTCTTAAATATTTTGTGTTGATATTTTAGTTTTATTATGATATATTTTTCTTACTTTCAGTTTTATGATAAATTAGCAGTTATATTAACAGACTGGGGTAGGTACACAATTATATAGATCTGTAGCAAAGGCAGTGAATAAGTAATGTTTTTAAGGGGATCTGTGGCAGAATGGTTAAGGTAGTTTGTCTACAATTGATCAGGTGTTCTGTCAACACATAGATTGTGGGTTTGAGTCTCACTGCAGGTACTAGACTTCAATCTTAAATGACAAAAAATTGATGTTTTCCTGCTTTTATTCTTCTTTGAATATTTAAACTGGTTCCATGACAAGTAGCCAGTTGATCTGCTGCTCTTTTGATTTAAGGGAAACCATAAATTCAGTAAAGCTGTTGTTTTGGTAAAACAATGTGTAATACCAGTATAATTGGATCAGTCATCATTTAGTTATTCTTGGTTTTGTATATATTGGGAGATTTATTAAAAACGAAACTTACAAAAAAATCGTCTAAAAATATCCCTTATTAATAAGTCCTGTTAAAAATATAAAACCCAAGGATGAAAGAAAACAAACCAACACAACAAGCTACAAACATACAACACATACAACAAACAAATAAATAAATAATATGAACTGCTACACCCCCTGAAACGTAAAACGTTCCCATTTTTGCGTTCGTATTTCGTTTTCCGTTCGTTCGTATATCGTTTTCGTTCGTCTGTTCGTTCGTTCGTTCGTCCGCATGCGCAAAACAAGTAAATAAAACCCGTTCGTTCGTTCGTCCGCATGCGCAGTACAGGTAAAAATAAAGGTTCATTCGTTCGTCAGCATTCGCAAAAGAAAATATTTTCCACTTTGTTAGTCTGATAGAAAATACTACATTCTGTTATCAAATTAAAATAACCTGAACATTAAAATGTCAAATAAATTATATTTATTTTAAAACTAATTCATTAAAACCATGAACATGTTTTAAATTAAATATAAACAATTTGAAATACGTTCTTCGTCTACTTTTTATGTAAGTCTACAATCATCAGGTTGTACAAATAAATATGATTTATTTGAACACTCTCCAAACTTTATAAACACATAGGAAATTTTTCTATTTTAGTACCTAAAACCTTTTAAAAATGTATGTTTTATCCTAAAGTCTCTGAACATCCCTACATTGTCTTCATTTGATACAAAAACTTAAAAGCTGTTTACACAGCAAACTTAATAAAACTGAATAATCTTGCATAAAATCTTAATTTAATGCCACAATATTTGTTTGGATATACAGACATTTCATTTCCTAGGTTTTAAATTGCATATATAATGTCTCACGACTGATTTAGCATCTCTTAGTTAGTTCAAAGAAGTTAATTATAGTGTGCTATGGTTTAATATTGCATCTTGTAAGGTCTCAGGAGTGATTTTGTATGTGAAATATGGTTTTTAATTGTATAGCAAAGGTCTCAAGAGTGATTTTATATGTGTAATATAGTTTTTAATTGTATAGCTAGGGTCTCAGGAGTGATTTTGTATGTGAAATATGGTTTTTAATTGTATTGCTAGGGTCTCAGGAGTGATTTTATTGTAATATGGTTTTTAATTGTATCGCAAAGGTTTGAGGAGTGATTTTATATGTGTAATATGGTTTTTAATTGTAGCGCAAAGGTCTCAGGAGTGATTTTATATGTGAAGTATGGTTTTTAATTGTATTGCAAAAGTCTCAGGAGTGATTTTGCATGTGAAATATGTTTTTTAATTGTATCACAAAGGTCTGAGGAGTGATTTTATATGTGTAATATTGTTTTTAATTGTATCACAAAGGTCTCAGGAGTGATTTTGTATGTGAAATATGGTTTTTAATTGTATTGCTAGGGTCTTAGGAGTGATTTAATATATGTAATATGGTTTTTAATTGTATTGCAAAGGTCTCAAGAGTGATTTTATATGTGTAATATGGTTTTTAATTGTATCGCAAAGGTCTCAGGAGTGATTTTGTATGTGAAATATTGGTTTTAACTGTATCACAAAGGTCTCAGGAGTGATTTTGCATCTGAAATATGGTTTTTAATTGTATTGCTAGGGTCTTTGGAGTGATTTTATATATGTAATATAGTTTTTAATTGTATCGCAAAGGTCTCAAGAGTGATTTTATATGTGTAATATGGTTTTTAATTGTATCGCAAAGGTCTAAGGAGTGATTTCATATGTGAATTATGGTTTTTAATTGTATTGCAAAGGTCTCAGGGGTGATTTTATATGTGTAATATGGTTTTTAATTGTATCGCAAAGGTCTCAGGAGTGCTTTTATAGGTGAAATATGGTTTTTAATTGTATCGCAAAGGTCTCAGGGGTGATTTTATATGAGAAATATAGTTTTTAATTGTATTGCTAGGGTCTCAGGACTGATTTTATATGTGTAATATGGTTTTTAATTGTATTGCTAAGGTCTCAGGAGTGATTTTGTATGTGAAATATGGTTTTTAATTGTATTGCTAAGGTCTCAGTAGTGAAATTGTATGTGTTATATGGTTTTTAACTGCATAGCTAAGGTCTCAGGATTGATTTTATATTTGTATTATGGTTTTTGATTGCATTTCTTATGTATCAGGAGTGATTTTATATATTTCATTTTGTTTTTAATTGTATCTCGAAGGTCTCAGTAGTTTTTTTTTATGTTAAATATGGTTTTTAATATTCTTGCAAAGGTCTCGGGAGTGATATTACAAATGTGATTTTAAATGTGTTATTTGAAAACCACCTTGATGAACATTTTCCAATAGAGAATTTTTGTAATTAATTACCCCTTAATTTATGAAACTATGAGGTTTAACAAATATATAACACATAATAAATATACAGTTGGTTAGTACATTTCATTATATGCAATAAAGATTAATTATAAAAGCTTCCTCGGGAATGTGTAAGTAAGTATAGACTGTCCCTGGTAATAATTACTGTTAGTAATCAAAATAAAATGGACGACTAAGCTCGTGATAAAAAATATGTATAGGTCCATTATTAAAACAAGCCCAAATTACAAACATATATTTAATAAATTACTCCACCCCACAAATTTTCTCGTATCCTTGTTATGTTGTCATGTTTTTTTATGTGTGTATTACTTGTTTGAGATGTCACAAATCATTTAAATGATAATTTAATGAAAATAAAGTATAATTATTTTATAATTTATTCCTTTTCAATTTTTTATTTGTTTACTATAAACCAGCTTGATTCTCAAGATTTTATTTAAAATGACCGAACGTTTCTTGATTTTTACAAAGCACGATAGGCGTCTCCATTCGTTTTCCCACATACGAACTATTGAAGCGTATAGCTTGTCTCTGATTGGTTAATTTTTAAATGGTTCGTCTGGACGATAAGAGCGTTCGTTCGTTCTTCGTCCGTTCGTATGTCGTTTTTGGTTCGTGCGTTTAACGTTCGTATGGGAACGTTTTACGTTTCAGGGGGTGTATGAACAAAAGGTGATATTAGTTGTTCTGCATGGGTGAACATATCCTGCTTCACATGTGACACCTGTATTGCAACTCATTATCACAATTGGAGTAAGGTGATGACAGAGATTACTTTCTGGTAAGTAAGCTAAGTATATTTGTCAACAACGATGTTAAATTTAAGTTTATATAGTTTTTTTACAATTGTCACATTGTTTACAGAGAACCACAGGACACAGAGCAGATATGACGATGCCTTGATTATCAAGATATTTGCCTTCCAGTTTGCCAATACATATGCTTCCTGTTTCTATATAGCCTTCTTCAGAGGGGTAAGGATAGCAGGATTTATTGAACAGCCATGTGACATTTAATCGTCCAGTACAGATACCAAATTTCTACATTTATTTTTCAAACTATGTGTTTGTTCAATGAAGAAAATTTGCAGATAGTCATACACCTACATGTATTTAGTAAACTTGATGTTACCAGAATCGCTTAAACTAAGTGAAACATTGTATAGATAATGTTGTGTCAACATTGCAACAAAAAGGATATTTTTCTTTGTTGAGTATTTCTGGAGTTATGCCCCAGAACTATGAAAGCAGTAGGTTTACAATGGGATATTTATGACAAAAACTTAATTTCAGGTATTATTATTTCGGAATGGCCTATGACTTTTGCTATGGGAATTTTACATAATAAGTCTGCCATTTTTGTATTTTAAGGGACCTTGCAATGTTTACAAATGTTTGTCTGCTTTTGTGACATTCAATAGTATTAGGACAAACCGCAAGACTTTTCCTGCCTTAACTGCAGATGCCATCACCAAAAAGATTTCAAGTAGACAACAATAGATTGTTCCTAAAGTAAATGTCCATTCTAATTAAGGTCAAATTTTATTATGGAAAATCGTCCTAGCAAAATTAAAAAACCGCCATATTTCAAAATGCTAAATATCTTGAGGAAATAATTTTTGGTTTTTAAAAAGGACCCTTCTTGATCTACAAAAGGAACATAAGCTGAACCATACGGTCTAAGCAGTTTTCATTTGTCACTCAAAAAACCTTGCCACAATATGTCAACACTTAGTATAAATTAATTGTCATTGATTATGTAAATGAAGATAACCAAATGAATGTTATTTCATTGGTTAAAGGTTGAAGCTTTTGGAAGAATTCTTCCCCATCCTAACAAAATCTTGGTAAGCCCCCCTTACTAACTCATTTTTTTTAAAGTGTGTTTTTCAGCAAACATTTTCTTTTCGTGTTCTTAAGTTTTTTTGTTTGTATTTATATATTATTTATTTTTTTGAACCAAGTTGAAATTTCTTGTTTACCTCATTAAAGGACCAGCCATCCCTGAGATGAGATAGGGGAGAGAACATTCATTAAGTGTCAACAAGTTGATCTGTTTGTCGCTGTTTTGTAACATTGTGATGTCATGTTTACTTGACAATGTCTTGACACCATGGTCAGATGGGCCCATCTCATTTTAGTAGAGTGAGATGAGATAATACCACATATACAGATCGAAGGAAACTACTGCAAAATAGCAATAAAATATAATATTGTTATCCTGTATTTCAGAAATTTGATGTATTTGCTCTTGGAGACGAGTATCGAGATGCATGTTCAGAGACGTGTATGTCACAGTTGTCTTTCCAAGTCATGGTGTTAATGATCATCAAGCCATTCCCAAAGTTCTTGAAGGATATCATTATACCGTAAGTACAGAAGAAGTCAACTCATTTCTTAAATAACCAAGTGTAATAAAACAGGTTAGGACACAACAGATACCGTAAGTACAGAAGAAGTCAACTCATTTCTTAAATAACCAAGTGTAATAAAACAGGTTAGGACACAAGCAGATACCATAAGTACAGAAGAAGTCAGCTATTAACAAGTGTAAAAAAACAGGTTAGGACACCAGTGTCTGTACATGTATAAGGCTTATTCCTACAGTCAGTAAACGTCAGTGTACATCACTTGTCAGCTGACATTTGTGAAGCAAGGATAATGTCAACATTATTACAGTCAAAATACAATGACCTGTCAGGTATTTTCTACTATTGGTCAATCAATTCTAAATACAAGAAACATGTGTTTGGAAAACCGCTTCAATCTGTTTTCTTTAAAGCTTTTAACTTTTTTCTGATTGGTTCAAAATAAAAAAAAAATTGCCTTCAATAATTTTAAGCAATCGTCCCCATTCAACCAAACATTTACATTTTATTTATCTACAAGAAAAGTTGAATATTGAATGAAGTTTAATCTGAAACTAAAATTCTGATGTCAATGAACAGAAAACAGAATAAAAACTGGAGATCACAATATTACTATTTATTTCACAATAAATAATTTTGTGAGAATACTGTTATTGACAGTGGATACACATTTTCTAGTCACCTGTTATATCTTAAAGTGTTGGTTAGTACAAGAACCATATTAAGGGAGTCTGTGTAATACAGGGCCTTTTCCTATTTCGCAATCAGATAGAACAGATAACAAATAATTTAGTTTGTGCTCATCTCATTGAATGAGTTTCGATACTTTTAAAATAATAAGTTGGGTAAAAAAAAATTCAGCTTTTAACATTCGACTCCTCTACTCTGAAACTATTAATTGACCAATTGATTTCCAGTAGAAATGACATCAGTATTCATTTTCTTGCATGCCTCATCATTGAATCTAGGCTGTAATTTGCTGAACCTTAAACAATTTTCTTCCCTGAAAATTTGTCAGAATGTTTTGAAGCTTGGTACAAATAACATTTGGGAGGTCATCAACAAAAATTCCGTGACTACCATGGGCAATACTTTTTTGCTTAATAGTCTAAAATTATAAACAATTAATGTTTTGTAGCTTAATTGGTGCAAATGATGTTTGTGTTTAGGCAAAAATACATAGGCACCATGGGAAAATCCTTCTCCTTTAACAATTTTATTCATTTTGTGCCAAAAAGTTCAGTTATGGCTATCCTTGGCAATCCTTTAAACTTTTTTCTGATTGGTTGAAGTACAAAAAATCTTTTTCTTTTAAACTGAAATTGTCAATGGATTAGAGATTGTAAGATTGAAATGCAATGTTGCATCATTTTATGCAGGAAAGGCCAAATTAAGTGTTTTTGTTGTAAAAATGATTGAAGGACCTCGTAAAAATGTCCTTATTTCTTGCTGATTACCAGGATGGACAATTTTTATTTTACTGCCATCTACTAAATAGGTGAATTATGACTTTTAAATTGACTTGTTTGACTCCATCAAGTCCATTCATAGTACAATAAAATTCTTTCATTGGTTTATGAGCTTGTCCTCACATGAGATATAAGGAATCGAAATAGAATCAACTATACATTCATAATATTGACTAACTTGTGTTTGACTCGTTAACAGGACAGTAAGATCATTGTGGCGTAAACGTCCAAATTGGTGCTGCCGATATGGTATTTGTCATTGCTGCCAATGTTGTCAAAACAAAATCGTTGATCAAGAATCGCCAAAAGACAAAGATGAGGCCAATGAAAAAATGCATTTTGATTATGTAGAAAATGAACGACTGAAACCTGATCTTGGGGACTTTACTCTTGGAGAATACACAGAGAAAATTCTGCAATATGGTTTTCTTATGGCAAGTGTCCCTTATAACATGGAATATTAATATTAAAAATTACATTATTGGCACACTAGTTATACTGCCATCACATGATTTGAACAAAAGGTGGGGTTTAACGAAGGTGCTAAAATCAAAATGTTTGCAGGAAATTTACTACAATCTTGTTATCGACTAAGATCATGAGAGATATAATTTGATAAAGTGTACTATAAACAGTCAGTGAGGGAGTTAACTATGAACTTCAAACACTGTCAGTAAGGGAGATAACTATGTACTACAAACACTGTCAGTAAGGGAGATAACTATGTACTACAAACACTGTCAGTAAGGGAGATAACTATGTACTACAAACACTGTCAGAAAGGGAGAGAACTATGAACTTCAAACACTGTCAGTAAGGGTGATAACTATGTACTACAAACACTGTCAGTAAGGGAGATAACTATGTACTACAAACACTGTTAGTAAGGGAGATAACTATGTTCTACAAACACTGTCAGTAAGGGAGATAACTTATATATGTACTACAAACACTGTCAGTAAGGGAGTTGACTATGTACTTCAAACACTGTCAGTAAGGGAGATGACTATGCAGTACAAACACTGTCAGTAAGGGAGATAACTATGTACTACAAACACTGTTGGTAAGGAAGATAACTCATTCTGCAAAGGGATTTACTATTATTTAAGAAAAGACATCTCATGTGACCAAAGCCATATAAGAAAACTATTCTGCAATTTGACATTGTATTTTTGCAATTACAAAAGCATATTATTAAAATTTGTGCCTGGTTCTTAAGGACACATGTTCGTGTATATATCTGTACTTGATGAGATATAAAGTCTTGGTGACAATATATATTTTTCCTTTGTTACCACTCATCACATAGCATACCAAAGGACTACAAAGTAGATCATCATGCAACCCTGGACATTCACTTCAACTGAATCAAGCATTAGTTTTACAAATAAAATATATTTTTACAAATTTTCTAATAGCCTAAAGTTACCTCATATTATTATTATTGCTTTCAGCTGTTTGCAGCATCGTTCCCTCTAGCACCATTACTAGCATTGCTGACCAATGCTATAGATATTAGAGTAGATGCCAAGAGAATGCTCTGGATGTACAGACGGCCTAATGCTGAGATCAGAGGGGATATTGGTAAGACATGTTAATAAAACAGGTTTAACCATGAAACTGTAGGTTTATTTTATTTCTGGTCCATAAATTGGAAAAGCATCAGTTCCATAGTTCTGACTTTCTGGTTTTATCATTTGTTCAGATCAGAGAAGCCAGGATTTGTATTTTTCATCGAGTACTGAAATTCCTAGTTTGCCTGTATAAACGACTTATTCCATGAAAATTCATATCTCATAAATAATACTGTAATTGGCTGTGTATAATGCTCGTTGAGATATAATGCCATAATTGGCTTTGTATAATACTCATTGAGGTATAATGACGAAAAAAGCCATTTGTTAATTTAAAAATATGTCATCAAAACAAACGACAATCAGATCAGGCACAATTATAGCATAGAATTGCCTTCTTTGTTTATTGTTTACATCACTGCCCAGTGGTCTAAGTAGATATATAGTCAGCCATATACTATTGATCACCTAGTTATACCCCTGCTTCAAAGAAGAGGGGTTATACTGTTTTACCCTTGTTTGTTCATTCATTTGTTAATCTGTAATGAAAATTTCTGTCAGTTTTCCAAGCAACTATAGGATGCAGAAGCCTGATATTTTGCATATTGCTTTATCCTATAGTCCCATATGGTGTATAAAGATTGTATGCTCCTTGGTCATTTGCTTCCTGCTTATTGAATTCTTTTTGTGAAAGGGTGGGTATCACTAGTGAGCATTAGCTCAAAGATTCACTTGTTGATTTCCTCACATAAAATTAGGCTTCTTGGTAAACAAGCCAACTGTATCACATTTGGACTGATTTTTGTCTCGCCTGCGACGAAAGTCGCTGGAGGCGAGACATATGTATGGGAATCCGGCGGTGGCGGCGGCGGTGGCGGCGGCGGCGGCGGCAACGGCGGCGTAAACACTTGACATCTTGCTTCATATATTTGTAAGCCCAAGCCCTAGGTTCATCAAATTTGGTCCAGAGGTAGCTTATGATGAGTACTTGCCAGTCAGTCACCTGTCACCTGACCTTGACCTCAATTTCACGGTCCAGTGACTACGTTAAAGTTTTTGGGTTACGACAGTTCCTCTGTAACTACGCATGGTAGGATGACAATATTTGGTGTATAGGTTGCTGATGACTAGTACATGACTGTCTGGTAGGTGTCACCTGACCTTGACCTCAATTTCACGGTCCAGCGACTACGTTAAAGTTTTTGGGTTACGACAGTTCCTCTGTAACTATACATGGTAGGATGACAATATTTGGTGTATAGGTTGCTGATGACTAGTACATGACTGTCTGGTAGGTGTCACCTGACCTTGACCTCAATTTCACGGTCCAGCGACTACATTAAAGTTTTCGGTTAAGACAGTTCCTCTGTAACTACGCATGGTAGGATGACAATGTTTGGTGTATAGGTTGCTGATGACTAGTACATGACCGTCTGGTAGGTGTCACCTGACCTTGACCTCAATTTCACGGTCCAGTGACTACGTTAAAGTTTTTGTATTATGACAGTTCCTCTGTAACCACGCATGGTAGGATGACAATATTTGGTATATAGGTTGCTGATGACTAGTACTTGACTGTCTGGTAGGTGTCACCTGACCTTGACCTCAATTTCACGGTCCAGTGACTACGTTAAAGTTTTTGGGTTACGAAAGTTCCTCTGTAACTACGCATGGTAGGATGACAATATTTGGTGTATAGGTTGCTGATGACTAGTACATGACTGTCTGGTAGGTGTCACCTGACCTTGACCTCAATTTCACGGTCCAGCGACTACGTTAAAGTTTTTGGGTTACGACAGTTCCTCTGTAACTACGCATGGTAGGATGACAATATTTGGTGTATAGGTTGCTGAAGACTAGTACATGACTGTCTGGTAGGTGTCACCTGACCTTGACCTCAATTTCACGGTCCAGCGACTACGTTAAAGTTTTTGGGTTACGATAGTTCCTCTGTAACTACGAATGGTAGGATGACAATATTTAGTATATAGGTTGCTGATGAATAGTACATGACTCTCTGGTAGGTTCCACCTGACCTTGACCTCAATTTCACGGTCCAGCGACTACGTTAAGGTTTTTGGGTTACGGCTGTTCCCTGTAACTATGTATGGTATGGTGACAATATTTCGTATACAGGTCGCTGCTGATATTTAATGCTATTTACGTAATGCTTATGACGAAATTTTTTTTTGTTACTGATGGGGAATGCAGGCGAGACGTTTTTCTGTGTCCACACTTGTTTGGTCCATATCCATACACTTACCACTGAGAATATAGGAGGAAATAGCCAAGGTGATCTGAAGAATAAAGCAAATCCTTTCCCCTATATTTCCTCTATGTATTGCAACTGTCGTTACTTAGATTTTAAATGTTTACAGGTAAATGGTACGGGATATTAGAGTTTGTTAACCTATGTGGTGTAGTAACTAATGGTTTCATCATAGCCTTCACATCAAAATGGGCACAGGATTACACCACCACTGAAAAGCTTTGGCTTGTTATTGGTTTTGAAGTAAGTTCATGTGTACATTTCACCATTCTGCCATGTTTTATGTTTGTTAATTTTACTGTTAAAGTTTTCTTGTTGAAGGTACTCACATTATTGTAAGCTTCAGATAAACCTGGGGCTTTGTCGGACATTGATTAAGGGAGATATTTGCTTTTTTTTTTGTCAGTTTAAGTCTGACTGTGGGCAAGGATTGCTTAATTCCAACTCAAATTGACAATGATTGCCAGTCTTTATACCAAATGTAGGGAGTTTTCAACAGGTATTCCAACCCCCTCTCAAGGAAAAGGCTGGATGTCATGATATAGCTTAACTATTGCTGGAATAGCTACAGTAATGTAGCTCCTTTTTTATTATACCCGCTTGAAAAGTGGGGGGTATATAGTGTTCATGGTGTCAGTCCGTCTGTCCGTCTGTCCGTCCGTTACACTTTCTCTTATGTACAACTCCTCCTACACCACTGAATGGAATTTGATGAAACTTACATAGTGCCATTGTGCAGGATATATTTAACATTTTGATCGGAATGATATTTGGGGTTTCCCATAAAAAAACATGGACTTAGTCATTGACCTAAGGGGGTCCCTATCTCTTATGTGCAACTCCTCCTACTCCACTGAATGAAATTTAATGAAACTTACACAGAATCCTTGTCACATAGTGCCATTGTGCAGGAGATATTAAACATTTTGATCAGAATGATATTTGGGGTTTCCCATAGAAAAACATGGACATTGTCATTGACAAAAGGGGGTCCTCATCTCTTATGTGCAACTCCTCCTACACCACTGAATGGAATTTGTTGAAACTTACACAGAATTCTTGTCACATAGTGCCATTGTGCAGGAGATATTTATTATTTTTGATAGGAATGATATTTGGGGTTTCCCATAGAAAAACATGGACTGTCATTGACATAAGGGGATACCCATTTCTTATGTGTGACTCCTCCAACACCACTAAATATAATTTGATAAAACTTACACAGAATGTTGTCACATATTGCCATTGTTTACTAGATATTATTTGTTGATTGGAATGATATTTGGGGTTTCCCATAGAAAAACATGGACTTTGTCATGGACATAAGGGATACCCATCTCTTATGTGCAACTCATTCCTACACCACTGAATGGAATTTGTTGAAACTTACACAGAATCCATTTCACATGGTGCCATTGTGCAGGAGATATTTAACATTTTGATTGGAATGATATTTGGGGTTTCCATAGAAAAACATGGACTGTCATTGACATAAGGGGATACCCATCTCTTATGTGCAACTCCTCCTACACAACTGAATGGAATTTGATGAAACTTACACAGAATCCATGTCACGTAGTGCCATTGTGCAGGAGATATTTAACATTTTGATCGGAATGATATTTGGGGTTTCCCATAGAAAAACATGGACTTTGTCATGGACATAAGGGGATACTCATCTTTTATTTGCAACTCCTCCTACACCACTGAATTGAATTTGTTGAAACTTACACAGAATCTTGGTCACATATTGCCATTGTGCACTGAATATTAAACATTTTGATCAGAATATTATTGGAGGTTTCCCATAGAAAAACATGGACTTTGTCATTGACATAGGGGATGCCATTCTTTGGGGGATTGAGGAGGGTAACGTGTTTTATCTGCAACATCGCCTTCACGTTTAACTAGAAAAAGTTTCAATTTCATAATTAAGAACACCTGAATTTTCAAAGTAATTGTGAAGCGGGGGGTATCAATGGTGAGAATTGCTCACAGGTTTTTTTACTCTAGTTTATCTTGTCATAGCCACAAAGAGGTTTGATTACTTGTAATGGGCAAAAACACTCCTGGGATTAATACATATATATTGGCTATTAAACTGCTGTCTTGGTTTAACAAATAATTTTTCCTTTTTCTGCCATTCAGCTTACATTTCTACAATGTCTAATTAAATTGTTTTAATACTTTTTGTTTTAATGCTATTGTTGACTAAATTGAAAATGCAGAGGATAGACGTCAGAATCATATCGGTTAAAATGGTATCCGGGATAGTGCAATGAATATAGCTAAAATGATCTGCAATAATATATTATACCAAATTGACTCCAAAATTAATATAATTATGTACTACTGGAATTCAAATTTTGTCAACAATTCCTTGATTACAAATGAAGTTTTAAAAATTATGAATAAAGTGTTTTTGAAATATCAATTAAATGGTAGAGACATAAATAGTACATGTATTTAGCAAGCCAAGGAAACAGTTTAATAGCTGATAATATGCATAAAACCCCAGGGTGTGAATCACTCCTGCGCTGCTCCATTACAAGTAATGAGAACTCTTTATAGCTCCGCCAAGATAAAAAAAGGAGCTACATTATTGTAGCTATTGCCAGAAGTGTTGTAAAAACTCAAACAAGCAATCAAATAGATGTTATTCCCTTTCAAAATTTAACATGTATCATTCAGCTGTATTTACAAATTTGAAACAAAAGAACCACTGGTAATTTGACTTGTCCTTTAATTTTATATGTGTAATTGATTTTAGATTGCCGTTTGTACTTATAAATTCAGTTCCTTTTTGTAGAAATGATGTATAAGGTCTCAAGGGTGCAAGGGGTCTGATCAGTAAATCTGAGAGTTGTTTCCGTTAGACTCAATGCGCAGGGACAGACAACCAAATTTATGTTGATTGACATGTACAAATTGTTTTTGAAATGAAATAAATGTGAATCAGAACATTTATTAACAAATGTGTGTTTTTTCATTGATAGTATTTAGTTTAAAGACTTACAATTACATAAGCATTATATATTTTATGACGTCGGTGGAACAAATATTGCACAATATACATTATCTATCGAATAAAGCATAAATGAATGTATACAACCTCATAACCTAAGGTCTGGTTAATATTATAATTACACAGTTGATGACTTGCCGAGGTTAACATGAGGATTTATCAACCCATTGTTGTGATATTTACCAAAGCCAACGCTCACAGTGAATATCACACCACTGGGGTTTGCTAAAATCCTCTTGTCAACTTAAACCAAAAGTCATCAACTGTTTTATCAAATGACATTTTCCTATATCTAACATTTCTATAAACATGATAAAAAATAAGACAATGAAATATCAAAACTTTAAAAATATCACATTTGTTTTTCAGCATATTGTTTTTACTTTGAAGTTCCTATTAGCCTACCTCATACCAGATGTGCCATCATCTGTTGCCCTGGATATAAGAAGGGTATGAATAATTACTATATAATTATACAGCCTGTCCCATAACGGGGTATTCTGATTTCAGAATGTGTGTCAATCTGTTACCATGTCCATAACAATTTTTTGTGACATTTTTCTCGGCAATGATAAAAGATACAATACTGAAATTTTGTCAATAGCTTTGTATGAGCATGCTATATAATAGAATTTATTATACCCCCGGGGGGGGGGGGGTATATAGCAATCACCCTGTCTGTTCCTCTGTCAACATCCCTTGTAAGCGCAACAACTCCTAAACTGCTTGATGAAATTTAATGAAACTTAGCATAAAGGAAGTACATTATATGTAGATGTGCATGAAGGATTTTTATTAACCTCGGATTTCATTAAGGTGAGATAATTGGACTTGAAAGTGAAACGGGGGTATCCCTTTGTGAGCGTGCTCACAGTCCACACTTGTTTTCATACCTCTCTGAAGTTACAGAACAAGGGTATCATCAAGGAGCATTAGCTCACAGTAACTAGTTAAAAGTTATGATATACTCTACAGGTATAAATCATCAATCACTGATTAATTATTACACCCCTATCCCCATAGGGGCCTACTGTTTTTGGTCTGAGTGTGTTAGTGTGTACATGTATGTGTGTGTAACCATTTTTTTGTCACATTTTTCTCAGCATTGATAAATGATTCATTACTAAAATTGTCAATAGTTTTGTATAATCATGCCATATTTGGGATTCATTTTAAGATTTCTCTGAAGCTAAATAGAGTGGTATCATCAGGGAGCATTTATACCTCACAGTTATTTGTTATAATCTTGTTTGAAAGAAGAAATGAGGTTGTGGTTTTTTTCACAGGAAAAATTTCAAGTGGCAAAACTTCTTGGTGGATCAGCTATATCCAAGGGTGGCAGCCATGACATTGTTGATTACTCTGAGCTTGTGCCACAACATTCGAAGAAAAGGTTAGATTGTAGATTTTGTGAAATGCCACATGGTAATGTGATTGTAATAGAGTCTTAATCATCTATTGTAATAGAGTCTTAATCATCTAGTCTTGAAATTGTTAGACCTAAAGTCATTATTGCACTTATTTTGTTTTCAAAGCTATAAAGAAACTTGTTGAAATAGGTCTTTAACTCTTATTTGGGTTATGATTAAAACTAACAGTAACCTGTCTACCTTCAAAAAACAAAATCAGTAGAATATATATTTTAATGACTGCAAACATATAAAAAGAACTTTCCACTTACCCTTTGTCAATTCAAGAACAAAAACATCTAGATGATTTAGACTAATGGTGGTACAATTGTAAAGTTGTAGTTGTCTCCCCCTAACAACATTGTCTTTTCTGTAGTAAAAAAAACAATTTTCTTTATTGACTTGAAGTTTTTGCATTTTAACTACTACTGAAATAGTCAGTTCTTGAAGTATGAAAAAAGAGCACCTTTTAAATAAAAATGTATATATCTGAATCATTTTTTCATGCTTCAAAAAATGATGATTCCAGTTGCAGTGAAAATATTGAAGACATAAGATAAAATATTTCTATTTTTTTGCTGAAAGTAAGCTAGTGTTTAATTTTAAAAATAAAATTAGTACTTACATTTAACTTTTTTTATGACAACCCACTCAATGACTGGTATTGAAATAAAATATTCTTTAATATTTTAACAGATCATAATAACCCCTATTTTAAAATTTCTAATAAGTTTGAACCACAGATTGTGATGACTAGTATTAACTTAATGTTGAACACTGCAAAATAAAAGTAAAAAACACGAAAAAGAAAAGAAACCAAAACAAAACAACAAAACAAACAAAACAAAACAAAATAAAGCTAAAAAACCCCCAAAACTTGTATGTATGTAACATATATAACGGTTAGCATTAAAGTGTTAAAATGATGTATAGAAGCCATAATTTGTTCACATTTTTACCATAGTCTAGGTTGCTAGCAGTGGGTTAAATTTTTAATGACCATTAAAAAGATATATAATGGTGTAACGGTAAAGCATGAAATAACCTTATTGTTACCACTGGGGATTGAACCCGGGATCTCAGTATTGCTAGCCAGTCCTCTAACCAAGTGACATAAAGAAGTACTCAGTTAGCTCAGTCAATTTTTGACTGGCTATATATCTACTATCTGCTACAACGCAGATAGGCCTCCTGTTACACTCTTCCCCCCTTACGAAGAATCATCATACTCATGATGATTCATTCACAACAAACCAGACAAATCCTCCGGTGGGTTTTTCAGTTGGGTGCCAAATGTAACAGTAAAGCATGAAATAACCTTATTGTTACCACCAGGGATCGAACCCGGGATCTCAGTATTGCCAGCCAGCCCTCTAACCAAGTGAGCTAAAGAAGTACTCCTTTAACTCAGCTGATTTTGCTGTTATGCAACATTTCAATCAATCAATAAAAATTCAATTACTTAATATGCTGGTAACTGTAATCTCAACAAATTTCATGAAGAGTTCATTTCACCCAGTGTGCATTTCTTTTCACCTACAATCTGTCAGTAATGCATAATGTTCAAGTATAACTCATGACAAACATTTACATTGCAGCTTGGAGTAAGTACCAATAGGATTGTTTATTCACAGCTGTTTTTGTTTCAAACTTGCTCCCAGTCAGAAACTTCTGATGAGTTATCTCCCATTATTAAAGTCTAGCAGGGGAGGTAATAACACCATATAGGCATGTTATTATTTCCCTTTGTTGTCTTTATTGCAACTTGGTAAGGGGAGGTAATTTACTGAAGTTTTTAACTGCAGATAATTTTTGGTAACATTGCTTTTTTATGGAAAAGTCACATGTTAAATTTTCTGTATGTGCTAAAATCATGGATCGATTTGAAAGATTTGATTGTGAAAAAAAACAAATTTTGTAATCATTAAAATATCTTAACCATATTTTTTCTGTCATATGACAAAATGATCAATATTATATTTTGCACATAAGTGAGTGAAACACTGACAATTTTGTATGAAAAATTAAATTTATTACATTAAAGAATCTGATTTGTTCTATTTTATTAAAATAACTCCTTAATATGCAGTATTGTTTTTCAGATATAATTTGATAAAGTAATGTTACCTAAATATTGTTTATCCCTCCCATATTCCTTCCTTTGTTTTCTGTTTAACTGCAAACCCAATTTTGCTTGCAACATTATGTTCACCATGCCGCATGACTGTATGTGTTGGTTTATTGCACGGATGTATATGAAGTATAAAAAGTATTGTAATAATGAAAAAAACTATTGCATGGATGCAATCAGATTTAAAAGTAGTTTTACACTGCCCCTGTCTTCAAGCCTGGTCTGCTATGACTGTAGATCTTGCTTAGGACTGTTGGCGTCATCTTTATCTGCTGTCATGCACAGTTTGAATTCAGAAATGTTATAAACACTTAATCACCGTAATTGATGGACAAACATTAAGGTGTTCCCTGAGCATAATGCAGCAATACATGTACAAAATCTGTCTAAGGTCTGACTGCAGTTTAATAAATGTAAACAACTCATTAGTATGAGTGTAATAAGTTTAAAAATTAAATTATTCTGTATCTTATATGTACCTGAGTATATTCATGGCTTACATCTCATATTGATGTTTGGAGCCATTACATGTAGATGTACTCATGATTTGATTCCTTTGAATTTCTTTAAGGCTTTCATTGGTCAGTTTTGGATTCACAAATGGTTCTTATGATTTTAGTTAATTTTTATTGTTTGTAAGGATTTCAATTCTGGGAACAAATTAGCAAAAATAATTATAAGTAAATGAACTTATTAATAAATAAAAGCAATTGAAAATTTGGAAGGAAAGTGTCTTGATTTTCCATAGGTTTGTGTGGACAAGTATAATCTAACACAAACCAGTAACAAATTTGTATATAATAGGTATTATAAGTATTTCATGAAAATATTTGCAATTACCTATTTATTTATGAAAAGGGGTTCAATGCACAAAAAAAGAATGATTTGAAATGTCGTCAACAAGAGGAGAAAAAAAAACATTTCAATACGGTTATATGCATGACCTGGAAACATGCTTCAGATATTTGAATTTTATTAATTTTATAAACAGGCCCTGGAGCCATAGAAATTCTGAAATGAAATTTCTGTTATGTCATGGTTCATTGAGGCAAATCTAAGATTTCTGTTTGTTATAGCCAATTGAAAAATGGGGATGGGGGAATATATTGATGGGGGACTGTCCTTCCATCAGTCCATATTACACTTGGGGGTACCCATCCATGTCTTGTTCATGCCACCTTCATCACTGAATGGAATTGATGAAACTTTCACAGATTTGTTGTCACATAGTGCCACTGTGACCTGATATTTTACATTGTTATCCACATGATGTTTTGGAGGGAAGCAGGTGGTATACATTAGTGAGCATGGCTCCGTATTCTAGTTTGTATGGAGTTTAACGCCACTTTTAGTATTTTTTTAGCTATATTCTTGCATCCAGATTCAGTTGGGTGAAGAAGCCAGAGTACCAGTTAAAAATGCTCTAACTCCAACAGAAAAACTTTCAAGCCAATCTCTGAAACCGAGGCTATATATCTTCCTATTTCAGAATTCACCTCTGCCACAAGGAATTTTAGCTTCGCCCACATTATTGATTTGTTAGCCTCTATGAAATATGATTAAACAAAACCAAACTAATCGATCATTTGATTTCACCTATTTTTATAATATTTCATTCTTATTGAATACATTGATGAGATTAACTAAACAATGTAAGCTATAAACATAGATAATTGTTTCCATATTTTTGTCTGAGAGTATCTAAGTTTTGTATTGTCTGTAATTTCCGGAATAAACAAATTTGTCAACATAATTTATTTTTCAATTTCAAATTTCAAATTTCGCTTAAATATAGTCAAAAAATTAGTGCAGAGTGCAAGACTGAATTTTCTGGGTATTTCCATAATTGGAACCGATTTGGTGGGCAGAGTTACTGGGAAACCTCAAGTTTGTGCGTCAGTTGTAATAACCTTAGGGTAGTGTCATGGATCCTAAAAACGAAGGGATATGACATCGGCTCTGGAGGTCTCTGACAAATTAAGCCTTTGTTGCCATAGTTATTGTGCTTAAGAGTATTATTATTTTTATAGTGCTGTTGAACCACACCCTCTAGTTATTTTTAGAACTGGAATCCTTACAAAACCTTATACTACAAATATATATTTACAAACTATATTTGGTAAAATGAATAGATTAATTTAAAAATAGCACTTTGTTCCAATTCTTTGTATTTTTTCTCAGAATAAAAAATACTAACAAGCTTTTGCTGTACACGGATTGACATTATTGCAGATATCATACAACATGCTATTTATAGAATCTTCTCCTTTGCCATACTCTGTGTATAAGTAGCAATCAAATTTGACTAAAACTGTTGGTTACTTTACCCTTGCAGACGACAGCGTTCATCAAATTATGATACATTTACTGAAGAGGATGAGATACCTTTGGCAGAGAAAATTGTGGAGAAAGAAAAACAGAGGTCTGCAGAAAAAGTGGAGACAGATGTGTAAGTATTTATCCATTTTGGATTTTTCTGGCTTTCTGCTTTCTTTTGATAAATATTCCCCTAAAGGTAAAACATTCCCACATGACAAAGCATAATGAACGAAAACATTCAATGATAGTATAATCTATATGAACACTCTTTTCCAGACAATTTTTTATCACATAAAACTGCTTGGGGTTATCTCCAAAGTCGATGGAAAATAGACTCCTATTTTGAACATGATCCAATGGTTTTCATCTGTAGCACATGTGGACCAACAAACAAACATTTATTTTTTCCTTTATTGCATTTGCGAATAAATGAAAAAACAAATGATTTTATTTGATCATACTATGGATGTGAATGAATGGTTGTATTGGATGCTGTGTTTAGATTTGTTATCAACGTTTTGAGGTGACAAATAGTCTGACTGACAGAGACAAAGAGTCTGACTGACAGAGACAAAGAATCTGACTGACAGGGACAAATAGTCTGACTGACAGAGACAAATAGTCTGACTGACAGAGACAAAGAGTCTGACTAATTATACAGGCTTGAAAAGTTTCCTTGTCTATCAAAAATATCAAGAAATTCAAAGTTTCCTTGTCTATCAAAAATATCAAGAAGTATATAATGAATACCACACAGGCTATAAATGCTGAGCAAATTAAATAAATTAACCAATAAAAAGGCTGAGTAGAGTTCAATACTATCTAATATTATCTCCAAAGAACTAGATCAAACTAGTGAAATCATTGAAGTGTACAACACATTTCTGTGCCTGTATAATTATTTAATTTTATCTTAAATTAATACGACAGAGACAAAGAGTCTGACTGACAGAGACAAAGAGTCTGACTGACAGAGACAAAGAGTCTGACTGACAGAGACAAATATTCGGGCTGACAGAGACAAATAGTCTGACTGACAGAGACAAAGAGTCTGACTGACAGAGACAAATATTCTGGCTGACAGAGACAAATATTCTGACTGACAGAGACTAAGATGAACTTCCAGCAATTATTGGTTCACAATGCTAAACTGATCTCATGTGGGGATGTTAATGTTCACATGCTACACAAATCTCACGATCAGCACAAATTTATATAACCTATGACTGTACTAATTTTCAAAATAACAAAGTCCTATGTAGCTTTTTGGACTAATTGAAATAGCATGTATCAGAGGCAGTATCATAAATAAGGAAAAACACTACAAATGCCAACATCATACAGTGATCTTACCCAGATATATTGAGGCATTCCGCTTTAAACCTTTGGAAGTATATTTTTTGCTTTAAGTCGAGTGTGATATATTAAATGATTGTGGTCTTCTGCCATATACTCTGCTACTGGCAGTATGTGTTAAATTAAACTGAATCCACTTTTTAATGTATTTCGGGGAGGCAATTTCCAGAGGTTGTTACATCAAGAGGAGTGTAATATATCTGGTTGATCTGTCATTTTCAGCAAGTTTAAGCTATAACAGACATCAAGTTTTTCATGGGGAAGCCAGAGTACTTGTTAAAAAACCCCAATTTTCAGAAGGAGTACTAGCAATTCTTCTCACTTGTTGTAGTAGAATGCACCCTGCCTCCAGTAACACTCGAACACACAACATCAGCGTTAACATGTTTCCAATCAATAGTAGGTGCATAACTACCTTAAACTCTTAAACTCCAGATGCCTGTACTAACATAGTTTAACTACTAGCTTGTATTTTTTTATATAGAAGCTCACAACTTCCTGCTCTGCCAACAAAAGAGTCAATATATTCCAAACCTTCATACAAAATATCAGAAAGGTAAATAATCACATATATATATATGCTTTATTGATTGTAGTAAAAGTAGTTTTAATTTTGAGTTATAAGTTTCGAGTGGCTGTAAAACAACGGAATGGCAATGCAAAATACTAATGAAGAATAATGTATTTTTATTAATATCTTAAATAAATCTGCACAATACTAACTTGTCTATGCGAGCACAGATATTTGCACATGCACAGGTTTTCTTAGAACCAGGCAGGGTGAATTCACGGTAAGTAAAAACTCTAAGAATAACCGAAGTTGGGGATGTATAGATTTTCGGTATGTTCGTTCCTTTGTCTGTCACCCACCTCAGATTTACCTTTGTGTTGACCCTTTTTTTTTATGAAGATGATTTCAAATCTGCATAAAACTTGATACAGAATAACAAGATGAAGAAAGCTCATCACAGGCAAAACTATGTAGGGCTGTGCCAAATATTTCAGGCTTAATTGATCTTATAAAAGAGTGGGGGCGTTTACCAATATGTGTTTAGCAGGACATTATTGTCGCATAGATACATTTCCTTGTTTTTTATTAACATAAGAAGTTATACAGAAAACTCACTGCTATGTTTGCTACTAACTGGGGTCATAAGAGATATTAATCTATTAATACTTTTAAAAAGGGGAGGTAACTCATTAATTGTCAATAAAATGCTACTGTTATTTAATTTTTGGACACTGTTTCCATAAAACTTACAGACACTAATACATACGTAAATTTTCTACAAATAGATTTGTGATAAAACAAAAAATACTTGCTGTGGTAATTGTATTAGAATCATGGCACCAGAGTATATTTTTATTCACCACCAAATTTTTGCATTTGTGTTGATGTTACGAGTTTTGTTAATGTCTGTAGGCAGCTTAGTTTTCTATTGTCATGGTTGGCATCAGTCCATTAGGGAACATACATATATTTTGCCTATTATTGTATAGACATTTTGATATGTAAACATAGACCATATATCTTATTGCAAGGTAGTCCCCATAACAAGATAAAGACTGGGATTGGTAATGGGTATCCTGACAACACATGAAACATTTATAATATTTTATAGATGTATTTTTATTCTTTAATTCATGCAGTTATATATTTTCTTAATTTGATTCCTGCAGTTATTTTAGTTTTATAATGTTCTGTGGATATATGCTTTCAGAATGTCATAATATTTTTTTATTTTTTACTTTTTTTGTTTGTTAAAGCGTTCAAAAATAGCCAAATGTGACATTTTAATAGACCCAATGAGTTTAATGAGGTTTTATATCTTTTACAATTTTAGAACACAAGTGTACAAGAGCCAATTGTTCATATATATCATTTTGGTATTCTTTTAGTACAAAGAGATATTTTTATGATATTAGTTCTTTGAAATCTTAATCGAAATGTTTCATATTCTCATCTGTCTTTTGGTGGTTTAAATATATTAATTGGTGGTAATTTGTAGTCATAGGTTAAAATGTAGGTTCAAGTTTTCAGAATAAGTTTTTCAGTAAATAGGAGAATGTACAGACATGATTACAATTTAGACAAGATATTTTTGTATGTCTGCATGTTATTTCATAAGTAGCACAAGGAACAATAAGCTGTATACCTAAACACTAAATTATAAATTCTGCAACATTATGTAAAAATATCTTTATTCACTGAATTTTTAGCAAGCGATTTCCAATTGTTTACTCAATACCTATATTTTGGTAAATATAAATTCCTTAAAATCATTGGAAATTAATTCTGGAATATTTCAAGTATTTATAACTTATACCACTTAGGTTATGTGAGTATTACCTTTTTGAATAACCTGCTTTTCAACAAAAAAATCCTTGTTATTAGATTAGCATATGGTGGGTGGTGTCAAACAAAGGATTTTAGGTCAATAACTTCAGTTTAGATAAAAAATCTTGCTGAAACTTTGGATATAGCTACCTTGCATGAAGACATAGGATTTGGGGTCAGTTGTATGAAAGTCAAGTTCACTGTTACTAAAAAAAAGAAATACAATTTCTGGTCAAAAACTTCTGTTCGTATAAACCAATCTGTTTGCAACTTTGGATTAAGCAAGCTTACATGAAGACCTAGCTTGGGATTGGATTTGGGGCCAGTTTAGACAAGGTCAATATCACTGTAGCTAAAAATAGAAAAACAGTTTTGGCTTAGTCTACTACTGAAATTAATTGTTAAATTGTTTAAAACCTGGTTTCGTGGCATGTCCAAATTTAATGTTAAAAGCTTAAAATATTTATAACATTTAATGTTCAAAACAAATTTGCTTACTAATGAATTCATAAGAGGTTGAAATTTAGGAGCTATTTTGGTTTTTATGGGCCATATGAATGTCATGTGACCCAAGAAGATAGGTCATACTGTATAACCTGGATTTCTTTATTGTAGAAAGCCAATCAGATTTCAGCTTTCAAATCCAATTGAATTATTATTTCATCTTTCCACTGTTTTGCATTCAGATTATCTGAAATTGGTGTTAATTCAGTACCTGAAAGAGACACCTTGTATCTGTCAGATTATGTTAATTCCAGGTAAATTGACACATGCATTATACCCGCTAGGCTGTGTATTGCTTTACTAATGTTTTGCTTATGTTACTGAAATTGAAAACAGGAAATAAAAAAAAAATCTTCTCTTTGACAATTCACAATCAAGGAGAATAGATTTTAGTTAATGATTAACTTCAATTTAACAGCAGGTAATTATTACCATAACCTTTTGACCTTCAAGAAATATATATATAGGGTAATACACATATTGACAAACCTAATATGTAGGGCTGTATAGATAGTGTGTTTTAGTTTTTGAAATAAAATGGCAGGAGGGCTTCAAAAAGGTAACATGTTGGGATTTACTTTATTGTAACTTGTGATCTAGTTTACAGAATTTTCATTTTAAAGCAGAATAGTAGAACAATTTGGATATCATGCAGAAAATAATTGCTTCCTTCTACAAACTGTTTCCTTGTTATGAGCCATAAAAACATTTGAGTCCTAAAATAAAATGTAGTAATTAGTTAATCCTCCCTCATTTAAGGTCATAGCCAGAAGTTCGAAAAATCTTTAATGAAAATTTCCAACAAATGCAATCAATGTGATTTTGAAACAATATCTGTAAGTAAACTTATAGTCATTTAATAAACATTAAGACAGGACCTCAATTTACTTAATTCAACATAAACTGATTTCATGGTATATATCAATTCACTGAAGAAAATTCTTGAAAAAGATAGAAAATAATACAATAAAACACATATTGTTAGGGCCCTGCCACTATGTGGCAGACGCACTATAGTGGTCAGTCTGTCCGTCCATCTGTCTGTCCATTCAAAATTGTGTCTGACCCGTAATGTTTTTGTCTTTTGATATTTGGTATGTGGGTAGATAATATTGAGATGTGTTGCATACCATGGTTCACAACTGTTGACCTTAAACTTTGACCTCAAGGTCAGTGGTTCCCACAGAGATAGATACCATCTCACTTGGATATCTAGTTTTCATTAGTTAACACCATTTATACATTTTCAATGGATTATTTCTGTTTAAAAATTGTATATACCATCATTTTCACAAACTTTAATGTGATAGATAGATTCCTTATACAAGTATATTTGTGGTTAACTAATTACATGTATTGTGGATTTGTCATCTTTGCTCCCACTAAGGCTGCATTTGACTCCAATTTTTATTGACAAGGATTTCAAATTTTCTTACATCAGGTAAGGGGTTTTCTTCAGGTACTCTGGCTTCTCTTGCAATATATGGTGGCATTAAACAGCATTCAAACAAACAAACATCTTCCCAATCCCAGGGTAAAGCTTTGGTCCCCTCTCTGCTCAGCAGTGTAAACCTTGGCTAGCTAAGATGAAAGTTCATGAGAAAAAGTAGGCTAAATTGTACTGCCATAAAAATCATATTTTATTCTTGTGATTTTTATGATTAACCAACAATATGTAAGTCGTTCCAGGGAATAGGGAATAGGGATTTTCAGTTCTTAAGGAAATGGCATTTCACTTGACAGCAAGAGATAAAACCAAACATTTAGCAATCCTTAAAAAACGATTTGTTTTTAAACCATGAAATTTAATGAATTAACAGTCAATTATACCCCCGCAAACTTGTTTACATAAAGGAAGTACATTATATGCAGATGTGCATGAAGAATTTTCGTCGCTGTCGGATATTATTTAGGGGAGATAATAGGACTTGAAAGAGAAGAGGGGTGTCCCTTTGTGAGCGTGGTCACAGTCCACACTTGTTAGTATTGAATTATACTATTAAAGTTAGTATAGTGTTCACTACAAGCATGACCTAGATTTCATTGCTAGAACATTTAATGTTACAAGCCTATGTTATTTGTATTAGTGATAATCATATTCAATTCAGTTTTGGTTAATTAGGGCCCCTATAGTGATCAGTTTGTTTGTTCATACATCTGTCAGTCTGTCCAAAACTAATAGTGTCAGAGCTATAACATTTTTTTATCTTTTGAGCTAGGCTTTTGATAATATCAAGGTGATGTGTTTCATGACCTTTGACCTTGACCTCAAGGTCACCGGGGTCCACAGAGATACCATTCCATTGATATCTGAACAAAGATAATTTTTTTGTAAAAAGATAAACTCACTAGTTACAGTGATGGTGAATAAAAGAAATAACTACTTAGCTGTGTTTATAGTATTGTACACAATAAATATGATTTGGATATATATGGATATTATATTAGTATTATAGCTTTTATCCTCATCGTAAATAGACTTGTTTCGAACACTCGTATATGCAAATAGGTTGCAGAGTTTGTTGATTGACCTTTATTTAAAATGAATTCAATGTCATATGTTTATATTACATAAGTATAAATTTCTAATTTGCTGTCATCTGATTTCTGGGCATCAAAATGACAATAAACTTCTGTTCAGTTCTGCATATGGTTCTTGTGTACCTGATAGAATATTCTATCTATTTATCATATTTTTGTTCACTTGAAAGTTAAATTTGTGTTTTATACCCTCATTAAACATTGATTTATAACATATTTCATATAATTAAAATTGTGTATTTTGTCAATATTTTGTCATTATTTATAAATACTGCATAATTATAATTTATATTTATAGTTTACTTATTGAGTTGTTTCTTATGGTCCTGGTGGCTTCAGATTTTGAATTACCTCCCTTTTGTTAAGTGACGCTGGTATACCTTTCACAAAGCCTTATATTATTGTTAATCTCTTTTCTGTTGTAGTCTGAATGACAGTTTTCACACTGCAATCAGTATATCAGGAATTCAAGCCACAACGACAAACATTAAAGGTATCTTTAGATATATTTTAATTTTTTTAAAATACTAAATAGCTGAGAAAGGACATCTATTTTGTATGATCTGACTTAGTATTTTAGTTCAATAGCTGTCCAGTTGTCCATTTTGTATAATCTGACATAGTATTTTAGTTCAATAGCTGTCCAGTTGTCTATTTTGTATAATCTGATGTAGTATTTTAGTTCAATAGCTGTCCAGTTGTCCATTTTGTATAATCTGACTTAGTATTTTAGTTCTATAGCTGTCAAGTTGTCCATTTTGTATAATCTGACGTAGTATTTTAGTTCAATAGCTGTCCAGTTGTCCATTTTGTATAACCTGACATAGTATTTTAGTTCAATAGCTGTCCAGTTGTCTATTTTGTATAATCTGACGTAGTATTTTAGTTCAATAGCTGTCAAGTTGTCCATTTTGTATAATCTGACGTAGTATTTCAGTGCATTCCTGATTTTTGACATCATAATTATATGTCTCTGATGACACTGACTTTTTCTGCAAACAATCTGCAAGTATTATTTTATAACTTGTGAAATATTGTTCATTTTAGCATGCTATGGAGTCATATCACAGATATATGGTCTTGCCTCTCATAACAGTTAGTCATTTTGCAGTTTGTAGTCTCACTGTGGGCAGGATATGCATAACTTTAATATTAATTGACAAGGATTGCCATTTTTTTTACCAATGGTCTGGGGTTTTCTCCGAGTACTCCAGTTCTTATTTTCCTACCAATGGTCTGGGGTTTTCTCCAAGTGCTCCAGTCTCTCTGCCAGAAAAACTGGATGACACGATATAAATGAAAAATTGCTGAAAATGGTGTTAAGCACCATTTAAACAAACAATCAATCAATCAGACTTCTTTAAGATATACTTGCTGGTATAACTTACATGCATACTACTTAATCTTTACAGAAACTGAAGCATAAAGAAGACATGTTTACCAATACTTCATGATATTTTCCTTAAAGAATTTCATCATATTCAAGAAGAGTCATCTGGATCAAAATGGTATTAAGACATTAACAAATTAGTTCCATACACAATCTTCACATTTCTAATGCTTTTTATGACCACCATTACATTTTTTATACTAGTTAGTATTTTATCGGCAGGTAATTTACATATTCTCAAACAAAGAGATCTGTCCTTTACCTTTTGTACTGGACACTTTTGTTTGGAATTGGGACGTGTTTTGTTGGGACAAATTTTTCCAAATACTGTGATTGTTAGGCCTGTAAGGATCAATTAGTGCATCAAGACTTATTCACGTGCGATCTGGATACTGAAACCAATTTGACGATCCCATCTGGTACTTGGATCATGACAGCAGAACCATGTGGAAGCACTTTGCTTTTCAATAAATTTAAAATCATGTGATAAGGTCTGTAATAAAAGATGTTGATAGCATTAACAAACATTTTTGGTGCATTATTATTTTAACAACAAGGAATAAATAAGTATCATGACATGAATTGGATCATTGGGCTAGAATTGAGATAAGTATCGGATCGTCATGAAATAGAATCGTTAAACCCCTGGTGATTGTTATTTATGTTAAGGTGATTCTCATTTACATTGGATTAAAATAAACAGGTTTTACTGTTTATTTATGCATTTTCAAATTCAAAATGTCTAAGAGTCTCAAATCTCCAAAGGTAAATACTCGTGTTGCTTTATCCTCATCCTTTTCTTTGTGTGACATACATTTTAAGTTGTTGTTAAATATTGAACTATTCTTGTCTTTTTTATTCCAAAAATACAGTTAATGGTTGATTTTATTTTACATTTTACATTACAGTAAAGATATTTTTATTTACATCTAATACTTTACATGTTTATCATTTCTCATAAATAAATATATCACATGGCAGAAATTATGTTTCTGGGTGTTTCAAGTGATATTTACGGTATCCCTATGAGATTATATTATGTGATTATAAAAGGCTGAGAAAACAAACTTCAATAAACTTTTAAATTTAAAATTCAGAAAAGTTGCTTTAAAGAAAACTATCTGATATTTTATTTAATTATTAAATATTGTGTTATTGTTGTTAGTAACATTGTACCCTTAGCAATCATTGTAAACAAAGAATTGTTTCCAATTATTTCATGAAAATTTGTTTGCCATATGAAGTATTTGTGCCATTCAAAAGATCACTAAATGTGTATTTTACATATGTAATTTTATTGTCTCAAATGGGTTTTTCTAGATTATGTACTTCTATGTTAAAATGTACCTCACTATTTACCTATTTTGGATTTCTAAAGAGAGATAAATTTTCTTATAGTGTTGTCTGGTAAGAGATGGCACTGTACCTCTTCAGACAACAACATAAGAAAACTGTTCCTGAAGTAAAAGTCTGTATAGTAATGTTAGTGCATAACACAATATTGAAATTTATAACTGAAAATATCAGAAACTTTAAAGGGAGATAATTCATGCTGAATCAATACTAGGAAAAAAGTAATAATATATAGAAAACTGGTATAGTCTTAGTTGCAAGGCATAGTTTCCTGTTGCTAGGATAAAACCTGTACTGTTTACAAATAGTAAAATCAAATTATCCAATGGTTTATATGTGTATTGTACTAAAGTAAGTAAACAACACAGCAGTTTCATATCTGAATTAAATATCCAGAGCAGATTTCATATCTGCTCCATTCCCTACTTTGTAACACTACACTGCAAGGCAGCCCCATGTGTTTCTGGTTAAGGAAAGCTTATTTTTGGCACAATCATAGACATCTCATATCAGAGCATGCCGAAATAATGTACTGGTTTGTTTGAGTGTTACCTCTGATTTTATTGATTCACTAGAACCTTTTAGCAGTTGTATTTTTATCTCTGTATTGTTGTATTTTTATTACTTTTGGATCAGGATTTGTATTTTAATATAATGTTGTATTTTGTATATTAAAAGGTTTACTTTGTGGGCATATTTTATTTGAACAGCTACAGCTCTGATGATTTTGCCTTTTCTCCCCGTTTACAGTGGCAGTGTGGCAGCCCGCACAGGTGATATTTTTCTTGGAATTTACTTCCAACTTTTTTATAAAACAGCACATCTTCTGCAAGGAGTGGGTGGGGTAGAAGTTTTGCCCACTTTTGACAGGTGAGGGTAGATAAGATATAGAAGTTTTGCCCACTTTGGACAGGTTAAAAAAGTGCAAGATTTACCTGAGCTGTAGTCCATGGAAATGATACAGGTACAGGAACGACATTGTTTTTTAACATAGTGATATTATTATTATACATGATATGTTTTGTAATTTTATACCTAATGTTAACAGAAAACAGATGACACCACACATTTTGTGGTTGTAGATGTAGATTTCATAACATAGTTGTGTATCTTTTTATTTGTTGTTATTCATAGTTATTGATTTAGAATTTATTGTAAACAATCATCGTGCCAAAAAGCTGCATAGCCAAGTTCCATTATTTGGCTGCATAGCCAAGTTTCATTATGACTTTTACTTCTTTCTGGAATTGTTTAACACCATAAAAAAAATATAAATTCTGTATTTCTTACGATGTATGATATAATATGTGACTTGTAAATGAAAGTAGCTTGCATATTGTATATGGTACATGAAAAGAGAGTTATTTCCCTTTTATTTTAAATAAATTTACAGTGTTTTTAATGAACATCAAATCTTTCCTGTGTCATTCAACAAATACCATACTTAAACTTTGAACTTTTGGGATGTTATTATTGTGACATTTACAATGGTTTGCAGCAATTACTTCCCTTTCAAATGCTTGACAATATATAGAAATGATATATCAGACAGCTCAATAAAGTAAAATACCACCAATACACATTTCCACTCTTACTTTGCTTATATAATAAACCTATTTTCTTCACTACTTAATAGGTCAATCCTTATAATATTATTTATTTTTATCTTAAACTTATGAAATAGGATTTTTGCATATTGTGTATATCTGTAAATGACCGACCCATATTTGAATCTTGTATTCACTATTTGTTTTGTATGACATCAACATTTAGTGTTTTGTAATCATTTGACTTGCCTTTCCATTAAATCACAGTCCATAATCTGTGTGAAGTTTTGATGGACATGAAAAACATACAAGTATTACTTTCTTTAAATATATTGTGGTAATTTTATGAAAGGGAGATAACCATTAGAAAAAGGAGCAAACACTCCAATCATGATGTACCTAAAATTTTCTTTTTTGTTCACATTGTTGGTTCATTTCAATTTTGATGTGATACTGAAAAATGCTCAGTTTATGTTATTCATGTCTCATACCTTACATTGTAAGTAGGTGACTGTTTTATTTTCATTCATTTCAAATTAGCTCATCTACATGTGAAATACACAATACACACTTAATATAATTGTAAGCTTAAAAATGGCAGATTATTGGCAGCATTTGGAATCATGGGAAAAGGACAAATTATTTCATTCTATGTTGTTTTGAGTATAGACATCTGTGTCTCAATCCAGACTTTGCCCCCTTCTTTTGCTGTATCATAACCCCAGTGGTTTTATTTTTGATAAATTATATGTAACAAGGCTTTGGCTGTAATAGAGCTCATGTTGTGATCCTAAAACATTACGGGTATGTCAGCAAATTTCACATGAAATATGCTTATCTTCCTTCTGATTTTAGAACTTAAAATGGCTTACAACGATGGTTGTTAATATCGGAATCAATATCTGATTATTGGTAAATATATGATGTATCACAAAGTTCTGACTTGATTTCTATCAGTAACTTTTGTAATACATCAACTATTTACTATTTAGTTCATGATATTTTATGGATTGTTTGCATTGTTTGGGACAAAAAGGTAAAGATAACAGTACAAGGAATAAAAAATCATTCACTGAAAAAATATAACATTATTGTTTAATTCATTTGATATAAACAAGGTATTTTGTACTGTTAGTTTGATTTGACTTTAGTTAGTTTTTAACATAAAAAATGTATGCAAATGCATATATGAAAGAGAAAATCTTTGACATACAGCATGAAATAAGATTGTTTACCTACACTTGTCAGCTTGTGGGAAATTTTTTAAATCTAAATCGAAACATAAATCACAAGGAACTTCATTGTTTAACAAAACTAGTAGTTTTTATGTAGATTCACTAACATTTAATAAATACTTACTTAATATAAATTATATATTTTTTTAATTTAGATATTTTAGGTCTTCAATTCTTTAACAGCATAATACGACACAAGTCCTAGAATGTAGACTTTTAAATAGATTTTAAAAATCAGTAGGAGACACTGTTAATTGTCCATTTATCATATATTTTAAAAATGTACACGAGTATGAATATTTCCAATAATAACATTGCACTTTTCTTCTGTAAGGACAATAAATACTCCCAACTAATGTTGATTAAATATTCTATTTAAACATTTTAATAATCAATTTATTTGAATATTGCTGATTAATAAGTGAAATATTTAATATGAAGTTGTTTCCTGCAAGGAATATTTACCTTGCTTGTCAATTATACAAATATAAAACTTTAATTTGTATGAAAATAAAACAGCTTGTGACAATCACATGGATAAAACAATATAAACATGCATATTTGTTATTTAAAATCAATATAGTCAATACTTATTTTACAAAAATAATTGTCTTTTTATTTACTTTTACCGGTTCCTGTGAGTTAAGAATACATTTACACAAGGGCTTCTCAATTTAATAAAATGGTTCCCGGGGACGGTTATATGTGATTGGGAGGATAACTACCCATAATTTATGATTTTCTATGCTTTAATATTTGGACAAGGAACTTTACCAGCCCATTAGTGGCACTTCGATGTTGACACAAAGTTAATATTATTGATTCATTTATTGTATAGATTTAATAAATAGTTTATGACCTGACACCATTTTATTTTAACTACCCGCATATAACATTATTTTGTGACCTTTGTGAACTTGATGACATTTTATTTCACTACCCAAACATTGCTATCCCATGATTTCTGATATTTCAGTAAGAACATCTGTAACTTTAATTACTATTGGACTATTTATAAATGAGTCAGTTCACAAAGCGCTATTTACTCTTTTGTCTGAAAATATTTCTTGTAGTAAAATGACTTAATCATAAGAATAACTCAAAATCAGGATTTTTGGTGAATATAAACATGACAAAAACACATGAATTTTGATATAATACATCACTGAAGATGTTGCTATGCTGTCCTAATACTGCACACGGCCATCTAAAACGTCTTTAGCTTGTTCAAGCTAATCTAAAACAGATTTTGCAGTGAAAACATTGGTTACATGCAGCGATAAAAAAATTGTATTAGCAAGGATATATGACCCCGACACAAAATATTAAAGATTGAGAAGACTTGTTAATGTTTTCCGCACATGGTTTTCCGGTGAGAATTTATACGGATTAAAAACTTTCTTTTATCGTTCTGCCACACATTATGTTATCACTGAAAATTGTAATAAAAGTGAGGACATAGATGTGAATATTTTGAGATGTCTAGGGTGATTTCTTGTTTTGACATAACAACAACTGAATTTTGAGGGTCAAAAGAAGAACGTTTAGAACCTACTTCTTTTACATTTTTTTTTAAATATGAGACAATTTTTTACTGATACTGAAATTCATGATTTTCGTATTTATATTAATCTTTTTAAGTTGTATTTTGCTAAAATAACATTTTTATATTTTTATTTAAGTAATAATAAAATGTCAGAATTAAACATCAAAGGTACCAGAGTGCATGTAATGTCTCAGGTTTAAAAATTATATATTTTAAATTGATATACAAAACAAATAATTTTATTTAACTGAAAGTCAAGAAATAAATACCTAATCTATTTAAGGATGTGTATACAGGTGGGAGATACATCTTACTTACTTACTAAGTTTTATAACAATTTGGAAAATTCAAGATTTAAGATAAAGATAATCGGTATTGGTAAGAAAACTCATTCATTAATTTACCATGAAGATTTTCACCAATTTATAAAATTCTTTGGACGTAATTAATGTTCATTAGGCAAATCTGTAGAGGTAAATACAGAATTTTCCACAAATTGTAATCTTTCAGATAAAATCAAATGAAATCAGTTATACACATAAAATAAAAGTGCTAATTGTCTGTTTTATACAATTTATTTCTATGATCGTTTCTTAATGTTTCTTTGTTTATTGTCTGTGATATTTTATATTTAAACTTTGTAATAAAATTTAGATGTTTTTGTGTTCTATTTATTTTATCAGTTCCAGTAATCAGTCCGTTTGGATTCCCAAAGGATACAGTATTTGTATGTTTATTAGTTGTATGCAATCTACAGCAAAAGTTGAGTTGTTGAGATGTTTGTAGTATTCAAAGTGAAAGTGGTTTTAATTGTATTATTTTTATATGGTCTGAGGAGAAAGGACAGACGTCTGAAAAGTTAACTTATGCATACTGGATGGTTTAATGAAAAAAAAAACCGTTGTTAACAGCAGTCTCCTTATTTCGTACTTAACATAAAGTGTAAACCTAATTTTTATAACTAGTGCACAAATATTAAGCAGTTAATTGTAAACAAGATAAAAAAAATGATGTCAAT
This sequence comes from Limnoperna fortunei, assembly GCA_944474755.1. NCBI lineage: Eukaryota > Metazoa > Mollusca > Bivalvia > Mytilida > Modiolidae > Limnoperna > Limnoperna fortunei. The sequence continues at coordinate 33,467,603 of OX104115.1, forward strand.
ACCAGAATGGTCCTCTTTGTAAAAGTCCAGTAGCAGCATGACTTACTGGATTTTGTTTGTTTGAATGATGATTTACGCCTTGTTAATTGTGATAGGAAGCGGAAGCATCAGGTTAGAAGGCCAACTATTTGCAGAAACACTGGAAATCCTGGGCAATTAGTCAAGAACACTAAATTTCACTCAAATTTGTAGCTATTGTTTTAGAGATCGGAAATCACAGATTGTTCAAACCGGTTATAATACATGCATAAATGAACGCGACATAGATGCTATCAATCCTGGTAATATCGTCCAAAACAAGTCTGTTTTTTCCAAAATTCCACCATACTTAAAAAAAGTCTGTTCCGATTATATCTGTCACCTATACTTACCCCATTGCACCCAAAATATTCTTTTACAAACGTGTTCTGCGGAGTCTTTTGATAACTGGAGTTCTTAACATTATTAACAATGAAAGAACGCAATATTTTGTAAAAGGGACCGAAATACCGTAAACGTAAATCCTTCAACTGGAAGTACAATTGTTACTTTACACTATTAATGGATTCAATAGAGAACTATGCCAGAAATAGGCAAAGCAAGAGGACCAGGAGGTTGATAACTGTGTACGAGTGGGTAAAGGCATTGAGGTCATTGATTCAAATAAGAATAGGTCGTTTAAGAAGTTTAATTAGTACTGAAGCATAATCCATTTACAGAAAGATTGATGCTGTTAAAATTATGTCCAAAATTCATGGCAAATATGTTGAAGTGCCAGCATATAAGGCATTATTGTCTCGCCTGCGACGAAAGTCGCTGGAGGCGAGACATATGTATGGGAATCCGGCGGCGGCGGCGGCGTAAACACTTGACATCTTGCTTCATATCTTTGTAAGCCCAAGCCCTAGGTCCATCAAATTTGGTACAGAGGTAGCTTATGATGTCACCTGACCTTGACCTCAATTTTACGGTCCAGTGACTACGTTAAAGTTTTTGGGTTACAACAGTTCCTCTGTAACTATGCACGGTAGGATGACAATATTTGGTGTATAGGTTGCTGATGACTAGTACATGACTGTCTGGTAGGTGTCACCTGACCTTGACCTCAATTTCACGGTCCAGCGACTACGTTAAAGTTTTTGGGTTACGACAGTTCCTCTGTAACTACGCATGGTAGGATGACAATATTTGGTGTATAGGTTGCTGATGACTAGTACATGACTGTCTGGTAGGTGTCACCTGACCTTGACCTCAATTTCACGGTCCAGCGACTACGTTAAAGTTTTTGGGTTACAACAGTTCCTCTGTAACTACGCATTATAGGATGACAATATTTGGTGTATAGGTTGCTGATGACTAGTACATGCCTGTCTGGTAGGTGTCACCTGACCTTGACCTCAATTTCACGGTCCAGCGACTACGTTAAAGGTTTTGGGTTACGACAGTTCCTCTGTAACTATGCATGGTAGGATGACAATATTAGGTGTATAGGTTGCTGATGACTAGTACATGACTGTCTGGTACGTGTCACCTGACCTTGACCTCAATTTCACGGTCCAGCGACTGCGTTAAAGTTTTTGGGCTACGATAGTTCCTCTGTAACTACGCATGGTAGGATGACAATATTTGGTATATAGGTTGCTGATTAATAGTACATGACTGTCTGATAGGTTCCACCTGACCTTGACCTCAATTTCATGGTCCAGTGACTACGTTAAAGTTTTTGGGTTACGGCTGTTCCCCTGTAACTATGCAGGGTATGGTGACAATATTTTGTATACAGGCCGCTGCTGATATTTAATGCTATTTAAGTAATGCTTATGACGAAATTTATTTTCGTTACTGATGCGGAATGCAGGTGAGACGTTTTTCTGTGTCCACACTTGTTTTTATCTGCAAGAAACATTGTTTAATAATTAAATAAGGCATGGAGAGTTCACACTTGGCAATGTTGGAATACCAACAGTCTGTTGAAAAAAAATTGACAAATTAAATATACTATATTATTTGATTTAAAGTCATTCATAACGAAGTTCTGTTATTGCAAATTACCAGGTATTGATATCGTATCATTCCGTTTTTTATTTATTAAAACAGTGTTTGAAAAGATCTTTAAGTCTAGTTTTAAACTGCGTGATGGTTGTGTATAGTGTCGAAAAATCTGTTTTAATGCTTTTTAAGTATGGAAGAAATACAGGCCTTAAGATGTCTATCGGTTCTTTTGAATCTTTTCAGTATCCACTCCTAGAGAAAAGACGTAGGCCCAGACCTTTAAATTCACATTTTGCTATATTGATGACGTTTAGTCCCTAACCTATGCTAAATTAAGTGACTTTGCATTCAATCTACCCTAGCAAAATTGACTAGACCACCAGTACACTTAGCTCGGCCTCTTATTTAGACCTACTTCTGAATTTTGTTTTTGTTTGATGGTGTTTTAACGCCACTTTCATCAATTTTTCAGCTATATTATGGCGTCCAGCTTTCAATGAGGGAGGAAGCCGGAGTTCCCGGAGAAAAGACCTGACCTGCGGTAGGAAAGCTGGCAATCCTTGTCAATTATTGTTTGTTTTGTTTGTTTGAATGGTGTTGATATTATCCTTAGCTTGCAGCAGTTCTATGGCCGTCACCATGACTTATTTGATCGTTATGGGAAATCTTTTTTCGCTCAGTCGTAGTTAGTCATTCCTATTTCTTGGTTTGACTTTGTTCTAGATGTAACAATTAGAAATTCGACGTGTTTCTAACTAGAGGCAAGTACTGCTTACTCGAACGGAGCATCTAAGTGCAACCATTGTTCTTATTGGGTTCGGTTTACTCACTTTCCGTTTTTGTGTTTAGGGGGTTTTAGTTTTGCATTGTATTTGTTTGCCTAAATCCGTACTTGTAATTGTCTCTTGTTAAGACGGTTTTCTTGCTATTTTTCTTAAAGAACACTTAAATGCAAAAGTCTCGAAGTTAAGCCAGATCCACCAAATTTGCAAAAGTCATATCAAAATTACTCTTACGACACAACAATCAGTAACTCGACGAGTGTTTTTTAGGTTTTTAAGAGCTGTATTTGCTTGTCTTCCCCCGGCAGTGTAATTGTCCTTGACTTATGGCTCTTGTTGTTGCGTCTGTTTTCTTTCCTTAATTTTAATTTCCATATCAGACAAATTCATTCATGTCAATGTCAAATAAAACGAAAGAACAAATAATCTTTTTTATTTGTAATTCAACATTCAATTCAAGTCTCGTCTCAAATTGCTAGATGTCCTTCCATGCTTCACCCAGTAGAAGAATACAATGTTGCAAAAGCCAGACTAGTACACAGCCAGGGAGTCTCAAATGACAGAAAAGCTCAGAAGAGCATGGATAAAAGTAAAAAAGGAATGGTAAGTTAGTAATGCAGTCAACCAAGCACACATAGAGAGAAGATTTGGAAAAAAGACATGGAGTAGTCCATGTAGAATTCGGAAAACGTAAGAAGAATTGAGGAAAACAATTTGCAAGCGAAATGAGACAATACGCATTTACAAGACGTGAAAGAACGGACAGAAAGTTTAAATGGTGAGCAATTTGCCGGATGGAGCCACATCGCATTCAGTTCCTACTAATATCAGTCTATGATCTGCTACAATCACAAAACAAACATATTCAAGTGATTCTCGCACAAAACGTGAATTGCGAGCTATTTGGGAAGACATGATTTCTAAAGCAGCAATGTTGCTTAACACGAGCAAGTTATAGCCGAAGACACAACCAAATACTGCGAAACTAGCATACGCTTTAGAAAAGGAACGCAAAAAGAAGAGAGGACTAAAAAGGGAAAAAGAAGGCAAACTACCAGAATTTGCTCAAACTCGGAAAAAGGATTCATTCTTGACTCAGCAGCTTCCATCGACGACGACTGGTATTCCCAAACATCATTCTGACGAACCGTCGCCACGAATTTTGCTATGGTTTTTTTAACAAGAATATCTTTATGGTTGAGTTAACTGTACTCTTGAAAGAAAGATGTGATGACGCCTACTAGAAAAAGAAAACAAAATATCAACACTTGGCAGATGAGATACGCATCAAAAGATGGAGTGCATGCTTATATTAATTGGACATTAGCTACAGAGGACTTCCAGCAAAATCCGTATTGACGGCCATGTCAGCTCTGTGATTCCAAGAAGAAATACAAGCAGCAAGTCTAAAGGGCAGAGATGAATCCATTTACAGACTCACCCACTCGGAGAAAGTCATTTAATGTCTGTTGCTTCAGCAATTACAACATGCTGACTGTATAAGGTTAAATTCTGGCAAAATATGAATGTTATACACAATACAACACACATATGCTACCGTTATCTTTTTGGTGTATGGTGCGAATTAAAACAGTACGACATTTATAATATGGTAGAGATTTACAATGTCGTTTGAAATTATGTTAAAATATTCAGAAGAAAAAAGAAGAGGAATCAAAATTAACTACGCACAACATGTGTTCGCGCATTCAGCTATTTTCAAAAAGGGGAAGTAGGTTAACTCTATACACCCTTAGCTCTGTTTGAAAATAACTGCATTCTTTCTATTTTATACATGTGTGCTACTTTAATTTTTTCTGCACTGAACATAATACTTATAAATGCTTGATAACTAATATGTGACTTTGTTTTAGTTCCCATTAGATTTTTTATTGAAAACCATCCAATTAATTATAATTAAATTCCGTTTAAAGCGTGTTCTTTGTGAATCCCACTGTGTTTTGAATGGAAAGTTATAAACATATTAATTTTAATGCCTTTTGATCATCTTATTACCTGTATTGGATTTAAACTGTTGTCGTCATAGGAACATTGTTTTTTAAAAACATTATAGCATAATTGTTTAAATAGACATTTTGCATACCTAAAGTTTTAATTTCGGTTTTCCTAACTAGCATAATATACGTTATGCATTCCAGTACATGACTATTAAATTGCATCGCTTTTCCTCAAAAAATTTAACGCATCAAACCTAGTTAAGAAAGCAGCAAAATTGCATGCAATTTATCCATTGTTCTTTAAATTTTTATACCATCTGAGAAAGCCCTTCCACACAATCCCCGTTGCTTAAAACTGAAGTAGGTTATGATAGATGGTACTTTTTACTTCTCCTGTTAGATGAGATAGTACGACTGGCCTACTGACACTGTATACCTATTACTAAAGCTTTATAAATCTTATATTCAAGTAAAGTTTAAAACTTTCGAAAGTTCAAAAATAAATTTATTTTAAAATAAAAGATTCGGCAAACAAAAATAATATCATTTATCAATAACAAATCCTTGACATAGATTTTTTATTAAAGGTGTTGTATGGATAGAACTCGAATAAATCAATAAAATAAACATATAATTATCAAATCATGACACTGATGTTCAAGTAGACCGGCTTATAATCCAAAAAAGTATATGAACCACAGCACGTCGTATTTACTGCTAAAACTATTCTTATTTAAATAGTCTTCAAAGTTGTATTTGGGAAAATAATAGTATCTGTTCACTGGTGCATTGCAACATTGTGTGAGACAGATAAGACATGTTTGTAATAATCAATTGACTACAGCTAAACATGGCAACGATCTGACACGTAGCTAGTTTATGTTATGTATACTTCTCACCATGAAGTTTCATTCGATTCCTCGCTTGACACCTACTTTCAAACAGTCTCAATAATTATATATGAACAAAAGATTTGATAAACTTTTGCAATCAACCATAGATCAAAATGACCTCAAGACATACATAGACTGCCATTTGAAAAATTTACCCCATATTAGCGGCTAAAATGCACATACTCTTTGAGAAAACTTCAAAAGGTGAATTTATCGTGCAAGAAGCACGAGTTCGGCACACGTCAAACAAGTTACTATGGTTCGTGGCTAAACCCAAATGAGAGTGCCCCCTTCTTGTTGCCTAGGGACGCGCTGATCAGTTCTGTTGGTCCAGTCCTGAAAAGTTCTCCTAATATCCAGAAGAATGAAAAGACAAAATGCCTATCAATGAGTAATCTTGTGAGGGTAGTAATGCTGTGTACGACAAGATATTGCTTAACGGAAGGCTTCATAATTTTTTTTATATTTTCACAATAGAAAATGTTTGAATAAATACTTTAACATCCCCCTGCAAGTCTGTGTCCTCCGTAAACTGAATTGGGACGATGCATTTCGACAGTCCTTTTCTTATTAATTTGAAATCGCTATATTTACATGTATTTATATTTATTTTAGCAACTGTTTAAACTACATGTAGTTATATATGCTCATAACTGAATTGCATGTACATGTTTAACTATCCGTTCGAAACCTGTACACGTTTTTATAGCAAAATGATCACACAGAACAACAACACATTTACAACATTTATAAACAATAATGAAATCACAAAGTGAATTTTTAATACACTATTGACATTTATTTATACACGAAGATAAAATATTTACTTGTTATTTAAAAAAGGCATAATACTGTTCAGAAAATGAAAATAATCTGTACACAATATTTACAAAACTCATTATATTAATAATATCATCAAAAAACAAACTATTTCAATTGGAAGTCCTGATAAACATACAGGAAATTGTATGCTTCTTACATGAACAGAATTTAGCTCTTAACATTGTGAGACCTTTCATTTTTAATTTTAGGTACTTATATGTATAAACCGTTGACCAGAAAACATTTTGTAATTTGCTTAACCATAATAAATAGTGTTAGTACTCTAAAAAAGACAGGGGATTAATGTTTTCAATGAATTTAAATTCAAAATTGTAAAAAGCGAGCAATTTTGAGCTATTTTCAGGACGAAAAACATTAACAAACAATACACCAATAAGGAAACAGGATGGACTAACATGAACAGATTTTGACTTAATCCGGAAAAATATGGAATATTGTTCAGGGATGGATACTTTATTATTGTGTAGCGAATAAATCTGTTACGAAATATGCTAAAGGGGGTCTTTATCGAACATGGTTAAAACCTTAACCATTAGGGTCTGCGATAAGGCATTCCGCATTATAACCAGAAAACTCACCAACATGAGGATTTTCCCTATCAGCTAATATGCAGATCTGTATAGCAATAACATTGAGTTTGCCTGTTTGAGCATTACTACTGGCAGGATGTGCTCAATTTCAACCTTAATTGACAAGGATGTTGAGTTGTTGTTCGGTCAAAGGTCGTGTTTGTTTCACAGGGTACTTCGGCTGAACTGGCCCCAATGATAGCGCTGAACAAATACAGAAAATGACGATAGCCATATTCAACAAAGTACATGCGACACAATGATTGCATTCACGATGATAATTGCAGAATGTTTTGTTTACGTCATAGTTGTATGTATTTATTGCATTAGCATTAAATTGACATCAATAAAGTACATATTTAGATAACACTCTTTGATCTGTAAGATTACGTTCTTGTTCTTTTTGCGCCGAAAACTTGAAACTACCTTATCAATTGTGTATGAGGAGTATTTAACAATATTTGCTTACACTCCACTATTACAAATTAATACATTTAAACATTTTATAAGTGGCAGAAGAACCAATCGAGAAACATCCTACTTATTAATACACCTTTAGTAGTCATTTTGTTTATATTTGTTGGGATTCTGAAGTGAGTAGAACTTAAATGTCGCATTTGTGTAAGTAATTTATTTTTTTTATTTTGTGTGCCTCTTATGCTAATTTTATTGTATATTACTATATTATTATTGCATTTATTCCACTGTTTTAAAGACTTACCTTTTTCCCGTATTTGGCAGAACTTTTTGAAATTTTGATTAATCTTTAGTTATACCCGTATGTAAATAAAATTAATAAGCAGACGACATTGTTCATGCCATGTCGACTATTTATAAAATTTGAGAAGCAAAACATTATTCCACTTGACGAAAGAAAGCTTTTTTTTACAGAGAATGTTTACAAAAAAAAGAAAAAACTAACGAAGCGATCATTAGAAAAATAAAACAAAATATTAACAATATGACTTTTAAATAAAAAATACAATACGCACAAATAAATCACAATTTTTGTTTGTCTGTATTATTCATGAGCTTGTGGTTTTCGGAATCTTTTGTTTCATAGAGGATATAAAATATATTTTGTGTGTTTGTTTGAATGCGCAAAACCGCGATCGTTGGTTAAATAATATCAGAAATATAAAACACCATACATCTGTATAAATAAAAGAGCAAGACGTTAAAGCTATCAGTTTTCTCTGTTCAGAAAATAGTAACCTAGGACCATTTCTGTTTAAGAATTAGGATTGAAGTACTTTAATTACGATTGAGCGAAACGTTGGAGCTATCGGTTTTGACATTGCCCTACTTATAATAGAGCCACGTTTACTTTTTAAGAAGGCAGATTAAAGTACTCTTATATACTCTAACTATATACACAGCGAAACGTTGGTGTAACCAATTTTTGCTATCCCTTGCTGATAATAGAGCGATGTACTTTATAATAAGGAGCGTTGAAGTATTCCGACTGAATACAACGTTGGCCCTGGAAATACAGGTTATGTGTTATAGTACACATTTGTTTATTTTTTTGTTAAGATTTGTTAGGACAATACTCCACATACTTAGTACATCTTGCTTCGGAGAAGCTACAAAATGTTAAATCATCAAGTATGTTTTTCAGATCAGTTACATAATTATGTTACTTGTGTAAATTATTACGCTTAGGTATATCTTTACTTTTACTATCTTTATTATGAGATATGTTTCACTATAAGACATTACCATACAGTTAAAAGATGATCTCGATTTGATTATTGTGAGCACAATTTTTCTGATATATCTTGGTTTCCGTTTTACAAGGGAGGAAGCGGAGTGAGTAGTGAGATCCCTGATCTTTTGGAACAAAAAACGCACAATCCTTGCTTAATAAGTTAAACTTAATTATATTCAGGTCAGGTCCAACTTATAACCTCATCGTTAACACACTGTTAGTGAAAAGTTGATAGATAACTACCTACAACATTTCATTATTTTATACTTCTTTTATAACAATCAATACTAAATATTCATTTGTTGCTTTAATTATAATGAAACGTTCACCTAAATATCATACAGACTACAGGAAAACAATAATATAAATATTTTTGTAAAAATAATGTTCGCAGATTTTTTTGGAAAAAAAAATGATTTTTTTTAAAGTCAATGCAACATTAAAAAAACTGAAAATGTACAACAATTTATGAAAACTACAGGACACATTTTCACTTAGGTGCCATAATTTACTATGGATTGTGAATAATTTAAATAATGTTTCATGACTTATATTTGGAAATATTTAATTCTTGTTGCATGAATTTTTCGCAATTTTGCGCTTTATTATTGTTCACAATATTTGCACGTATTTTGGAAACTTAATCTCTCAAGGAAAGATATATAATATTTTATCTACAAAAGATGACGAAATAGTGGCTGCAGATAAAACAGGTAACAAAATGTGGCAGCAGAGCATGTACTGCAAAATTGTGTTGGCGAAACTATTTAAATTTTCGCAGATTTAGTTAGCATTTTCCTTTCAGTGTGCAAAATATCAGAATGAATTACAATGAGTGATGTATGCAATAAAACAATTCTAGAAATGAAAATAAATGCGCAAAATTATTATGATCGTGGGGTTTTGTACTTGGTCACCAAAGCACATTCATCCGGAATGAACATATATCACAACAAGGCTTGAAACGGTGACCCGGATATCGCGCTAAACCAGTGAACTAAAGAGATACTACATGTATTACAGCTCAGTTGAATTGTAATGGCCTTATATCTACCACATGTAAGAACGTATATATTATACTCATGTTACTTGTATAAGATAATGAGAATACTTTTTTACAATTATATTAATTAAAGTAAAAATTACAAATTAGAATCTTCGACAAACATGACGACTAAACTTTAAAAATGAAAATTTACCGTTCAAGGTCACTGCTACTACTAGTTTGATGTACCTATTTTATGCTGTCCCTTTTAAATTTCTAGGGTCGTTACCATGATCTTATGATAGTTATGGGAAATCCAGATGTCAAGTACCCTCGGATATTGTCACTCAGTCATAGGTAGTCTTTCATATTCTTGATTTGACCCTAGATATGACAAGAAGTAACTCAAGTGATGTCTAATTATAGGAAGACTCTGCTTGCTCCGATACCAATGTTTTATTGGTTTCAAATTCTTTCATCTTGCAATTTATTAATGAAACTTTGTGGCATATTTTCCTATGGAAGTCGCAATTTTCTTAAAAAGGGTTTCTTCATGTTCTTAGGCTTTTCTATTGAATTAACAGAGATATGTATTAATTTTCTGCCTTTTATAATTTATTCTAGATCTTTATGCTAATTATTTTTCAGTGTTTAGAAGCCTGTGCCTGATTCTCTCTTTTTTCTATAACGGTAAGATTCTTTACATATAACTTAACGCCATCGCTTAACATAATTTTTTATCTAATTTACTTTTGAATGTTTGACTGAGCTTATACAAAGATAAATTACGTAAGTCTGATAAAAAAGAGTAAGGTCACATACACCCTTTTCAGATTGAAATAAAGTTGAGCATAAACAAATTTACATTTTCTATTGAATAATACAGGGCAGAAAAAATCATAATTAAAAAATTTAGCAAAAAATGTGTTCAATGAATTGTTAAAATTGTTTTGCTATAATGATAATCAATTGATAAACAGTGTATATAAAAACAAAATAAATCTGGAATTCCGAGTTAAAGTTTTATAAATCGGTAAGTATTATTTAAAAAAATGTTTGGACAAGATAATCTCACGGGCTTAAAAATATATTTATTAAAATTTCGTTTACAATTTCTTAGTCGTACGTATAACATGTATAACTTAGTATTAAAACCATACATAATTTTTAGAATATATTTCATATAAAAATCTTAAGTTTTGTTGGATAATTAATATGAATTATTCAAATCTATTCCTTTATGAACTCCACCTCATTGGCCATAATTGGTAAAACAACAAGATAGATTTAATAGATATATCACATTTTCCTCTCGATATAGCATCCTCTTTGCAGGAAATGCTTTTGGATATCAAAAATGAAGTTATTGTTTTTGTTATTTTTAAATTCTTGTTACTTTATCAAATTGTTCAAATATACCAAAACACATACATTATCAGTTAAATGAAAAAAAGTAGTATATTAAAAATTGTATTCGATACAATATAACACATACTGCGTATAGTTGTTGAGCAGCATATCACACTCATTAAATATATTACACGCGACTACGACTCGGTTGATATACTGACTTCGTGTGATACTTTGGAAGAACAAGCTTCACTGCAGGCAGTATGTGTATATAATAGCATAGGTATATGTTCGAAATCTAAAAATAAATATTGGGTATTTTACTAATATCATCGTCAATTTGTTATCCATTCTCAACGTTGCAGAACAAATGATGTTGTTTAAGCATTTTTATTGACACATTTATTGGGTTTGGTTGTGTTATTTAAGAATTCTAAGAGGGATATTCTTTGTACTATACGCCTAGTATGTTTTTGACACTGGTAAATAGTATTTATAGGTAATGTTCAGTCACAGAAGACACAAAAATAATATCACTGATTTAAGTAGAGGACAACATAGGGCAAAAACGTCAAATGATATTGCTATTTCTTCGTTGTGAAATTTGATTTTAAAAACCAACGCCAACCTGTACAGAGGGACACAACCAATAACCTGATTGTCGACATCAAGAGGAGTGTGATATGTCGGAGTGGTTTATCGAGTGCTATATCATTACAACCAAACATTGTCTAGTTAGTAATAAATATATTGGAATAACTTATATAAATTATCCAATAAAAATTTTATATGAAGCATTTGGTAATGATCAAATAAGTAACTAGTAAATTATATGGCTTTTTATTGTCGTTTAAATTTCATCAAGACTTTAAGTCATTTGTTTGCAATTGCAAATTATGACATGTCAAAGTTCAATAATTTGCACAGACTAATGCTCAGTGTTGTATAGATCAACGGGATTAAAACTGTTTGTTTCTGTATCGAAAAAATACCACTGATTGCAAAAAAACCGATAAAAATTATGTTGTAGAATGGTGTGTGGAGTCCATTACTCTAACTCTGTACAATAGACCGCCAATGAAGTGGAATGAAGCTAACCAGTTCTGCCAGAATATGGGTCAATCCCTCATCAAACTTGAGAGTTCTACGGCTGAAACATCATTTAGGAATTCAATATCTTCAGCATTTACTTCCGGATTGACATCGCCAATTATGTAAAAATACAATTTATAAAAAATGCATTAAGTTTACAATTTTCATTGAATCAATCTATTGGAAAATTCCAAATGAGGAAACCGAATACTAATAAGTTTTTTTTAAATTAACAAAATGTCAGTTGTTGAAAAAGTACATAACTGTAATATGATCAATTTCAAACTGTTTTATTGTTATTTATATTATATATAAAATAAATTTACAGTAGTCTGATTTAAGTTAATTAAGCTACATTTTACATATGATTCCGGATGTGGCAATTTTGCGTTTTGAATTTTTGAAAAACAACCATGATTTTTTGCAGTTTCGGTAATATAATATGAAAAGTGAAAACGCGCAATTCCGAATTCGGCCTCCATATTTACCTGTAGTAATTGTTTACAAGTACATTTTAATTGATTGATTGATGATCTATGGTTGGTAGGTTTATTAATGTTTCTACCTAGTAACCATGTATGATTAATCAATATATTAATAGAAAACAAAGTTTTACATTTTCAATGTGGTATTCTTCGTTGGTTCCGCTGTGTGGCTTTTGACATTGTGTAAATAGTGAAGCACCACCAAGGTGTAACTTCAAATTTAATGGTTAACATTTCAAGCGGATGAAATTAAAACCTTAGAAAGACAAAATAAAAATAAACTTATCACTTGGAAAAATCGTGCGCAAAATTAAGTTGTGGAAAGACCATAGTTTTAAATATTTTTATATATCTCCCTGTATTAAATTTTAATAAATACTATACCGTATTAAATAAGTTTTTTGTTATCGTCATTCCTATTGTCTACAGAGCGATTTTTATCAAGTGGCTAAAATTTGTGCTAGAATTCATTATTACACGGTTGACCTTCATATCTGTTTGTAAATACTAAAATACAACTATTTTTTTTCATTTATTAGGGTTTGGATTGGTCTGCATTCTCCCGATCCTAATAATCTGGCAGATCGAAAATGGGCAGCAGACTGTTCTTTTCCTGTTTATCAGAATTTTTACCCTGGCAAGAATACAGGACAATGTGTCTACGTACAATTATCATCTAATGCAGTTTATTGGTATTCCACTAACTGTGACACTGATACAAACGTATTTGTTTGTCAGCAAAAATCTAGTAAGATCATAACGTTGTATTATTTTGTTATTTTAAGATAATACGTTCTTTATCCATTTAACCTAAGCTAATACTATTATTTTAAACACATTTTATTGGGTAAATCAACAAAAAGAATAGATAACAGTTGAAATACTTACGACATCTATTATACAAAGGAACCTTGGTGGCCTTAAAGTAGTAAGTCTTATACAATTATTCACTTGGTATTTTGACACTGAGGTTGCGGATTCGAGTATCACTGAGGGCAGTCCAGGATGTAATTGACTCCAATCTGAATTGTCAAGGATTGGCAGTTTTCGTACAGAAGGTCGTAATTTTCTTAAAGTATTCCAGGCTTCCTCTCACAAAAACACTGGACGCAACCGTATTGTTAAAAATTACAGAAAGTGGCGTTTAAAACCAGGCAACCAACACAATAATAGCAAGGCATGTACATGTTACATATACATGTATTGCAACAAAATGAATTGATGTAAAATCTGAAGCATGTATTACAATACTTTTCACTCTAAATATATAGATGTACGTATATATGTGGGTGTAGCATTTGCTTCCTTTATATAACTGTACACTATGTTTTGTAAGATGTGTGCAGCTTTATCAATAGATGTATATCTTTATAACTATACTATTGCACTACTTAGGCTTGCTTAATAGAATATATTTATTTTAAGAGGGGATTTAAAGAAAAAGTGTTAACAGTTATTGTTAGGATATCCATAACGACAAGATGCATTCTGAATTATATTAGCTTTACAGAGATAAGTTAGAAAAGATGCACAGCTCAGTTGCGTTAATACTATATTAAATTCTATGAGAGCAGTTAAAATGCTTAGAAACTTTGGCTGTGTCACCGTTTGATTGTAACTTACTTTTAAAGCCAAAAGCGCTATCGTTTTGGACCGACATGTCTAGACTGTTTCACTGAACGATGTCCGATAAAAAAAATTCATTTAAGGACAATCATCAATAAGGGATAATCAAATCGTCATTGCTTTTCAAGCGATATTTGGTTATAGCCTGGATGGAAAGAGGCACTTAAGACCACACATACTCTGGGGTATTCTATAGTAGACGGAGTTAAACATTTGTAGTTGACGTATTTCGCCTGACTTCTAACGTTTCCCGCACAATTCTTTATACATAAAATTAGATTTGGTAAATACTTGCAATCTTATTATTAATCTAACAGCCTCAATCTCAAGAGATTGAAGCCTTTTGGCATTAACAACACTTTTGTTCCACAGCTGAATTGCTTAATAAAATATAAGGCAAATATATACCAATAGGTTTTTTCAGGATTTCAGGATTTGATCAATTAACTAATATTTAAGCTTACAATGAATGCTAAACTGTTAAGTGACACTAGTGATTAAATTTTCTGTTACACATTATACTTAGCATAACCACTAAAGGTTACAGCTATGTGTTTTTGTGTGTGACTTGTGGAAATATTCACCCCACTAAGAAACGAGATACAATACGTATCGATATTATAAAAAAAATAAATTTCCGTTGTATTTGGATTGAAAAACATCATCTAAGTACGAGATCATCACTTCAGTGCTTCTAAATGCTTACTAATTACACACACATTTTACCTCTATTTCTTCTCTTAATATCCAAAAGATGTACGATCAGTAAACAGATAACAAAGAAATGTTTAAGGATCAGCTATGTTGTTGATATAAATAATAAATAATAGACATCTAAATAGAGACCCTTGAGGAACCCAGCCAATGTACTATACAGCACCGTAGACGATGCTGCTTTGATAAACAACTCTTAAACAATTTTCAAATATTACCCCGGAATCCATACGCTTTCATCTTATGTAATTCCACTCTATGTCAAAGTTTATCAAATGCTCTTGAAAAGTAGAAAAACCAATACCGTAAATCTCCTTACTTTTAAGTAAGTTTAATATTACATTATATAACAGTTCATGCGTACTCCTTGGGGCCTTTAAAATTTGCAGGGAAGAAAATTCTTAAATTTACAGGTTCTACAACATACTACCTCTCCAAACTTACCAGAACACTTCACAAACGATTATAATACACAAATACGGTGTTAAATCCATGTACAAACTATTTTTGGAGTTTTGATGATCAAATCCCGATTGTAGCCCAAGGAAATTTCAAAACGGAAATGAAAAAACCGAAAGTCAATCTTTGTTTATGTTTAACAATCATCGTAGTTTTACAACCTAAAACCACAAACGTAGAAACCCAGCAAATTATTAACAGTGATCCACATATAACTGATTTAATCAGAGACAATCTAACATAATTTATGGTTGTTGTAAGGTCAACAAACAATCCATATATCAATTAATACAAAATACAGGCAAAACAAAGATCCATCTTTCTATTGTACCTGGTAATCTTTCAAGCATAGGATGTACAAACCAAATTTGGCCCTACATCAGTCAAATACCCATGTGGAATTTGCGACAAAATGTATCCTGGAATAAAACAGTCCTTCAATGTGATGGATGCCATGTATGGTACCACATAAAGTGTACAAATGTCAAACCACACATCTATAAAGCACTACAAGGTAAAACCTACGCTGGATTTGCTTCCAGTGCGGACTGCAAAATTTGACAACCACTTTCTTCGAACAAAAAGATCAACTGGATAACAAACAGATTTACAACTGCATGTATCACAACATCATATAATGAACAATCAAATATCAACAACAGCATAGAGTATGATATAGATGATAGCGTTATGTGGCACAATAGTGTATTAGATTCTCGGATACATATTGCAACATAGCCCAAAACAACGGGAGGAACAACAACACTGCCTAACATATCTATATCGCCGATCCACTCCACAGCAAGCAACAGTACACAGGAAAGTCATACTGTCTCTACATCCACATTTACAACTAGGAGCATATCAAAGCACCAACCACCCAAAAAATACTTTAGCATGCTAGTAATAATCTCTAAGAGCATCATCAACAAGGGCACATAACTTTATAATATCATTGCAAGTACCCTTTCTGATATAATCATTGGAACAGAGAGTCATCTAGATGCAAGCTGTAACTCAGCTGAATTACTACAATGTGGTATACCACCAGAACACCAACACAACGCCTATAGGAAAGATCGAAAATAGCTTATAAACAAAGATGAGGTAAAGATGTAAGCCCTGATATTAACGCAGATGAATGCAATGACCTAAATACAGACTGTGAAATCATGTGGGTAAATATACAAGCAAACCCTAATAACCAAACACTAGTTGGAGCTTAGTATAGACCACCAGATTCAGACCAAAAACCAATCGAGGAGCTACAAAAATCATCAAAGATCAAGACCAACATCAATTACAAGAACGTAACGCAAAGATATGTTTTGACTTCAATTTTGGCGATATACTAGTAGACTGGGATTATGGCACAACACAAACTGTAGCAAGAAACAAACACCTCAGTGACTCACTCATAAACATTCTAAATATCAACTACTTAGAACAGATAAACTAACTACCAACAAGGAGGGACAGAATCCTCGACCTATTTATAACTTCCCATCCACCATTAGTCTTGAGACTTTCGACATGTTGAACCCAGAAAAGACAACAACTCCAAAAAATTGAAAACTAGCTGAAACAGCCGGGCAGAAAGCAGTTACAATATGTATTAAAATTAACTAATCACTAGTCAACGTTTTATGTTATTTAGATCTAAATTGTATTGGTTTTTCCTTAAATCCCTCATTACGTTGCATCTAAAGTAACCTAATCACTGTAGTCGATCGATTCTTTTGTAATGTATATTTCCGGACATAAACGCGTGTAGCATCTTTCTTTTCTTTAATTTTTTGTTTGCCTTTAATGAACTTCTTAATAAGAGCACAATTTATGTTTACTTACTTGTGTTATATTATGTTATTTGATGTTTTGTTATTATTGTTGTAGTACCTGTGTCTAGTCCAAATGGCGGTTTTCGACTTGATATCTAAAATATATTTCAACTAAGCAAAACCAATGCCGAAATAATCTTTCTTAAAATTTGGCTATATTTTGTAATTTTTATAATCTTGGTATGTTTGATAATTTAATTGAAACCAGTGGGTCGATGCCTCTGTTGATGTCCGGTCCTGTTCGATAATTGTGACGTTTATAATGGGTTTCTCTCTATACTTAAATTAGCAACAAGCTCAGATTTATCAACAGTACAGGCAAGCGTAGATACACAAACACAAACTGTACCTAGCTTTGATGCATGTGGCAGGACCGCAGTAAGTATGTGCTCAGAGTGTGTTACAACAATACCGACATCTACTCATGATACAACGAAAAGGTCAACAGAAACAAAAGAACCTACAACAGCACGTTCACCATCAGAATCTACTGAAGCTACAAGCACAGAGTATGCTACAACAATACAGACATCAACTGAAGATATAAAGCATACGTCAACAGAACCTACAACAGCACGTTCACCATCAGAATCTACTGAAGCTACAAGCACAGAGTATGCTACAACAATACAGACATCTACTGAAGATATAAAGCATACGTCATTAGAACCTACCACAGCACGTTCACCATCAGAATCTACTGAAGCTACAAGCACAGAGTATGCTACAACAATACAGACATCTACTGAAGATATAAAGCATACGTCATTAGAACCTACCACAGCACGTTCACCATCAGAATCTACTGAAGCTACAAGCACAGAGTATGCTACAACAATACAGACATCTACTGAAGATATAAAGCATACGTCAACCGAACCTACAACAGCACGTTCACCATCAGAATCTACTGAAGCTACTAGCACAGAGCTTGTTACAACAATACAGATATCTACTCAAGATATGATGCATACGTCCACAGAATCAACAGTATCTACACCGTCAATGTTAAATAAAGCTACAAGTACTGAGCATGTTACAACAATACATACTGAAGATATGATGCATACGTCAACAGAATCAACAGAAACTACAACAGTACCTGCACCATCAGAAGCTTCAAGCACAACATCAGTTGTATCTTCAAAAGGTAGGTAATGATCCAAGGTAGTTGAGTATTTAAAAAAGAGACCTCACATAGAACAATGAACATTTTTTTGTTTCCACGCTAAGAAAATTCCGAATTTTATATTGTTAGGATAATATTGATGTCATATCTTATGCTATGTATTTTTTATCTGCCTCGTACGCAATAATTGTAGCTTTACACATGCAAAAAATAAATAAATAAACGTTTTGGAAATCAATTGCTACCAGCTTAAGCAAGAAACTTTACAAAACAAAGTTTTAAGAGGAAGAACAAGAAATTAAAGTTAGAATAATTTCGTATATTTATCATGGAGACAACGTAATTCTATATTAAACCTATCACTGTAGACACTTCTTCCTGAAATTTATATTATTATATGTTCTTATTTTTTTAAATGCCTGAAATAATTTTTCAATTACATATGCCTTCGATATCCGACGTGATTATAAACGAGTTAATTTGTTAACTGTACAGTTCATCATTTGGGAGTTTCTTTTCAAAGCCATGGCTTTCTAATCTAGCAGTTCATCATTAAGCGCATATTTCAATTAAGATCTGGTTATTTGATCTTACTTGGACATTTGTTTGTAAATGCTTCAAATTTCCCCGTGTTTACTGTGAAAATTTTATGCTTTGTCGCCAAAACATAGCTAGGTGTGCACCAATAGCGTGAATTTGTTTTTGGAAACTTATTTTTTGTTTTGTGGATTTTGTTTTTTTGTTGTGTATGTTTAAATCAGGTATAAAAAGATTAGAATGTGTGATACAGAAAGTTTTATGGCATATGCCATATGGCATATGCGATTTCTATGATTTTACCACTTGGTTTCATGATAATTTTTGATGAAGTAAATGCTTATAATTCAATTCTTTATTGCAAATAACACCCATATATGGGTCAAAGCAACATTATAACACCAGAAACAAAAACATTTGCACACAAATAAAAACATACTTAAAGTACAATATATTATTTATAATATAACTAGTACATTTTAACTGATGTGCACCCTATTTTAGCATTCAAATGATCGATTTATAAAGTTCTTAACATAAGTAAAATGTTCTGATTTTGGACAAGGGTATACTTTACTTTTCGTCTGTATTTAAATTTTCAAAGCTATTGTCTGTATTTGAATTTTTGGAAAGCAAAATATCTCTTCGTAGAGTGTTAATTTGACAATGTAAAATAAAATGTTTTCATCTTCAACAATTTGGCATTCAGAGCATATTTGTTGACATCTGGGAATATTATTTGTTCTAAATGTAAGGTATGGTCATTCACTCGTAGTTTTGTAATAATTTGCCTATTTATTAATCTATTCTCATTTCCTAAACAGTCTTCAATAGTCTTCAATTTTTATGTTTGTTATCAGTTTTCTAAATAAGTAAAGTTTAGAATCGTTATTTAAATTATTTGATTTAATTTTTATCTTATTTATATAATATTCAGATATTATTTTTTTATTGTTTTGTTTAACTTATGTGTTAGTTTTAAAAAATGTGAGATCAAAATCTTCGTTTTCTGATCTATCAAGGTCGTGTTCTGCTAATAACATTTGCACCATAGTATACCAAGTATATATTCCCTCGGTGTGTATACCTTTATTGACATTATATGCTTCTTTTAATAAGGGGTTTATTTTAATGAATTTAATCTACTGTAATATACATTTTTTGAGCTTTTATAAAAGATTCTAATAACAGTCTTCCAAGTTCTGTTTTTGCTGCTATGTTGCAAACTGTTTTAAAGCAAAAATATTCTTACAATATCTTGTTAATATATATTTCATATGTAAATCGGCCTGTTAAAGAGAGGGTATCACACAATTTTCCAATTTTTGCTGCACTTTCTGTTGAATTAACAGTAGATCATCCATAAACCAAATATCACTAATTATAGAACAATATAGGTCTTATTATGGTATCAGACAGTTTACAGGAATCTTATAGGTAGACTTTGAAAATTTTGAAATCTTTTCCTCAAATCAAAAATGGTTTTTAGTCCTTTTTGATAACTCTTCTATAGATCCTTAAATGTTTCTTTTAAAGTAAATAATTTTCCAAGAAGTTATACTCTTTAGTTTCAGCAAGAGGCTGATTAAACAGTTACAGTTTGTATACAATTGTTTAGTGACCAGTCTGACATATCTCATTGGGAAATATTGCTGTATGAAAAATTATAAGTCTACAGCAAGGTGTGAATCTTATCAAAGTTCTAAAAATAGCATAATTTTTATTTACTTGAATTCCCACATTTTGTTAAAAATGTATACCGTTCCGAATGCCCAGTCAGGAATAAGCGAACAACAGTTCGACTTGAGACAGAAGGTTTTACTTTGTCTACTTCATATGGTGCATTTGTCATCATGATTTGTACTTTTGACGAAACCTATGATAAAACTGAAATTAAAATGAACTTTTTGTTTGTTAGGTAACACAAAAATGGTACATATTGTAGTCATTAACATTTTTGTAACACCCTTCAGGTAACCTCCCGTACTGTGAGTGCACCTGTGTGAATGTAACGACGATTTTGACTTTGGAAGAAAGCATTAAACAGATTGTAGATTCAATCAAAGTTGACATAAAGAATACATCAACATACTTTCGAAACCGAAGATCTGCACACGATAACCGGAAGTCGTCTGCTTACATTGGATATTTTGGAGTGACAATAATAGCAACTGTGATTGGTGTTATAGTATATCTAGACATTCAGTTGGGAATCAACAAATGTTGCATGAAAAATTGTAAAAACAGATTAAAATAATTTAAAATAGCAAAAACTGGAAATAGTGTTGTGCTGATGTTTTAAGATATTTTAAGTATATGTCAGTTATCTACAGGGTTATTGTGTTAGTAATCGATTGATGTTGTAGGTTTCAAGACACTAAAGAGGACCAATCCAATTTAGAACATATGAGAAAATAGTACTTAAAAAACAAAATAGTCCTGTTTATCTTAGTGTATATTAAAAATTACATTATTTAATGAATGAAAGTTTTCCTGAAAGGTGAATATATTAGAGAAAATTTTGAGTCTTAACTTGCTCTGTTGTAATGGTGCTTGGTATGTTTTATGTCACATGCACTACATGACCTATAAACCAAGACTTTCTGAAAAGAAAGTGGTATTTTAAGAGTGGGGTTTGACCCGGAAGCGGAATGTCTCTTGGAAGCTTTTAGAGAGGTAATGAAATTTTGAGACAACATAGGCCTGTTACGTACAATTCTGGATATATATGATGTCGGTCAAGTTAAACTTAAGGTAAAAGAGCTGCGCTAGTTAACAAAATAACAAATTTAGTAGAAAATCTTAAAGAATTGGATAAGTGTTTTCTTCCCTGTATATTACTATTAAAAAATTAAAATATAGGTTTTTGTATTTGCCTTACAATATACAATCACAGAAATCGAAAAGGAGTCAACCAATACGGTAGCTCTGGGTTATACAACAATAATCACTTAAAAACACAGAAAAAAACAACCAAAGCGAAACAATTCATGATCACAAGCTCCTATACAACCGGGAATAAAATGGTGTGGTCTATAATGGTTAATAGTTTCTGCATCATAACGTGAAGTCTTTCATGCTTTAATTTGAAGTTGTAACTCAATTTCGGGAGATAGAAATAAACATTATTAAACATTAAGTTTTGTTAAAACCAACTGGAGGAATTGCACGGTATCAATACTGTGACATGTTACTATACGGACTGACCGCGGCCAACAATGAGCAATGAGTTTGCGCAGTGCCACGCGCCTTACACGATAAAGACTAAAACACAGTAGACTTAAAGTATCCTCTTTGAAAGGACTATATTTCTCATCATTGCGCAAAACTCCGTACTTCCTTTCACTTTTTTCCGGGATTACATTTCTGTATGCTAGATAAAAGTTTATCCTGAAGGTAAACTTGCCCCAGAACTTTGTGTAGCTGCAACATCAATATCTATTCAACGCTCTTCTAAGGAAAGTAAGCGTAAAATTAGCTCATTAAATGAGATATGCTACTAAAGAGCGGGCGAAAACAATGAACTGTTCAGGATTGAGAAAGTCATGATACAAAATTTGAAGCATCATTTTTTGAAAATAGATTTTATTTGTAACTGTTCATAGCCCTAGTGAAAGGACGTCATTTATGCAATGAACTGTATAATGCAAGGCTTGTGTTTCTCCCTTAGTTCATTAGTAAAAAAAACAAATATTTAAGCATTGCTGTATTCAGTGCTCCCAATTGTTAAATGAGAGTCAACTTTGCTACATGTACAAAGTACCTTTGGCAGAATACAATCGTTTTGCGTTTCTCAAAAAGCAGAAATAGTTTTAGTTTAGCGTTTTGCTTGTGAAATATCATAATCAAAACCGCGCTATTTCCAAAAGCTGCAACCATAGCTATAACCAAAACCTGCAACCGCAGCTGCTTGTCCTTATCTTGGTTTAATACGTCAAGTACATCATCTTTTAGTAAGTTGATGTTAAACTTCATGTGTTTTAAGGTCTTTAGTCAGCTAGTTTTAAAACGTTTCAAGCTAATGTTAATGCGCTAATACTATAAGAGTAAACAAAGTGTAGTGATCGAGTCTGTCCTAGTGCCATGCTTGGTTTGGGCCACTTAGTAATTTTTGACATGGTTGGGAAAATGGCGTATTATCACTAATACTTACATGCAGATATGAAATAAATAAAAAGAAACCAAAAACAAATCCAGACAAAACCCACACAATACAATTAACCAATCGTCAAACAAAGGACAAATACATTGGCATAAATCATTAGCTTAGAACATTGGCATAAATGATTAGCTTGGGATATTGGCATAAATGATTAGCTTCGAACATTGGCATAAATGATTAGCTTGTAACATTGACATAAATGATTAGCTTGTAACATTGGCATAAATGATTAGCTTGGAACATTAGCATTAATGATTAGCTTGTAACATTGGCACAAAACATTAGCTTGGAACATTGGCAAATTATGTGTCAGAAAACCACATTTGAAAAATATTGATGTAAATCGCCTTTTCTGGTTTTTAATCCTCACAGATAATATCACATATCGAATACTAGGTTGTTTTGTTAAATGCCATATTATTTTAACTTGTCTCTTCTGTTTTAAAATGCCATAATAATGTAAAAATAGTAATTAAAATTTTTTTTTTATTCATATAGAAAATCAAATTAAGAAACACATTTCTAAAAACCGTTTTTAAAAATGTATCGTATTAACAGAGATATACTGACAGGTGTACTTCAAACAGATCAGTTAATCTATCGATCGGTAATTTCCGCCAAAGATCGAAAGTCTACGTCACAAGATGAACTTCCGATCTCCGGTAAACAAATAACAAACGCACGTGGTTAAATATTTAATTCATTTTTTAACTTTAAAATGCCACGATGAGATCGCGGTGGTACTAGCAGATGAAGTGGGGTGAGATGTGTTGCTGCAAATTATGGCAACAAATTCAGATGGAGTTTCCATGCATTGATTCCTTTCCAAAGGACACAAAAGTCCGTAAATAAGGACAGATTTCATAGAGTAAAAATAGAAGATTATAACGATCCAACAGTAATTTTCGGCTCTATGTTCGTTTCATTTCACACTTGAAAGCTTCCATTTTAGAGACAGTTTAGAGAAAAAAAACAATATGTAAAATTTGTATAATAAGTATGATAGTTTTAATGACCCCCCCTCTTTTCCCGCAAAAGACTCAATCCACGTTTTTTTTCCATATTGAAATAGGTAAAGTGTATAGTAAGACATTTAAAAAAATGAAAATGGCGAAACATCGGCATTAAATAAAATACTGTCCAAACATATTCTATTATTTCTTTTAAAAGATTGCCCATCTAATACCCTGTGGACTGTTTATATTTGATATAGAAATAAATAACAAAAGTTATTCAGTAGTCTGTCTGTTGTTTCGATATATTTTCATCTTCATCAAAATCGTCGGAGTTGGAGTGGTATGGTTCAAACGGGTAAGGAGACATACGAGTGTTTGCCATCGATTCAGCTGCACCGTCGACAGTATTTGCCACCCCGAATGATCTGAATGTGAGCTTCCACACGACAAAAACCGTTCTTGTTTGTTTAATTTCACACTTGAACGCTTCCTTTTCAGACACAGGTTCGAAAAAAAACCAATATGTATATACATTGTATAATTTGTACGCAAGTTTTAATGCAACCCCCCCCCCCCCCCCCCCGCATTATCGATAAATATTAAAATAGGTAAATGTTTAGTAAGAAATTTAAACAAATAAAATGGCAATGTCCCGTTTGTTTTCTAAGAAACATTATGTAATTAAAATTCTTTCGATCGCCATTGTCCAATACCCCGCGTAATGTTTATATTCGAAAAAAAAATTAAAAAACAAAAGATACAATAGTCTGTCTGGTGTTTCGATATTTTTTATCTTCATCAAAATCATCAGAGTTGGAATGGTATAGTTGATACGGGTAGGAGTTCTGCTTTTTTATAATTTTTTTTCGTAAAGTTTTATCGTTGTACAGTGTAAATTGTGCTAGTCTTCAAACTATAACGTCACACATGGTTTAGATAAAATACCGGAAGTGACCAGCACGTTGTAGCGTAAAAAATGCAAGTTCCGTAAAAAATGCAAGCGCGCATGTGCAAAATCACATATCGCTTCCGGTGTAAAAAATGCAAGTTTAGTAACTTCCGGTTCGCTGTGGTATTGAAAAAACCTTTAATAATTTGTATAGAAATATTGTCATTGATTAACTCATTCTTTTTAAGATGTAATAACTCCAGGGCTAATGAATTTTATCAATTTATGATACAAGAGGTCACGATAAATAATTTAACACAATGAATTTTTTTAATATCTCAACTTCGTTGATTTTAACAGTTCGTGGACAGCTTTGATATGATACATTTATCGATAACTTGATTTTATATTTAAAATGCTATTGATTTTTTGTGGAAAGCCATTTATTGCCGTTTGTTTTAAATATAAAAAAACTTTTCTTTCAATATTTTTGCTCAAAGTTTTTAATAGTTGTTTAAGGATTACATAAATCTTTTATATTTCCAATTGAACTGTTTCAAACTTTTACATAAATGAAACAAAGGCAATTAAATGTAATATTCAAAATTCATTTTTAAAATAAAAACTTTTATATTTGCTAGTACTATATAGAATAAGTAACTTATGTTTTTATCCAGTTTTTATGAAATATGGTTTAATATAGGTAAAAACTTGCATTTTTTATGGCTGTCTTGAACTAATTTCTGATATAAATTGGTAGAGTTTGCAATAAAAACTTGACTTCTGTTACTTATCTTGATTAAAAATCTCTAGTTATATTTGCTAGTACTATATAGAGTACATACAACTACTACTATCAATTATTATAACTTATAACCCCTGACTTCAATATTCATTCAAAGAAACAACTATTCGTGCATTTACTATTTTGATTTTTAAAAAATTTATTGCCATTTTGATGCGACTTGCAATTTTTACGGACTTGCGATTTTTACAACAGTCAGCGTAAAAAACACAAGTTTTGACCGGAAACCGGAAGCGGAACTTGCATTTTTTACAGACTTGCAGATTTTACGCTAGTCTCGATCACCCAGACGCATATATAATAGCGTCTGGGATCACCTTATTTTAATTTCGCTACCAATAGGTGGAGACAAACAATGATTCTATTTTTAGAGCCATATTTTTAAACCAGGAAAACCATGCAAACATATCTATAGTTATAATATGACGTCACAGTAAGATTCACTCTTGATTATGCATAACAATAATATTTGTTTAATTAATTGATAAAGTAATATTTTATAAAAATATTCAAATGTAAACTTTGGTACAATTTGTTGTACACTTCTTGATATGAACGGAAGTAATTTTTTAGACAATAAAAATAACATCCAATCAAAAATTACGCCCAGTTTTGGGCGTAATGATAACGAGTTTAATATAGAGCTGAATCCAGACGCACAAATGTAATTAAGCGTCTGGATGATCGAGACTAATTTTACGCTACAACGTGTTCGGGAATATCCGTCAACAGGTGCAAATCGTACGTTTTTAAGTCCGTGCGAGACCGTTTTACGGTAGTCAAGGGGTTACAAAACCCCCATAAGTAAGTAAGTCGTATGTTTGACAGTTTACTATTCTCTTATTATAGAATATATTTTTATCGGACTTTTTGCATTCTTTTTTAAATAGTGTATTCTATGTTTTTCCTTTAAAACAAAAAAAAATAATTTTTGGACTGGTATGGAACTTTAAGATTTTTTACGTGAGCCTGAATTCAGTGGACTCTTTATCCCTGGTTGGATTTACATACATAAAAAAGTATTTTTATTTTTAAGGGTTTATACTAAATGCCACTTTTCCTTGGAAAAAAAAAATTGCTTGAATTTTTTATTATTCTATATTTTACCTTTTTAATATGTAAACAGGTGTGACCTATCAGGCGAGCGATATCCCTTCAAACCTGATCCGTAGTCTTAGTATATAGACTGTTCCTATTTTAAAGTTTTCAACAGTTTAATAAGTTTTTACCTTACTTTGATGCACGATTGTTAAATAAGTCATCTGCAAGTTTTATGTAATGTGCACCCCCGTCCTTTTTTGCGGCCACGAGATAAAATATTATCAAATTATTAACATGACAAGTAATGCGTTTCATTTTGCATAATAAAACAACTCCAACCATCCATGGGGCCTCGATGGCCAAGTGGTCAACTTGAAGATATTTTACTATTGATCACATGGTCTGTCAACCATGATGTGGGTTAAAGTCTCACTGCTGGCAGGGTGCACTTGACTGCAATTTTTATCTTATGACATTGATACCAGTTTCCCTACCTACCAAATGTCTACTTTTCTCCTTGTACTACAGCTTCCCCCCAATTTTAACTAGATGCCATGAAATAGCTGACAAATTGCTGAGTCGCGATAAACATTGAAACAAACCAACCATCCTTGTAATTGTTAACAATTATACTATAGGTATAAATCATTTTATTTCTTTATTGGAGAAGCAAGCAAGAGACTCCTGTCGTGTCTGGAACACCGAGTTTGAAGAGTAGACTTTCAATGTAGGCAGTGCTCAACTGCTATTTTAGTTGACAAGGATTAAAAGTTTTCAAACTAAAGGTCAGGTACTCCAGCATCCTGCTCCAATAAAAACTGTTCGCAATGAGATAGTTGAAAAATTGCTGAAAGTGGCAACATTCAAACAAAGGAACATACATTTTTTGGTCCAAAGATAAGCGAGAGACAGTGATTTCATGCCGTGTCATTACAAGGCTGCTATTGTTGTTGAAATATATATAGCTATGTTTTTATATAAGATTTTATTAAATTTACCATAACCAGCTGTCATATATACATGTAAAGATATGTGCCTACTAAGTAAATCATTAACTTTTTTTCCATATTTCCAAGTTTACAGTGTAACTTCAATGACGATATCTACAGAGTAGACCAGTGTGTGTAGATCAAGAATCACAAAAATCGTGCTTTAAAATAAAATCCTCACATTAAAAAACAGCAGCAACTAAATTTCTTGTTGAAAAACTTATATTACACTCATGGGCTTGCAATCAAAATAAAGACTTTGCATTTGTGAGGCATTCTGAACAGAAAAATAAAAATAATTTAAATTCAGTGGTTAAAATTAGCACTGTACTGATATATATCATAGTGATCTGGTAACTTTGTGAAAGTTTAGGAAAAATTGTCTTGTAAATTTTCTTGTAGGTAAATCTTCTTAAGCATAACATAGCAACAACAGCTGATTAATGATAAGTTATTAACTGTAAGCATGGTTAAACTATCTATGTACATTGCTCTTGGTTTAGAACAGTAAAAACTAGATATCTGTGTCAGAGATGGAATCTATCTCTGTGGGTCTAACTGACCTTTAGGTCAAGGTGAAAGGTCATCGAGCATTGTATGCCACACATCGTCTTGATATTATCTACATGTACCAACAGACCAAATATCAAAAGCCTACATCAAAAGATAAAAAGGTTATAGTTCGGACACGATTAGTTTCGGACAGACGGACGGACAGACTGATTTCTATAGCGCATTGGCCTTAAAAAATAGAAACTTCAAAATAAAGCTTTGTCACTGGCTTCTAATTTATTTCATGGATTTTTTTCTTTCAGTGCTTACTTATTCAGTTGCCTTGATTACAGTTGTGTAGTGTATTTTTTTTAGACATTTTGGCAAAATTTTAGAATGGTATTGTTTAATTTGATAGCATTTTTATGAAGTTGTTAAAAAAAATACTGCTTTATAATAATTTTGTTTAAACAATGTGCATCACAGAATTTAGATTCTTTTTGAATAACTTTGGTGGCACTTATAAGGGCCATTTTGACACACTGTTCATTTGTCTCATCTATGTTGCTGCCGTCAAACTGTGCCCAATTGTCCAGTCCAACAATCAGTGTCAGTATTTGTATTCCCAAGTTTATATATGTGTAAGTTCTGCAAGCAATTGACTATAATTCCAGGATTGATAATTCTGTGTCTTGCTTCTGAAAAAATATACAGTTATGATTTAACAATAAAATCATAAAATTATTAATAAAATGTACAAGCTAAACAACAGCTATTCTTAAAAGAACAAAAAAATTTCATTTTAATTATCAATCAATCAATCAGTTTATTGGATAAAAGCACATTAATCAATAACACAATGTAATACATAAAACATGTAAGACATAAGTAGAATTATATTAAAATACAATTAGACAAAATATTGTGTGACAATTATCAAGGTACAGTTCAGTTTTACCAGCCTCTTTACTTGTGTAAACAGGTACTTGAGTTAAGATACAAATATTGGTTGTCTGCATGATATAAGCTAAAGCTAAATGACAGGCACTACCTGCTAACTTTAGTACACTGGTTATAAGACTTATAATTCAATTTTTCAATATATATGGCAATTTAAGATAATTAAATTAGAGTTTATGCATCATTAGTTCTGTTCTATTTTCCGTGCTGGCATCTGATTAATATGTGCATATTCATGAGCTAATTGTGTTGGCCATTCATAATTGAGATTTATATTTAGAAGTCAGTTCAGGTTTCAATAATGGTGGCCAGCACGCCCACAAAAATTTGCTGAATCGAAATGTCGTTTTATTTGATTGCACATGACAGTGGAATAATATTTGGAATCTATATCGTTGCCTTCGTGGGCTAATTGGAATTTTATTGCAGTTTTGTAAACAGTAGTTTATCGTAGTCGTTTAAATGGGTCCGGTACGTAACACAGCTCGTGTAACGAGAGGGCTGTATGACCCAGAGTTGATGGAGAACTGGACATTGAACAGTCTAAAACAGGAACTTATGAAAAGAAACATTGACTTCCCTAACAATGCCAGGCGAATGTCGCTCGTGCGCTTGTTGAAGCAGTCAATTTCCAACCAAGAGGAGCACGCTAATGCCAATACCATTTTAGGTAGTGCGCGATCCCAGAATGCAAGCACTTCGCAAGATGACGTTGTTCAAGATGGCCGTGAACAAACGCCCAGGGTCGTGAACAAACTCTTATAAACTTAGTCGCTAGCATGTCTTCTACTATGCAAACCTTGCAGCGAACGGTCACAGATTTGTCAGGCAAAGTGAACAATTTAATTAATAAAGGTGCAGAAAATAGGAACTGTTCCGCAACCGAACAGGCTCGTGTATACCAATCGCAAGAATCGCAACAAGCAGGATCGAGCCAACAATACAACAGAGAATCAGTTCTAGAACCATCTTTCGACTGGCAATCGGCGTATAAAGCACTAAATCACCGCATTTTGGGGAATGGTCGACAGTCAATACCAAGTGCGGCAGCGGGAAGTGAAATGCAAGCTACAGCAATGGCTAGTTGCTCTCCGCCGTCTCAGTGGGGCTACTCTGCCGAGAATCTGCCATTTGTGGAAACTATTTCCCCTCAGATAAAAAAGAACATTATTTCAGGTAGGGATATTAATTTAGCCACCCTATTGATTCCCTACTTCAGTGGTTCAGGGATAAATGCTACAGAGTGTTGTGAAGCGGAAATTAAAGTTAAACCAGATTTTAGATTAAACAGAAATTTAAGTTTTGCTGAGTTCATACAGGCCTTCGGTATTTACAAGAATGTAATGTGCTCGGCATTTCCACAAAATGGATTTATACAAGCGGGATATCGTGGATATGGCAACAAGGTACCAAGGTCAGGGATTTTACGAGTACCACAAACGATTTTCAGCTGAGGCAGCAGCTCACCTGACTTACAATAACACAGCAATTGATTGGTCTATTAGAAATAACACTCTTTTCTGTAATATTTTTTCCAATTTAAGACCATTAGCTTGTTCCATATGTTCTAGCACTTTTCACACGGCCAACTCTTGTAATAGAACCATTCATAGAGCGAGCTCTCTTAAATCCAATTACATGTATAAGAGAAATGACGAAGTTGACACTTATGGCAGAGAACGTATTTTTTATCAAGATAGAGAGATCTGTAACAATTTTAATGGGTCCAAAGGTTGTCTTTCTTTAAGATGTAGAAATTATCATATTTGTGTATCATGCAAAGGTGACCATGCTAAAGTCAACTGCCCCCCCCCCCCGCGTCAAAAAACGAGGGAGTGGGGTCTCAGAGAATAGGGGCCCCCATGTCGAGAAAGAATTGAGATGTTTGACACACAGTTGTATTAATTTGGAGATACACACCCCAATTAAAGTCGACAGATTAGAAAAGGAGCTACAAAATTATCCTGATAAAAATTTTTCAAATTACCTATTGTCAGGGCTCAGAAATGGTTTTGATACTGGTATTAAAGAACTTCCTGCAAATTCTATTATTTGCAAAAATTTACGATCAGCTTTATCGAATAAAGACACAGTGTCAGAGTTAATTAAAAATGAAGTTAGTAAAGGTTATCTTAATGGTCCCTATGAAACGATTCCATATGTTAATTTTAGAATCAATCCTGTAGGGGTGGCAGAAGTAAAATACAATAAAAAGAAGCGATTAATTGTGGATCTGTCGGCACCACATGACGATTTTGACAACCCAAGCTTAAATGAGTTGATAGATAAACAAGAATTTTCTTTACAATATGTCTCTATCGACGATGCTATAAAAATTATTAAAAAATTAGGGAAAGGTTCTTGGTTAATAAGAACTGATATCACTGATGCTTTTAAAACAATTCCTTTAGCACCTTGTCTGTGGCCATATCATGGAATACATTAGAACAATGAATATTTTTTCTTAAATAAGTTGTTTTTTGGTTGTAGATCATCTCCAAAAATTTTTGATAATTTATCAAAAGCCGTTTGCTGGATAGCTGAGCATAATTATGGAATCGATAACGTTTTACATTTGCTCGATGATTTTCTTGTTATAGTCCCACCGGAAGGCAATGCCCAAGGAATCATGAATTCATTTTTAAGTATATTTGCAGAATTAGGTATCCCTCTGTCTGCAAAGAAAACTGAAGGTCCATGTACAGAATTAGAATATTTAGGGATTCATTTAGATACTCAAAAAATGGAAGCACGTTTGCCTATTGAGAAAGTTAAGCGTATTCAAGAAATAATTGAATCCTTTTCTACAAGAAAGTCATGTACTAAGAGGGAGCTTTTAAGTCTCCTAGGCCACTTTAATTTTGCTAGTAGAGTAATTCATCCAGGCCGATCATTTGTTTCACATTTGATTAAACTGTCAACTTCAGTTTCTAAGTTGTCACATTATGTTAGCATAAAACAATGTATGTCAGATTTAGCCATGTGGGCTAGTTTTTTAAAGAATTGGAATGGCATGTCATTCTTTTTAAATGATTATATGACTAAAGCATCAGATATGAACTTGTATACAGATGCGACTGACAAATCGTTTGGGTGTTTTTATAATAACAAATGGTTCCAAGGATATTTTCCCGATTCGATTTTAAAAGAAGACACGTCAATGGCTCTTTTTGAACTGTACCCCATAGTCATGGCTTGTGTTTTATGGGGACACTCGTGGGCTAGACTTAAAATCTTGTTTTATTGTGATAATTTATCTACGGTTGAAATAATAAATAAAGGTAGATCTCGTAATCACAGTATTATGAAGCTGATGCGAAAATTGACCTATCACTCTGCAGTGAACAATTATATCATTTATGCAAAGCACATACCGGGGCGTTTCAACACTATAGCTGATGCCATCTCTCGGTTTCAGATGACAAAGTTTCAGAGGTTAGCACCCCTTGCAGAGGAGCTCCAAACTCCTTGTATCCCTCCATCCTTGCTGCTGATGGACTAGATATGAACATTGAGAAATTGTGGGACGCCTGTATAAGCAAGCAAACAAAACAGGTGTATACAACCGGTTTTAACTGTTTTGTTAAATTTTTGAAGATGAATAGGTACACAGACTACACATTGGACTAAAACATCATTTCTGAAGATCATCTTATTCAGTTTGTTACATACTGTAAATTTGTTTTAAACCTAAAATTTGATACAATCAGCTTGTATCTAGCAGGAGTTCGACACTTTTTTATTCGTTATCATAAAAGTGACCCGTTAGTAAATACTATTCGTTTGGATTATATTTTAAGAGGCATCAAGAAAATACAAATCAATGCCACAAATAAGCGGCTCCCCATTACTTCAGATATATTGTTGGTTATGTGTAAAGAATTGGGAAAAGGAGTGTTTTCCCAATTTATTGATAGAATGTTACTTTGTATTTTTACAATGGCATTCTTTGGTTTCCTTCGCTGTGGAGAATTTACTCGTAATAATGATAGTGACCCATATCTTATTATAAATGATATTCATTTAGCCAAAGGGACAAAGTACACCATACATTTAAAGTCTTCCAAGTGTGATCGTTTTAATAAGGGGGTTCACATAGATATTTTTGAAAATGAGACAACATTGCCAGTTAAGGAAATGAGCGAGTACTTAGAGGAGAGAATGAAGCAAGGTGCTGTCGCATCTTCCCCCTTATTCATTGAAAATGATTTTGATAATCGACCCCTTTCTAGAAAAACTTTTATTAGATTACTCAAGGTAGTTTTGCAAAAATGTGGTTTTAATGATAGCTTATTTTCGGGCCACTCCTTTCGTATTGGTGCAGCTACATCAGCTGCAGCAGCAGGTGTAGAAGATCACATCATCAAGGCCCTAGGTAGATTGAATTCTGACTGTTATATTAGATATATCAGAATCAATAAAGATATTTTAAATTTGGCACAACAAGACATGTGTCCACATAATTTTATATAATATTTAGTAAAAAGGTACAGCTAATTAAGCTATTACAAATTATTGTACTTGTATATACATACGTATGCCTCTTACCTTCTATATATTAATTCTCACTTAAACATGTACTTTAGCATTTTCTTTTATTGTATATATATATTAAAGGCATTTCTATATTTTAACAACATTTGATGTATCTCTTGGGGGCTTCACTCGTTTTACATGTAAACAACTCGTTCATTTTGGCCTGCATAATTTCGGGGAAATTATTTCTCCCCCAATTATATACATCAGGTTTTTTTATGTTTTTAATACATGTTTACGTTACATTACACATATATGGGTTTAGTGCTAATGATGCTGGGTTCTACCACATCACCCTGAATGTTCCAATACTTAGAGTTGCTAAAGCTGGGTTCTACCGCTTAGCACGTGCCGGGTTATAACGCATTAAACAAACTTTGCTCTACAACATTTATAAAAGCTGGGTTCTACCGCTTTTCCTATGCTGGGTTCTACCGCATACAACTATTAATCAAGCTGGGTTCTACCGCTTTCCTCTGCTGGGTTCTACCGCACACAACAATGCTGGGCTCTACCACGTTGATGCTATACATGTAACGTTTTGTTCAGTTTGGATTGTACACTTCACATTATGCTGGGTTCTACCGCATAATAGCAGGGGTACATTGTAGTTTTGTTATGATTTAGTTGTAGAAAACACTTAAGTATTTAGTCACTGTTATTTTTCTATTTTGTATTTGTAAGTAGTAAATGAGTAGCCCCCAAGACGCCAAAAGATACATCCAGTTTTTAATATTACATGAGTTTGTTTTATACTGTAATGAGCAGATAGTTTACTTGTATATGATTTGTTTATATTTTAGTATTCCAATGCATTTAGTAGTAATAAATGTGTTCTTATCTATGTTTTATTATCTATAATAATGCAACTAGGAAGTACTTATATTATGAATCTGGCTTCTAGATAGGGTTAGTCATGTAACTTTGTGACAACATGAACTTGGGATGTACTTGACATATTTACTAGATAGATGAACTTGGTATGCACCCATCATAATTACTAGGTAGATGGACTTGGAATGCTCTTGACATAATTACTTGGTTAAGGAACTTGGTATACAGATGTAATAGATCAGTATTGGTACTTGCTTGAAAGCATAGTAGGCTTTTCAGAGCGTAAAATGGGTCTTTGAACAAACAGGTAGCCAGCAGGTAACCCATACCAGTGCGGCACGTATAAGCACTAGCAGTTATAGATTACATAAGAATGCAACAACTCGTGCGGCATGTATAAGCACTATCAGTTATAGATTACATAAGGATGCAACAACTCGTAATGTTCCTTGTTCACCTTACGTTGACATGTAAATAATGAAGTTGAACTAGTCGTTAGTCTTATATCAGATGATGAATAAAATTAAAATTGCTACCCCCTTTTGTTATTGGTCGCTAACGCAGCGACCAATAACAGAAAGGGGGAGCAGGTGAAAGATTACATTTTAAGTATAGATTGTCACTTTTTTTGGCTGTTTAAATTCAGTTAAATGGTAAGATCGGGATAGAGACGCGCAACGCGTTATTTTCCCATTACCCATGCCAGATACGAGCAGCCAGAGCGACAGAAAATTATTATGCCTGCAGTAGAGGCTGAACAACGCCATTTGTCTGTTTACAATCTTGTAGTTAACTGAATATAGCTGAAATATTGCTGCTCGGGCGTTAAACATCATTAATCAATCAATCAATCAATCTATCGTAGTTGGAAACATGTACAAGTTGTGAAATCATAAGTAAGAAATTATCACTTTCCAATCAACAAGATTTGGTTGTTTTTTATGAACCAGGATCAGCAGACGAATTTACATGGCAGCAAATATATCAGTTCACGTCAAGTATCGCAAGCAGACGAAACTATCGTTGCACGTTTTTTTTAATTCACGTAAATATAACATTGAAAAAACCACATTTCGTCGGTATTTTCTTCGCGTGTCGAGTTTTGAATTTATTTTGACGTAGTTGCTTACGAGAAGTCGAGTCAAAATGGAGGAAAGAAAATATTCTCTAAACAGAAAAAATACATTATTAAAGGAAGAACATTTGAAGTTGTGTTAAGTTATTTTTGTTAACGAAATTTAAATTCTATAAACATAGAAGCAGTTTTGTTACACACTTTTCTCCTACAACGGAGATTTTTGCGAAGTTGCGTAGACATTGGAGATTAAAATTGAAAACTTCCGGTTGCAAGAATTTTTTACAACTCTATAGTCTCATAGTCATAAGGATACTTCTAACATTAAGCGAGCTATCGCTTGCTATAATGAAAATTCAGTATAAAAAAATTCAGATTCGATAACCTGTCGATGTTTTGTACTTGTTACAAATCGTCCTTGACTTTTGCTAAGGGAATTTTAAGTCAACAACTTTTTGTTTCTTAAGGGACCTTGCATTGTTTACAAGCGTTCATCTGCTTTCGCGACGATCAATTGTAGTCGGATAAACCGCGAGACTTTTCCCGCCTTAGCTGCAGACGACATTACCCGAAAGATTTCTAATAGACAATACTCAATTGTTCCTAACGCACACTTCTGTTCTAATTTAGGTCAAATTTTACAATGGCAAATTGCCCTATCAAAAGGAGAAAACCGACGTATATTTTAAGACGCTGAATATCTTGAAGAAATAATTGTTGCTTTCCAAAAGTTACCCTTCTTGATCTACAAAACGAGCATAATCTAAACCATACGCGGTAAGCAGTTTTCATTTGTCACGCAGAGAACCTTCACCAAAATACGATCACTTGTAGTATACGTTGGTCTGCATTCTCCTGGTCCATTTGATCGGACATATCGCAAATGGACGGTACTTTTCTTCTGATATGAGAACATGGTGCCGTTTCATAAAGCGATCGTTAGCTTAACATGCTCGTTATCCAATGCAATTTAAATGGCATAACTTGCACGTTAAGCTTACGATCGCTTAATGAAACGGCACCCTGGTCTCCTTGTGGAAATACTGGACAATGTATTAATGCCAAGATATGCTTATGTAGGATAAAACGCTGAGTTATAGGAAATTTTCAATGTGTAAAATCCGGCGGGTTACTCACAAACTAAATAAAGTCCGAAGCACTTTATGTAAAGTTTGTGAGGTAGTCGCCGAAGTTTACGCATTGATAATTTATTAAAACATAGTGTTCAATAATTATAATTCTTTGAAAGCTACAAAATGAAATTGTTATTTATTTATATTTTATTTGAATTAATTATAAATCATTGCGGCAGGCAAAACAATATCTCCTCTCCTTTAAGATAAGCTAGGAGGACGCAATCTTGTTTATATTAGATGCTGAAGATAGCTCCCTCAGAGGAAATATCGAATTTCTAAATAATCTGAGATGACGTAATTTAAGTGTTTTATTCAATCAAAGCTCCTAATATATACACATTCGACCAGAATAGATTTTTTTCTGTTAAAATTTTATCACACCGTTTGCCCCATTGTATTTGTGTTTTTATTTCACATTTAGTCAATTATATATATTTGATGCAAAAGAAATAAAACTATTTATTAATTGTTAAACCAAGGAGACCGGGCCCGTGCGGGATCCGGGTGGCCAAAAGAATAGACCGCAGTCGCGCTAGCTTGTCGTAAAAGGCGACTAAATAGCGCCCAGTACCCTGACCGGCGTGTCAGGTCGGTTTGCCTAAAGACCGACTGGGATGTGTGCCCCAGGTGGTTGAATGGGGTACCCCTGGCAAGCTGGGGTTGTCAGGTTATAATACGGAAAACGATTTCGATCCCGCTACAGGAGGCTGAATTGCCCGACCCTTCCCATCCTTCCATTTGCCAGTGGCGGTCTAAAATCCGTTACCCCTATTTTTCCTTGTGTCCCATCCCATTTTTATTCATCATTTCATGTTCATTTTATCATCCATTTCATGTTCATCGCCTGAATATAGCTGAAATAATGCTGCTCGGGCGTTAAACACCATTAATCAATCAATCATCAATCAAGGATACCGACAATAGGCAACGTCTAACAGGTAGAACAGTACAATCAATATATACAGTCAGGTATAGCAAGAAAGATAACTCTATAATCAAGAAAGTTGGGGGCTTGAAGTAAAAATGAGTTATCGCACAATTATAACAATAGTTATGTTGTGTTATGTATATAAACAGGAACCTATAAATCAAGTTAGTTATACTAGTCCCAGATATAAAGTTGTACTTAAAACACTCTAAACTTTAAATACAAAATTTTTTATTATTTTTATGGGGTTCAAAGAATTATAGATTTTAGTGATCAAATTCTAATATAGATTTTGTAAAATGAAAAGAAAAAAGTACTATTGATAGAACATCTTTTAATTAGGAGATAACTGTATTGTAATTGAAGATTTGCTAGCATCAATTTGTGATTCGATGGTCGGAAATTGAGTTAATTGGCGACGCGTAAGCGAAGCTAGTAAACGGATACTTCCGACCATCAAATCACAAATTGATGACGGCAAATCTTCAAATACAATACAGTTATCTCCATTATAATGCTACGGCAATAAAAAACTAAATTAACTGATTAGAATTGGAATTTTGTATTTGCCGGAAATAACGTCTGCGCTTGCGTTAAAATCTGACGGCATCAATCGTGGAATTGATACCATGAAATTATTCACGTTATCCAATCAGAATTGACGTTACAACTGCATTAGAACTGCATTAGAACTAAAATTTACAGTCATACATGTAACACTATGTGGGTATATAAAAAATATTGTATTTAAGGAATCTTTTACTTTGTACATCAATTAACACAAGAAAGAGGATTGTTACCGGTTAATATCAATACTCAAAGCATTGCGTACTTGCTGCAGCGACCATATATATATTATGTATATGTATGACATGTTAGAACAAATGAGAGTTGTCCTCATTGTTGTTTCTACAATGTTAATAGTTCATCAGTCAAGTAATGAAGGTACGAATGTAAGTTTAAGTTGCTAGTTTCCGCAGCTGACAGAAATGAATTCTTTCTTTTCTACTACATGTACCTATAAATAGTCTGCTGCCTTTGAGCGGTCTGTGGATCTAGATCCACTGTTTTGGAACGCATAAAAAAGGATGGACTTGGTTGATGTTGTTAATTTATCCCAAGAGTTCATTGCGGTTGGTAAGTCCCATAATGTTACAAAGCGGTAGACGCAAGGGGTCAGTAGACATCTGTAGATGATAAAGATTATAACATAATACCAAACACCAAGGAAACTGTAAAACAGTTCTGAATGATATATTAACGAAAACCACACATTAAGTTGAACAGGGTTGTTATTTGAAAGGCATCATCCTGACTAAATGTAAAATATAAAAAAAACTTTCTTCTGCTATCTTTTTGTCTTTGTCTTGTGTTAATAAGACGCCGCAGAAATTAAGCTTCATACGAATACAGGAATAAATCACCAGGGGGGGGGGGAGGCGGCACAGATTGTACCCATAAGAATTCCTATTCCCTTTTGAAAAACACATCATTTAAAAGTTACAAATATGTTGTCGTAATCAGAAAATCTATTTAACTATTAGCTTGTTCTTCGCTGTAACAAAATTTGCCTTATGGTTCTTTAGAAGAAAAAAACGTGTTGTTGTAACCTAAAACTACATATTTGTAGGCATATGTGGAAGTAAAGGCTTTATGCGTGAATTCTTCAGACGATATTTAAGTTTCTCGTGAGGAAAGGTAGCATAAATAGTTGAAAAATGAAAGGTTCTGACAAATGAAATTTTAGATATCGATCTCCATTTTTAATCTTCCAAAAATTCTAAAGAATTTTTCAGAATCCATATGTGATTAATATTACTTTCTAAATAAACTGTGTCTAGAATTTATGCTATAGACGCAAGGTATAATAATGTAGGCTAAACGAGACCAATAACCGATGCAACGTCATATATTATTTTTTAAACATGATAATAAGCCGATGGTTTTCACTGTGCTTGTGTAAGGAATGAAAGTCAGGTTCCTTTTAATTTTTATTTAGATGAGACCTGTAGTGATTTTGCGCCTTCACCTGTACCTTTAAGTATATTGGCTTCATATAGAAAACAGTCATCACATAATATATCGCTTTATTCCAAAACTGGCAACATTTGTAAAATTTTCAGTCTATCACATGCCATTTTATATATTTTGTCTGTGCGGCTACTCCATATTGCATTGCGTTGGAAGACGAGGATTATACTTGACAGCCAATCTTGTAAACAACTACAGTTATGTGACAAGACTGTGGATAGTTAGAAGCTTGTACATAAATTTATTTTTTTTATAATAAAGAAGAGAGACTAGCGTGCGCAAAAAAAATAATTTTACAACTAGTAGATTGATAAAGACAAGAAACAAAAAAGGACCCAGAATTGAGACCTGGAATACACAATTATTGATATCAACCAGAACTAGATCCGTCCTAAATTTCTACTTTCTCTCATGTAAATTATCTGCAATGTGACCTATATACTCATTTTGTTATTGATATAATAACCTTTGCCAAACGCTTTAAAAATCTTTTAAGATGTCACAAAAGACATTTTTTCTGCATCCAAATTGCTTATTACTTTTTTTGGTATAAATATACAAATAGGTAAACAGTTGAGTCTTTATGCATGAAAGAGCATTGATGTTCTTTTAAAAGTTTTATTTTTAAGAACAAAAGTAATGATATATGTCTACATATAATCTTTTCCATCATTTTACATACAACATGAGTTACACCATATATTTGTATTAATGGGTGTAACAAGAGGCTGTTTCTAAGTGTTTGGTAAACTGTCACACTGCAGGGACGTGTTAAATCAGTGACGGTGGATAAACCAATAAGATATGAGATGCGATGGCATCTGGTTCTCTTCTCCTGGTTTTGATACGGCTAGATTACGGAAGAGGATGTGTATCGGTTATACAAAGTTAATCTTCAATTATATATCTGAAAAAATACTGAGTATATTACTATTATCAGCTGGATAGACACTTATTAACTAAATAAAATAGAAGTACACGTATCTCAATTTTATATAAAATACTATTCATAAAGAATAAAAGTTTCAAAAACTAACTTCAACTCCTTAACAAAACGGGTTAGTAATATTTGCACGGTCTAATTTTTTAAACTCTAATTTCAGTAAATTATTAAAGGCCTCTCACGTGGAGTTAAGATTTTACGAATGAAATAAAGATCATGTATTACTTGCGGGTAAAATGTAATCACCACCAAACAAACAGCATCTTATCTTTAACATTGTGGCTACCTGTATCTCTTGCTGTTTAATTTGTGTGCCACGGCTAGCTACGTTTAATAAGATTTATATTTTATTTCAAAATAACATAACAGTATTCATATTTCTCTTAATATACAAATTTCATATATATTTTTTAACTCAAGCGGTTACCCATATTTTGCCGCTTTTGTGCATAAATATCAAGATTAGGTCATCTTGTGCTAACTGCCATTTCTTCCATTCCAATTTGCTTACTTTGCGATGTGTTACTAATTTGTTATTGATTTTCTCGGGTTACATGTATATTAAAACTTTATTTATTTTTCGCATGTAATTGTTGTTATTGATCAAGAGATTTTGCTTTGTTTTATATTAGTGTATTAAGTTTCTGCATCGCTATATTGTTATAAAAGTCCTGAATATAAATGAAATATTGCTTGTTGGATGTAAAAAATCAATCAATCAATCAATTAATTAATCAATATTGTTATAGTAAAGGACCAACAGTGCAGCGTTGATATTCCTTGAACACATTGGCCTAAACAAACTTTGTTTTCTTTATAAATTTATGCCCACTTTTTTGTCATTTTACTGTTTTTCTTAATAGGCTGTTCTTGTTATAAATAAAACAAATTATAAGGCTGTATTTTGGTTCTCAATCTCAATGTAAATAAACAACCAAGCTAGATTCAACATAAGTATATGTACCCAAGTTTGACGCGTGTGACAGGACAGTTGTCAGTTTGTGTGTATAACTAACATCTTCTTAAGAACTAATACATACGTCGTCAGAATCAAAAGACCCTACAACACCAGAATGAATAGAGGCAACAACTAAACATGCAACACCAGAATCAATAGAAGCAACACATAAACATACAACAACAGAATCAATAGAAGCTACAACTAAACATGCAACACCAGAATCAATAGAAGCAACACATAAACATACAACAACAGAATCAATAGAAGCTACAACTAAACATACAACACCAGAATCAATAGAAGCTACAACTAAACATACAACACCAGAATCAATAGAAGCTACACATAAACATACAACACCAGAATCAATAGAAGCTACAACTAAACATACAATACCAGAATCAATAGAAGCTACAAATAAACATACAATACCAGAATCAATAGAAGCTACAAATAAACATACAACACCAGAATCAATAGAAGCTACAAATAAACATTCAACACCAGAATCAATCGAAGCAACAACTAAACATACAACACCAGAATCAATAGAAGCAACAACTAAACATACAACACCAGAATCAATAGAAGCTACAACTAAACATACAACACCAGA
Organism: Limnoperna fortunei; assembly: GCA_944474755.1. Taxonomy (NCBI): domain Eukaryota; kingdom Metazoa; phylum Mollusca; class Bivalvia; order Mytilida; family Modiolidae; genus Limnoperna; species Limnoperna fortunei. The sequence continues at coordinate 33,509,899 of OX104115.1, forward strand.
ATCAATAGAAGCTACAACTATACGTAAAACAGTAGAAAAAAAAAATAGAAGCAAAAACTATACGTAAAACAGTCGAATAAAGAGAAGATACAACTAAACATTCAACACCAGAAGCAATAGAAACTAAAACAATATACACAACATCAGAATCTACGGAATATGCAGCAGCACATACGTCATCAGAAGTAACAGAAACTTTAATTTTTAAACCGTTATTAGAATCAATAAATCTTAAAACAGAAGGTACGTCGTCAGAATCAGTGGAACCTACAACAGTACGTACACCATACGACCCAGGGCCTCGGTGGCCGTGTGGAAATGTAAATCGTTTACTCTTGATCACATGGTCTGTCAACACTGAGGTTGAGGGTTCAAGTCTCGGTGCGGGCAGGGTGCATTCGACTCTAATTTACAAGTATTGGCATTTCGGGGTTTTCTCTGTGTATTTCGGCTTCTTTCCACAATAAAACTGCTGAAAATTTACTGTAAGTGGCGTCAAACGGCATTAAAACAAAAAAAAAAAAAAAAAACAACACCATAAGATTCAACAGAAGCTAGAAGCATAGCACCAGGTGATTGGAGTTGTATTATATTTAGATATTCAGTTGGGAATCGGAAAAAAGATGTTCCATGAAAGGTGCTAAAGGCAGAATAGAATAATTTAAAATAACCTGTGTTTAAAGCCTAGAGTGCTGATGTGTAGATTCTCCTTAAAAGTTTTATCATAACAACAATCTCTTCTGATGATAGCATGATTTTAAGAAATATATTTCTTCGCTCTACAATATAAATATGATTGTTATTTAAATATTAGGTTAAATTGTAAAATGTAAAGATTTTGCAATCAAAAGCAATAAAATCTCTATGAACATTACGGTACTATAGGATAAAATAAAACGCAAAATATCAAGCTTCTACATCCTATAGTTGCTTAAAAACTGTGACATAAATTTTTCTTACGGTCATACGGACAGGCGGGCGGACGGACATACAAGAGTAAAACAGTATATCCCTCTTCCTTGAAGTGGGGGTATACAAATGTGACATGGACTACCGTCTTGCGTTATGTTTAGCGTTGAATGCGTCAAATTTTCAAGTTATCTACATTTGGTAAGTTTGTCAATAAGCAATTATAAAGAAACTTAAAATGATATCTTAGAAAAGCACAGAGCAATAAAAAATGCATGTCATTTTTGTTACCATTTCAACACACTGATTTCAGTTTTTTTTTATCTTATCGTTTCAACAATACGTGATAAGTAACTATGTTTGTTCTGTTATATGCACTTTAATAACTTAATAATCAATATATCACCGACTAACGGTTCTGCGATATTGATTTTCAATTTTCGCCAATTTAAAAAAAACATATCCATAGGATATTTTATCCATAGATCGACTAATTACAAATTCTGGTGTAGAAATATTTTATAATGTATAATTAGAAAATAAGGTGGTCATCAGATGTTTTTGTATTTATGATGCTAACGCAAATAAATTATTACTTTAAAAGCGTTATTTAAAGAGAACGTGTACTATTTTTTTTTGTTACGCAATACCAGACACAAGTAAATAGTATTCGGTTATGTAGTCCGCCTATAACCAAATGTGTTATGTACGGACAATATTTGCTCTGGCTGCATGAAGTAAATTAATTTAAACTTAGTTATCTGTCAGTATGTGCACTTTTAAAAACACTTATAACCATTGATATGATAAGTAGCATGAAGTTTTCGAAAATGCCGTTATATACGTATTCTTGTTTAGCACATATGCCCAATACCAGGAAGAAAAAATATATAATAATTTAAATGGTGTTTCCACATTGCACATTCCATATGTTTATTTCTTCCACACAAGTATGATTTTTTTCTTCTTCAAGATGAAACAAAAAAATAATAATTTATTGAAATATTTTCAACAAATTAACTAATTTTAAAGTTTTCAGTACTGCGGTAGTAATTAAGTAATACAGTTCTTATTTGCACTCATAAATGCAACACTTCAACTTATTGATAACAGATAACTGGCGGATTTTGGAACAATGACGGATCACAGACTGATTCCTGATAAATACATCCGTCACAAATCATGAATCCGTCATTACCTCGGTCACCGTCAGCGATCAGTCCGACAAGTCCGATCCAGAATCCGTCATTTTTATTTGCATAAATCGGTAAGTTTATTGACAGATGCCTAAGAGTTAATAATTTTAAGACAAAACGAATGTAGTATATTATATACTTTTAAAAAAAGACACGCATAGCTTCTTTTAATTTTTAAAAATGAATTTTAATAATAACTAATTATAATTTAATATGTCAATTGAAACCTTTTAAATATACAGGTAATTTTAAATGGTTTAGCGTATTTTGTTTATACTTGGCATATTGCCACATTATAAAAAGACACTTGAAAAGTGCATACACCGTAAATTGCAGTGAAATTTTGAAAGCGCTTCCAACGGAAAGTTCGTAGTCGACTCAACCGTCTATCGGTAGGGTATAATATAATAAAGAAATAGGTTGATAGTCTAATTCGTCAAAGATACAAGAAGAATCATCAGACGACTAAAGGCTGGATTCTCGCAGAGTGATGTTGCACGGACCGAGAATGTCAACCAGAGTACTATTTCCAGACTATGACCCGATTCCAGCAGACCGGTATGACAAATGACCGTCAAAAAAGTGGTAGACCACACATAACCACAACCCGCCAAGTTAGATACATCCGGGTATTATATCTACGGAATCGGACAGTCACAGGAACAACAACTACAGTCGAAACACCAGGATTGATAAGAATCAGCTCTCAAACTATCGGAAACCGGCTGCGACAGCATGAAATTAGGCACAGAAGATAGTTTTTTGTGGTAGTTTTAACGACGTTACATTCATGGAAATGAGTCAGATGGTGCAACAGATTGACGAACTGCAAATTCCATAACCAGCGCAGAATCTGGTGTAGTGACGAGTCGCGGTTCCTGCTACAGAATAGTGATAGTAGAACACGTGTTTACCGCCAACGAAATGAGCAATTTGTGCAGTCATGTTTCCAGGAGGTAGTGTAACGTGCAACCCCCCACGTCACTTAAATATATAGGGATCGTACCGGATTGATCTCCGGATTCCAATGCTATCAGCTATAATAGCACGGTAGCGGGTTTAACTAGAAACTCAGAAGGTACAAGTTTAATACTATTATTACAAGTCTCAGCACGCTGAGCCCACCTTTTCAGCAGTGCAATGCCCACTGCTGAACACCCTCTGCACAGCAGCACTATAAAGCACTGCTGATATAGCTCGTCAGCACAACGGTGCCTAATTGCTGAATCACTTTTCTATCCCACCAGTTTCCACTGCTAAAACCCCTCAGCTCAGTGCTAACTTCGGTAACACAATAATATACGGTTAGAAATTACCTCTCAGCACGCCAAAGCATTCAGCACTACACCATTAACCAATGCTGAACCCCGTGTTGCTCTTCGGCACACTTCACCTTTTCAACAGGCAACTACGCTTCTACAATGAATGCTGAGCTATTCGTCCTATTAAATCTATAAATACAATAAATACTAATTGATTGTTTACGAACTTTAAACGACCGCACACTAATTTTGACAACCAAAATAAATGTATTTAACACTGGAAACACATTAAAATAGCCAAAAACGAAATTGTTTTACTTGTTAAATAGGAGTTGTAAGTATGCGAAGCGATTTGTCACATCAGCTTCAGGGTGTAGGTCGCGATCTCAGATGACAGAAAATCTGGCCCCCCATTTCCCAAAAAGTCGTACGAGTAACGACAAGTCATAAATTTTGTCCAAACCATTCAACTTAAGACTGTTCGTAAGTCGTACGACTTTTTGTGAAACAGCTGCCAGAGCTTGTTTACGTACCACACAACTTAACGGCTCAGCATTACAGAGACGACATCCTTGAACCAACTCTTCCAGTCTTCCAATTACTAGTATCGACCACCAGATGGAATTATTCAGGACTGGACCATGCTAGAAATCACACAACTCAACTAACCAGCGAGGTAACATTAATAGGTCGCCATGGTCTGCAAAATCGCCGGATTTGAATCCCATCAAACATCAAGGGGACCAACTGTGAACACGTGTGTGAAAGACCACCGTACACCCTGGATCAACTTTGAAAGATGTTGCAAGAGCAATGGCGAAGAATATCTCGCAAAAATGATCGTGTTTTGATAGAGTCCATGCCGATGAGACCTAGTGCAATGCGGCTTCTAGAGGTAGTCACACGCGTTACTAATTTGCAGTTCTCCGAAAGTGACTTTAAACTGTGATTAATTGACTGTAATTTGGGATTTGTAGTGCTTAGGGTATCTCCTAAGTACACAAATACTGATCAATAATATCGATAAGTAATCATGATGCAAAACCTTTAAAAATTACGTTATTATTGCATTTGTAGTTAATGGCAGAAATAAAAATACAATGATTTAATTACATTGTAACTTCCCGTAACTACTGTTATTTAAAGGCTAAAATTAAATTAAAAAACCTGTTATCTAGAGACCAAAGAAGGAAGTCATATTTGCGTTTGTATCCTTCGGGTAACCTCCAGTACCGTTATGTACATTTGTGAATGTATCGACTAATTTGACTTTGGAAGGAAGCATTAAACAGATTTCAGACCAAATTAAAATTGATAAGAATAATACCTCATCACCAATTCAAAAACATATGTCTGCAACGATGATATATTTAGACATTCAGTCTAGGGTCGGAAGATATATTGCAGCACCAAAAAGTGTAAAAAACAGAAAAAAACAATTTTAAGTAATAATTATGTTAATCTTGGAGCGTTTAGGTGTAATAATAACGACAACAAAGATGTCTTTTCATGAAACATCATTTTTTCTTAAATATATTTCTTCAGTCAGCAAAATGTATGATTGGTGTAAAATATAAAGTAAATATTTCCCCAAATTTGATTTCGATAAGTTAAACCTAAACAATAAAATAAAAAAATTCCTATCAGTTGATTTATGTTATTTTGCAGCTCACAATCCGCTCAAACCAAGAATATATTTTTATGATGTGTGTCATGATAAACTAAATACTTATTCTATTGGAAAGAGAAACCGAAAAATTGGATGAGAGTAAAAAACTAGACAAGAACATTGCATTTGCAAAGGTAACGACAACAACAACACGAAACAAACAAACAAACAGAAGAAAAAAATCACATACATTTTTTATAATAAGGTTAATATTTCTGCACCTTTAATGCGTCAACAGTTAATTTAAGTTGTCTAGTACCATTAGGTTTTGAAACAAAGTCACACTTCGGTCACACGACAGAACGCAAAACCCGAAAAGAACAACACAAACATAAAAATGAATACCACAAGTCCAATACAAACGTACACCCAGGTGCTCTGCAAGAGAAAACAAGTGCCTGCTTCTTATAAGACATCCGTTAATTTCCTTATGGTCATATCTGTTAAAAAAACAGTCTTAAATAGGAAAATATACCTCTGACTCAGGAAAATTCCTGCATTTGGGACATTGGTTTTTTTTTATAACGATCAATCAAGTAGTGTTGACGGCCATAAAGAGGACTGAGGATCGACATTCCCTTGTTTGAATAGCTTACGGGTAAACAGCAGCGTATTATCTAGAAAATCTTAATATCAAGTTCTATCATAGAGTTTTCAAATGTAATCACCATACTTGGCAGCTGATAGAACATTGCTATTAATTAACGGAATGTTGATGAAGTTAAGGTCAGAACGCTGTAGAGCTCGTTTGTAATTTTTCCATGCGAGTCCATTATTAAAAGAAGAATTATGCAAGAGACCGACTTAAGTAAACGGTATTGTCCTCAACTTCAAGCTACTTAAGATAGATAATCTTATGTAGATGCCTAAAGTTGGTGTATTCAGTGATAAGTCAGCTAGATCTTTGGAATGGAGATTTATCACTCTCCTAGAATAACATACATCACAGTTATTTTGAAAGCGTGTTAGTTGTTAAAATAATATTTTTTATTATGCGTATAAGGTTAAAGAGGAGATTCTTTGTAAAGGGAATGCATTTTGGTCAGTAGTATAGATTACAGTTTAATGCGATGTGATAAAACAGTGATTGAAACATGATACACAGTAGTTTTATTTATATAGCTATAATTGCATTTTGCGGAATAGAAAACCACATCTATTAAAATTTAAGTATTAACAGTGCGACATTTACCTTGTATAGGCATCCAGATCTCGGTGAGGATATCTTTAGAATAACCATGCAATCTTGTAATTGAAGGTAGCTCCAGATTAATGTATTTATTAGTGTTTATAATATAATCTTAAGCTGGAGATTATATGATATTCTGTCCATGAAAGAGAAGCTCAGAGGCATCAATTTGGAAATATATTATTAGTCTGTATATTTCTCTGGTCCAAATGATAACAGATAACATTTTTAGATTAAATGTACACTTAAAGACTTGACTGTTGTTTTTATTTTTTTCTTCAAAAAAAAAACAAGGATGCGAAGGGTTAAAAATGTTTTTATTTGGGTTTTCTGCCCAGATCTGCAGGTTGAATCCTATGTAACAGGACAATGGATTTTGAAGGAGTGTAGACGATTAAGTCCATGGCTTATGAATGTTAAATTTGAGATTCACATTATGATTTGCGACACTTGATAAACAGCATTTCAAATGGTATCCAAGTGTAATTATCAATCTACTATTAATCTCCAATTTTTCTACACTTTGTGGCAAGTTAGGATCTGACTTCGAGCAATAACCCTGATTGAAAAGAATTCACAATATTGGGGTTCTCACCGGGTGGACCTGCTTACTCTCCAAATAAAAATTGTAGGCAATTGTAACTAACTAATTGCATTATCCAAATATAAAACATTCAAATAAAACAACCAAGATGCACATTTGATATGTTACATTAAAGCTTGTTGCTGCAGTCAGTAAGGCTAGAATTATTTGCATATGTTATAAATTTTCCCTGACTTTGCGCTTAATGTCCCACCTATTTGGCCTTTTGAAACCCTAAGTAGGTGATGCATAACAATACTGGGCATATCGTCCCATATATATGCGCTTGATATGTAGTCTTGTCCGAAAAGTCTTACGCTGGAAAAGTACTTTTATGCGTTGTATTACTACATTTCTAAATCAAATAAAATGAAAGATTAACTTGTGTAATGTCAATAACTTCTAAATAGGACTATAACAAACATAATTATAATCCAAGATCATGCCAAATTTAGTTTATTTGTTAAAGATAGTTGATTCCTAAAAATACCTGCTGCACATGCTTATACAGGTTGTGATGCACAACATTAATCAATCGTTCTTAAACATTGCTGGTAAACGTATACTTATATATTTCTTAAGGTCGGGGTCTTGAATGTTTAGTACAGTCCGCCTATGAATATTAGACAAACAGGGCAGCACAAATTTAATATTTTGTTGAACCTGTCTGAAATTACTTCTATATAATTTTTGGATTCTCTTCGTACTTGTCATACATGTAACACAAACTACATACAGGTACAATATCAAACTGGGTATAAAGTGTAACATTAGGACACAAACTGTTGTCATGCTTTCAGTCGTAACGTTAACCGTTGCAAGCTGTAAACCTCAAAGTTGTGGAATCTTGATCAATGTTCTAATAAGCAATTTTTAAGTAGCTAAAAGCACAGCAGCTGTTCCCTTTCTTGAATAGATACAACTGATGGAAGTTTGTTTTCAGTTATACCTACCGAATCACTATTGTACGATTAAAAGAATGCAGTATTTCATCATAAGTTTTGAACAATAAACAAAAGAAGACTATTGATTTATACATTCCATTTCTGTTACCATCCCGGCACCCTGATATGAAAATTTGTATATAAACCGTGCAACAAACGTGATAATAACGATCTTTGTATTCACCCTTTGATGTATTCATGTATTCATCAATATCGACTTACGATGCTGCGATATTTATAAGCCATTTTCTCTGTGTTTAAAAAGCATATCAATAGGTACGTGTTACGCAATTACTAAAAAGCTAAATTTGCTTCAATCTAACTCAAATAAATTTTCACTTTTAGAAATTTAATTTATGAGGACATGAGTACAAATTTATGCATTTGCTATTCTCTACCAGACACATGTAAATAGGAATCAGTAATACAGTCCGCCTACCTCATTAGTTATGTATTGACAGTATTTGCTCTGACTGCATGTAGTGCATTAATTTAACATTTGAAATTAAAACAAGATTTACCATTGCCAGGAGAAGTAGTATAAAATTGTCGCCAAAACGCAACTCTTGTTTAAGGCTCACTTAAACGATGTCCAATATCAGTAAGTAAATAATATAGAATTATTGAAATTGTATCATCGCATGTTTTATGTTTATCACTTTTACATGTGTGATTGATTATAGTTTATTTATTAAAATATTGCTATTTTCAACATTAAAAAGTAACGTACAATTTTTTACTAAAATGATGTTTACAAGAGTGCGTTAAATAAATAAATAAATAAATAAATAAATAAATAAATAAATAAATAAATAAATAAATAGCCCTTCGTGAAGACTTGAAATTACAACTGTGTACAATATTATTGCAATAATTATGAACTCTATCAACATCTTTATCTCGCATGTATGATCTTTAACAACATCGCGACTTTTGTTAAACATATATACTAATAAACAAAAACGTCTCCTGATATAATATTTTTAAAAGTGAGACATCAACTTGCCTGACTAATTCAGCGTGAAATATTTTCGTTTGTTTTCAATATTTAAAAAGAATGGAAAAACCTAAGTACCACTGTTATTAAGCCAACAGACATCGCATGGTTTTAGGCAGTAGAATGAATGTAAGCTAAGTTTCATGTAGCTTAATTTAGATCATATTTTTGCGCTTATTGTACGATTGCCTACTTAAACTGCTTAATGTTTTATATAATGTCAACACATTCTATGCTTATTGATATTGGGAAAATCCTGGCCACATGATTGACAGATCTTGTGGGGGTGTAGTCTGTTTGATCGTTTTTTACTGTGCTTTACTAAATAAATTGTTTATTTTTCAGGAAAGACAAGTTCTTTGCTTTTGGTACTGATGTTCTACCAAGGTAGGATGATTAAATGTGGGTTAAAAACTTTGGCTTGAAATAGTTTAAAAATCTAGAGGCAAGATCTGAACTACGTCTTTGTTTCCGATATATATGACACAGTTGAAAAATAAGTGTATACAATTTTTTGCTGATTATTTAAATTAAAAGTATATAAGAGCAAACAACCGAACTGATTGATTGATTTCTAATGTAAATGTAGCAATATGTCATATACAGTAAAACCTGTATAAACCGGCTACCTATGGGACCGAACAATATGGCCGGTTTGGACAGTGGGCCGGTTTGTTCGGATTTGGAAAATCACTGGAAGTGAAGATGAAAAAGGGGGGTTTAAAAGACTGCGGACACCTTTTATGCACACTCGTTTTATATGCAACGGAATACATGAAAGAAATGTGATAAAATGTATTATTTTAAATAAAAGTTATAATACACACTGATATTTTATTGCTATATAGGAGACTAATAATTACTCAATAGTTTACCGCAAAATACATGTCAGGGGTTCCTTGTCTTTTCCCCATTTTTCTTCGCACGATAGTGTCCTCTGTTAGTGATTGCGTAAGCAAAAAATACTACAGGTAACGATAATTTTTACTGCTTGCAGTTTATCATGTCTGCTATGTGTCGTAGCATATCCCCAGACTTAATTCTTTACGAGATCGTTGGCGACGGCATGTTACATCATCGTCAAATTTTCGCTCTCCATTTTTACTTTTGAAATTATTGGTTTTGAAAACGATTCGCATGTATCTAAAACATCGGTTCATTAATAGAATTCACTTTTGAAAATAATGCAAATTAGGAAAATTAAATTAATGGGTTTGAAAACAATTCACCTTTGTTGTACGCTTTGGTTCATTAATTAAATACGCCCTCATGGAGACCTCACAAGTCATGTAAATTACCTTGTTTGGATAGCTATCAATTTATTCAATAAATACATCTGGTCATGTAAATTATTCGGTTTAAACAGGGAAATTTTAATTGCGAAATGTGTATTGGGACTGGACATAAGGGTCGTAATTCGGAATACACGAAGTCCGGTTTATACAGGTTAAATTACGAAGGATTATCAGGGGAAAAAATGGGACCTAAATTTTCGACCGGAATCGACAGGGAACCGGTTTATTCAGGGGCCGGTTTTAAAAGGTTTGTAATAGAAGAACTTGAACAGTGATTTAAGCGACAGTTACTTTAAAGTATTTGTAAAGGTTTACTGCAAAAAACAGCATAGTTTATTTTGTAACATCGAGCTGCACAGACCCGCGTAAAGAGAAATTTTAGGAACTTACTACTAAAAGAACTCAACTAAAATATATAGCTTCTTAGACCGATTTTTTTCGTTCAGCTTTACCAGCGAATTAAAATGTAAATTTTAGTCCTGTTGCATTATTTCACCATTAACTACAAAGTTCATATAGACAATTTTAACTATTTGGACATCAGATATAATTTAACTTCTAGTATGCAATTTTCGAATTTTTATACAATTCTGATAGTACAAAAGACGAAAACACCTGAAAAGAAATTTTAATAAAGAAATTTATTATTGAGATATCGGATATATAAATTGTATATTACACATTACATATGTGCCATAATATTAAAGACATGAAACTTAATTATTATATATTTACTTTGAAAATGTAAGATATTATGGTTTTGTGCTCTTTTAGCAGTCAGTATAAAACGTAAAAAGGTTAATTTGTTATAAATTAGCATACAAAAAATCATAAAAATCAAAATATATATTGTTGTTTTAAAGTTATTATCTTTGTACAATTCTTAGATGAATTAGTACTTAATATTTTATGACTAAATATTCATAAATTATTTTCTTTCTAAATACTTTTCTGATGCAAGGGTTTTATGCACGACAAAACATAATTTGTATTCACCCACTGATCGGCATTCTTGTTCTAAACTGTCCTTAGGAAAATTGCAAAACCTCTTTTTTGTTTGAGATTTTTTGCAAATTTAAGAGGTCATATGACATTACAACTTTAAAGTTTAAGTTTTAAGTTTAAGAAGTCGGTTAATAATATCGTTCGAAGCTTTCTTTTTTGTAGGATCGCTTGTTAAGTCAACACCAGACATAACTGTGTATAAACACAAGTCTACTTGGAATGAAGCTAATATGTTCTGCAAAAGTTTGAACCAATCTCTTATCCACACTGACAATCCTGTTGATAACGTAGGGTTTGGAATTTTAATATCGCCTCTGTAAGTATCGGGATTATTCTAAATTCTAAACTATGCTTTACATTTTATGTGAAAATAAATAAATAATTTATTTTTTAAAAGTTTAAAAGATAATGCACAGACTATATATTAATAAATAGATTAATAAATTAAATTTAACGTTAATTTGTTGAACGTCGGTTCTTTCATATTTTGTAACATCACAATGTTTATTTATTTATAGCGTTTCAGAATTTTGGATTGGATTGCATTCGCCAGACCATATGTATTTGGACCTTCGAAACTGGACAACTGGCTGTTCATCCTCAGTTTATAAGAACTTGACCATATCTGGATATACCGAGCAATGTCCTTATGCTTACATACATTCAGACGTGATGAAATGTAATTTAACAATGTGCAATATGGAAATAAACTATTTCATCTGCGAGCACAATTCGAGTAAGACAAGTTTTTGTCTGTAATTTTACTTATTGCATATTATAATTTCATTAATCCACATAAACAAGTTTTGTGCTTAGAAGGTAAAGTATTCTGTTGAATCGCAGTAGCAAATTAAATTAGAAATACCGATGAGTAATCGAAGAAACTGGATAGAAGTGCAAAACTATAAAGAAACGATTAACATAAAAATCACAAACACAACAAACAAATAAGCAATATGACAACGCATAACAAATATGAAACACTTAACTCTTAACAGATTTTAACTTAATATTAGCTTCTGCTAGTGACGATCGTCTTGTTACGCATGGCCAAAATCGATGCGAGATCACGATAGCATATATATAACTACATTAATGGCTGATGCAGGAATATTCCTTCAAACAAATATGAACTATCTTTTGAAAAAAAAATGAAATTATCTCGCTTGTCGTATAATTTAGAGTTTAACAAGCATTCGCGTCGGTTTCAAGATCTAAACATTGAGAAGTCCTTAAACTGCTTGTTCGGTATTTCGCGGAGTATTTTACAAATGCGATTTAAAACGTCACCACAAAGTTAATTGTTCATCTCGTCCATTTTGTACGCTTTGATATACCAAAGGTTTGACAATATAACAACAATATATGTAAATTAACATATTATAATGATGATATTTTCTGTATCTTAGATATTGCCCTAATAAGAGTGCAATTTAATACATCAGGATGAAAATTTCTTTTTGATAAATCTGATGCATTTGTGATTTTTTTCTAAAAAGAGGAGAGGTCACCAGTCATCTATAAGTGCACAATAACGCTATGAAAATTATTACTTTTAATATTATTCTTACATAGATTATTAGAAATCGCTAGTGCGAGATTGCTTCTTTTTCATAACAGTAATATTTTTGATAACTGTATGATGATGCATATAAGTAAAATGTATATCTTTTTAAACATCTATAACGTCAAAATTTAGCTAATAATTACTTTAACATTTGAAAAATGAAAATTACTTTACTTTTACCATTTTCTAATTTCAGTCGATGGTTAAAACTGAAAACTTTTCCGGTTCTAGATCCACAGTTTGTGGATCAGACATGCTCTTTCATCGAGTGTTATCATCCTGAAAAGCCTGCTACCGGCCAAACCGCATGACTTTTGTGATTATCACGATCTATGCACAATACAAGCCTTTTTGAGAACGATAAAGCTTATTGTAACCGCTACAAATTTATAATGTAGCAGTTAAAAATTTTACCGTTCAATCCTTTTTGAATTATTGTTATTTTGTTGTAATTTATTATCCACCCAAATTTAGCTGAAGTATTATTCGCTAGACATTAGGCAGTCAAACATATTACGTTGATAAACACACTTTTAAGTAGTTTGCTATTATTATCTGATAGTGTTTTTAGTTGTTCTGCTAAATATAAGTTCTGGAAACACAGGGAGCACTTGCTACTACCAAGCATATCCTGATGTACATGGTGATACAACGAATAGTACACAACACGATGCAAACAATTTTATTGAATGTGAGACATTGTGCAACAATCCAACAAACAGCACATTCTGTTGGGGATTTGAGTTCGAAACGTCTACCAAACATTGCAGAACCTACGATAAACTGAATGATCCATATCACATCGACTTTTACATCGGTTTAGGGCGCCATTCCAACTCACAGTCTGCTCACGACCAAAACGCGTTACATATTCGTAGATGCGGGAAGGGTAAGTAGGTTTCTATACATGTACTTTAAGTATAGTTTCCACAGAAATAACGTTTGCGGTATTGAAGTGTAGTGTTCCATAGACTTCTTTTGAACGATAACCTATTTTAGAATTATCTGATTTTTAGTTTATTAAATGAAAGGTATCAAATGTATAATGAGCACAAAAAACCAACATGATGTTAAACAACATCATACAATAATTATTTCTACTAGAAATTAAGAATTGATTACATGGTTAAATTGGTACACTTCGAGATCACAAAGGAAGCAAAACGTAACATAATAGGACTTTCATGGCAAAAATCTGGTACAAAAATATATTGGAATGTTTATCATAGTATTAGAATTTCAATAGACTTGAAATTGAAAATTAAACTATTAGATCCAAACGATGTCTGTATAATGCAAGTGTTAATATGAAAAAAACCATTTTCCTTACAGTGGATGAAAAGACCGTAGTCGTGAGGAGCTCAGAAACAATATTACATACCACTCCAGAACCAACAAACTCTACAACAATACACACAACATTAGAATCGACAGAAACTACAGAATTACAGACAACAACAGAATCAACAGAAACTACAGCATTACAGACAACAACTGAATCAACAGAAACTACAGCATTACAGACAACAACTGAATCAACAGAAACTACAGCATTACAGACAACACAGGAATCAACAGAAACTACAGCATTACAAACAACAACTGAATCAACAGAAACTACAGCATTAAAGACAACAACTGAATCAACAGAAACTACAGCATTACAGACAACAACTGAATCAACAGAAACTACAGCATTACAGACAACAACAGAATCAACAGAAACTACAGCATTACAGACAACAACTGAATCAACAGAAACTACAGCATTACAGACAACAACTGAATCAACAGAAACTACAGCATTACAGACAACAACACAATCAACAGAAACTACAGCATTACAGACAACAACACAATCAACAGAAACTACAGCATTAGAGACAACAACTGAATCAACAGAAACTACAGCATTACAGACAACAACACAATCAACAGAAACTACAGCATTACAGACAACAACAGAATCAACAGAAACTACAGCATTACAAACAACACAAGAATCAATAGAAACTACACCAGTCATTATACAAAGAACACAAGAATCGACAGAAACTACACCTGTTACTATAAAAACAACACTAGCGTCGACAGAAACTACAACAGCCACTATACAAACATCACCAAGAACAGTAGAAGCTACAATAGTTACTTTACAAACAACACCAGAATCAGCAGAAACTACAACAGACACTATACAAACAACACCAGAATCAACAGAAACTTCAACAGTAACTATACAAAGAACACAAGAATCATCAGAAGTTACAATAGTTACTTTACAAACAACACCAGAATCGACAGAAATTACAACAGGCACTATACAAACATCACCAAGAACAGTAGAAGCTACAATAGTTACTTTACAAACAACACCAGAATCAGCAGAAACTTCAACAGTCACTATACAAACAACACCAGAATCAACAGAAACTACAATGATACAAAAAACAACAGAATCAACAGAAACTATAACATTACATACAACACATGAATTAACAGAAACTACGACAGTTAAATCAACACCAGAATCAACAGACACTACGACAGTACATATAACACTAGAATCATCAGAAACCACAGCAAAACACACAACACTAGAATTAACAGAAGCTACAGTATTAACGACATCACAAGAATCAGCAGCAACTACAACTATGTATACAGCATCAGAATTAAAAGGAGCTACAGCAATACAACTTACAGCAGAAACTACCACTACAACAACAATATCAAAATCAACAAAAACAATGTTTTCAAATGGTAAGTAGGTAATGAATTAGTTTTGGGGAGAATTGCAGAAATAACGAAAAAGGTAAACTTTAAACTTAACGTCTCGATTTTCAGGTTTTAGTGGATTATCAGGTTTATCCAAATGGAGATTTAACTAAATTTCCTTTTTTAACTATCAAGATTGGAGAAATACGAGAATCCAAGAGTACTAATGCAAAATTATGTTTTTATAATTTTAAAAGGAAGTAAATTTGCGACATAAAGTAAAAATTCTTCAACACCTTTTTTAAATTTTGTTTACATCATGAGTTCTTATCATGGCGTTATTATTTTAAACCAACTGCTGAGAACCGCATTTTAACCGCATTTTTACTGTTTCCAAACCGGTCAAGCGGTTTGAATATAACGCAAACAATAGAGAAAGTATATTATTTTAATATATAAATATAAACTTGTTCAATTCTTGAAGATCTCTGTAACCCGTAACTTGCGTAGATTAAAACAAAAGTAGGTTTGAGGTAAACTTCGCAAAAAAATAAAAATTGTAAATGTTTTTCTTCCAATAAAAAGAAACACGTTTGCTGTTAAATGATTTATGTTATTTTTAACGGTAAAGTCATTTAGTGAATGTTCTGTGAAATGATGCATGGTCATACGACATTGTCAGTTATTTAACCTTCACACAGCGAAGGCAGAAAATCAAATCGTCTTTCAAAATGGACTATTTATCATTCTGTACTGGATAATGTTCCTTATTACGTCACAAGGTTCACATCTCACGGTAAATACTGTCCTTTTAATGCCTATCATAAAGGCATCATTTATATTTGTAAGCTTCTTCAATCTTGTTGTTTGTGTATAAACTTACTGTTATTAAAAATATAAAAAAAAATATAATAAAATTAAGAGAAATATCTTATTATTATTAGCTAACCTTCCTTACTGTGTGTGCACATGTACTAACGATACATTAACCTTAACTTTGGAGGAACGCATTAAACAAATTGTGGATGACATCAAAATCGATAAAAAGAAAACATCTGCATCAGTTCGTAGGTTAACGTCTGCAAAAGATTATCGACCGTCTTCTGCTCGTATGGGATATTTTGGACTAAGTGTAATAATAACTATTTTTGGACTTGTAATATTTGTGGACATTTATTCAATAATTCAGAGATGTGGTAAAAAGAAGTCTAAAGCAAAAATAGATCATAATAAGACAGCCTAAAGGAATGAATTTTACAGAAAATAGAAAAACATTCATACGATTTCGAAATGTGAATATTACAACATAAGCTGACAAGTATAGAAATATCTTGTGCAAAGGAATACTTAGCATCTTTTTCAGGTTATTTTGTCAGCTTAAAGAATGGCATGTCGGCGAGTCATGATGAGGTAAACTTTTTGATTGTAACAGTTTAATATAATTTTTATAATCATCCAATAAATTCATTGTGTCTTTAATGAAATAACCACCTAACGTGGGATTAAATCAGACTTTATTTTCTTAAGTTATGACGAATGGTTAAATACAAATATTCAATATATAGATTTAATGTCATTATATAATAAATTGAAGTTAGCTAAAACTTAACCACTGACTGATTTTTTGGACTTTGAAGGGGTGCGTTCTTTGACGCATAAGCAGCAGAAGATAAAAGATTGACTGAGATCTACATAATCAACATAACGAAAAAAATCATAGATCTACAATGGTAGCCAATATAAACAACTTATTGCTCGAGTAGAACGATAAATGTACTTAGAGGAATCATAGTGCTTTTTCGACAGAGCTATCCCATGCGTTATTGGAAACGAATGGACAGCCCCTCTCATTTGGGGGAATGTTAGATTAAAAATAGGAAGCCTAACAGCGGACCAAAGTTTGTAGGATTCTGCGATAATATCATGCTCCTTACACGATAAAAAACCAATTCTGCAGAATAGGTTTATCTAAGCAAAAATATAAATGGCTAAATATCTCTGTTTCTACCTAATACTGCACACTATTTCCAGTACCAGTCGAAATTCTCTTCCTGAAAACTAATCTTTATTTGCAATTTATTTATTTATCATAATCTTGTACGATATTTGATTGGCCATAAACCAACATCTTTTTCTGCTCATGACTGCAAACATGAATTTTATGGAGTTTCCTGATCTTATCTAAAGACAATACTTTGGAATATCATATTTTCATATCTTTTAAGAGGAATAACATATAAATATCCACAATAAATGCAAGAGTAACATGTACAAGTACAGTGCGGTGTAAAAGACGAAAAAAAAGAAAATCAGAGGTTTGACTAATCAAAATAAGTAGCGCTTTAATCAAAATTATTCGAAGGCATTAAAACTTTCAACGAGCGATTGAAGATTTCGTCTATTTAAAATGAACTTGGGCACCTATTGCAGGTGAGTGAGTACTCTGGCTTTTTACTGAAGAAAACCTGCACGCGGTAATAAAGCTGAAAAATTTAAACTGAAAGAAGAAACATATTTTTAACTGTTGCATAATTGCACATCATAAAGCTTAATGATTTGTCGAGTAATAAGCTGTATACAAAGAAGAAACGTCATGTTGATAAATTTTAATGGAATTTGTTTATCTAGTTATCGAGTCTATTTCCTAGACTGGCTACAAAGAAATTCGGTATTGACAAAATCAACAATTCGATTAATATATCAAACAATCCTAATCAATAGTAAAAGAAAACTTATATTTATTTCTTAGCCATTCTTGTAGCAGCACGATAATCCAAAAATAGTTATTAACGCTTGAAAAAAAACTAACCACTTTAACTGATAAAAGAATGAATGGACCAATAAATTTATATCGTCAATTGACCTATAAAGTTAAATGTAGGTCTATTCAACATTGAGTAAACAAGCTTCTACTGAGAGGTTGATTTGTATTGTTCTAAACGAATACAGCACAAATAGCTGTTTGAGCACCAGATAAAACTGATTTAAACATTTGTTTAACTTCTTCAGGACAAAAGAAAATCAATCCATTTTAACTCTTCGTCGTTGATCCTGAACACATTCTTATAAGACCTATCAGTCGATATAGGTTTTCTTTGAACTGAGTACACAAGAACTTATAATAACATATATATTTTACTTATAGTGAATCGCATTTACTGAATAACAAACTAATTTAAACACAATAAATAAAAAAATAAAAGTTAAAATTAACAAAAGTGATAGGAAAATCATAAACTATGAGCTTGCCTGGCAGGAAAAAGATGTAATAATAACTTTAAATAACTTGTTAAATTTAGATAAGTATATTGATAATCATTTTCTCTGTTTTAGAATCACATGACTGTGAATAAAATTTAAAAATAAACTCTAAATTAATTTGAAAGGGTTTGAAGACTCGTGCTAACCAGCCCGGGATGAAGACAAAAGAAGAATGAATTTATGCCGGTATATTTCTCCGTTTGTTTACTTAAAACAAGTAAACGAAACTTCCGTAAAAAGTATAAGACGGACGGAAAGAAATTGTGTTTTAAACGTTAATTTTTTACTTTAATAGGACAACAACAACAAAGTATGTTCTCATGATATTACAGAAAAAACAGAGCATTTAACTTTAATCAACATACATCGACAATAGAAAACGCATGTAGGTAGGATTCTAGAGAACTCTTTATAGTCATTGATTTGTGGAATTTTCACATAATTGCAGTTTGGACATTAACAAATATACATGTAGTTTTAAGACCAACGGAAGTCAATTATTGCTTGATTATATAAATATATATATATACAATGTAAAATAATCGACAAACATTAGTTTTTACTGTATAATTTAGAAAGATATCTCGTCTTACAGTTCTTATAGAATTTGTTCTATGATCGATCGATTTTCTTTAGCTTACTTTAAAGACACTAACTTTAGATGATTGCTGAACTATTATACATATATTTGTTTTTTTGACACTTTGTTAGTCAACCAACATAATGTAAACACTTGTGTTCGTCCATATCTCAAATAATAAAAAAATCTTTTATTTAAATAAATATAAAAACACCTCCTGTGTTTTCAAAGTTGAATAAAGATGTTTAAACTCTTTAAATATTTGTATCAACAGACATTCACTGGTCGTCATTGAAATGTTCCAAAATTACTATTTTCACAAAAATATAATTCGTTAAATATATATGCAAAAGCCAGAGGGTATTATGATATTTTTAATTATGGTATATATAAAAAGATATATAAAAATAGATTTAACAACATTGAGGTTATAATTGGATGCATAAGACCCTGTTCAGACAGTAAATGACAAAAATATACCTTTAGGTTGGAGCATCTCTTGAAGAAAATAGATTTATAGGCGAAAAGTACTAAAATCAAGTTACATTATCTGACTACATAACATTCCACAAATATTAGGAGATTTTGTTGTAATTTTAGGATTAATTAACAGACAATTGTTTACAAATTATTACAAACGTACAATTAAGTAATATAAAGCAAATAAAAAATTGAAGTTTTATACAAAACATAAAGGGATGATGAAAATTTCTATTGAAATATTTTATTGCGAGGTACATGTAACAGAAGACGTTAAGGGAGGAAATTCATAGAGTAGAAATCAAAAGTTATAAGTAAGCATGAATGTAATCTTGCTATTCATTATGTAGTCAGATAATGTAACTTGATTTTTAAGTGATGTGTAAATACGATAACATATTATAATGTATAAAACAATAGAGTTGATGTTGATGCTAATTATCTATCATAAGAATAAATTACCTTTTCTTAATATTTGCGAACGAAGATAATTGTACATAATACTACAATGTAAAATATTGATGTCAATTTTCTATCAGAAGAATGATTGAAGTTTTGTTTTAAATATTTGTACACGAAGATAATGGTACATAATACTGTTATACAAAATATGTAGGGCATGTAATATTTGATTAAATGAATAAATATCAATAAAATTTAAAAGGTTATAAACAATAGTAAGGGTTCGTTTAAACTAGAGAAGGTACATATCTACAGTTACAAAATACATGAAGTATAGATTACCTTGAGAAATTGAAAACGTGGTGGGGCGAGATAGTATGCACAAATAGTATCTTGTAACAGAAAAAACGCCATATTATATTAGACTGGTGCCTCAAAAATCACTACAATGTTCTGGTAGATAAATGATACTGAATAAATTAAGTATAAAATAAGTTGATATCATAAAATCAAAAATCAAGGAAAGACTATTACATGTGCTGTTTGTAGGATGTCACATATATGTAAGTATATTAAAATATAAACTTTTATAGCAAGAAAAACTACAGAACCAGTAACGTGATCAATATGGCACTCTAATCATAATGAGTCAATATAAAATTGTATATGTTAGTTATAAGATTGAAGCATTATCTCTAAATTGAAAAGTAGAAACAGTTTAAATTCTAGTTAGTTTATTTTAGTTAGGCTTACTATACATTTATAACATTATTTAATATTAAAAACAATTATTTAAAAGCACACTTTTTAATTAAATGTTATAAGATTACATGCTCTGAACGCGCGTATTGTCTAACACTACCGTTATCATTAAGTCAGCATAATTATTATTTACTTGATTTTCTACCCGGTTAGTCTTATTTCTTTATGAAAAAATATAATGTCTATCTGCGACAACCAGTTAAATCGTTTAATTTAAAGTTTGGATCGATAATATTTCTGTTGAATTTGGTAAGTACATATTTTAACTGACAAATTGCATTCCTATGGGAACTAATTGTGCACTCTCCCCTATTGATCGCATGTGTGTGTAACGTCCAACAAGCAATATTTTAACTATTTAAGAGAAGAAAAGTTTAAAAACAATTAATCAAAGGGAAAAAGGGCTGGGACATGAAAAACCATTTTGACATAGAACAGAATATGGAGCAATTGACAGAGGCGAACATTTTATTTTTTTGTATCGGCTAGAATGAGCCTCGAAGTAAATTGAATAAGTAAAGCTACAACCGTCAATAATTGGTTAAGCTTCTTTCTTAAATCATTTTCTTAATAATAACAGCCACAGATAATAACCAACTAAAATCTATAACAAGATCTATTATTTTAATCTATTTTATGAATTTCCGCCTCGACAACAATAATTCATTATTGCCATGTTATGGGGTTTACAAATCTTAACTGTTACGTTACTAAAGAGCTTCCGTTAATAACTTCCAAATGACCTTTATTCACTGGTGGTATTTTTTATAGAATTCCGCGTGTTCTTGTTTTAATATATCGGTTCATTGGTTGGAATATAATCACTAGTCTAACTAACCTTTGAATAATTTAATGCGCACACAAAATAATTCAGACACAACAAAACTAAATACAAACGCATGGCGAAAGAAACTCAAAAAGCTATGGCCGGAATCGAAAGCATTTTTGCAATTCGTAAGAAAGCATAAAAGGTGTCCCACTATAAAAAAAGATTTAGTTTTGCAGATCTAAAATATGACTTGGTTTCGCAGATCTAAAATATATGAGTTATTTTAATTGCTGTTTGAATAAACAAGATGTTATTTCTGATTAAATGATAAACAAATACCATTACTACAGTTTAGACAAAAGGTGATGGTCATTAAAACAAAGGTTACGTCTTTACTATTGATAGATAATAATATTTTTAAATAGATATAAATACTATAATTTTATTCAACACAATTCAAAAGTATACCTGATAAAAATTTAAAACAAAGGTCGTATTCAAACAGCTACAATTATATTTATACCGGTTTTATTGTAGCCTAATTTTATCAACTGGAAAAGAAAAGTGTTCAATTAGAATTTAATGTAATTATTTATTCAACGTTTATTAGTTAATTTGATTTTATAATAAAAATAGCAAATGAAACCGACCGAAGGTCAGGGAAGGTTACAAATCCAGATACAGACAAACATATACAACGCGGGGCCTCGGTGGCCGAGTGGTCAATGTAGTTCGTCTACTATTGATCACGTGGTTTGGCAACACTGAGATTGCGGGTTCGATTCTCACTGCAGGCAGGGTGTACTCGACTCCAATCTTAATTGACAAGGATTGCCAGTTTTCCTACCGCAGGTCGGGGGTTTTCTCCGGGTACTCCGGCTTCCTCTCCCAAAAAAAAATGGACGCCATGATATAGCTGAAAAATTGCTGAAAGTGGCGTTAAACACCATCAAACAAACAAACAAACAAACATATACAACGCAAAGCAAAAAACAAAAACTCAAAAACATAAAAAGTGAATAAACAAGACCCAATAAAAACTATGGGTACAATCAGGTGCTGTGGGCGAGAAAGCAGTGTCTACCTTTTATTTGACACCCGTCGAGTTACTCATTGTCATGTCTGAAACAAGTCAAATACAGGAAATAAAGAATATTACTTAAAGAATATGTCCGTTATCAAGAGATTGATTCCCATAGCGATCAATAAAGTCATGGTGACAACCAGAGAACTTCTATAGGCTGGATTTTCTTACTTT
Source organism: Limnoperna fortunei (assembly GCA_944474755.1). NCBI lineage: Eukaryota > Metazoa > Mollusca > Bivalvia > Mytilida > Modiolidae > Limnoperna > Limnoperna fortunei. Next base: position 33,532,745 of record OX104115.1, read on the forward strand.
TATACAACAAAGCGTTACTGCATTATTTGTCGGATTCGAAGATATTGTTCGATTTAGCTTTTCGTTGACTAATTGAGTTTGGACTGTTTAGTGATTCATTAAAACTACATGATCTTATTCCACGTACTTTTACACTTCATTTTTAATTGGGCGTTCCATTTTAGACGCAGACCTTTTCCAGACATTAAAATTGTATTTTAATTACTATTCATTGCGATTGATGACTAATTGTAATTATAATTTATATTTGTTAGCTAGCTGAATCACAGAGTCATTTTTTTAATATTGATGTTTACGTCGTAACAATATTATGAGAATATGTCAATAAAATTTCGACTAACTTTCTTGAAGCAGAGTTTTGTCCATGTAAACAGGCATAAAACAAAATTCACAAACTTTGGCTTTTTCCTCTCTTCGTTTTTGTGCTCGACTAAATAGCATTAAAACGGAATATATACGCTGGTTGTTTGTTATTTTTTGTGTTTGCCTAAAAATCTTATTCTTTAACTTTTGTGGAAAAATTTATGTTAGATACTACATAATCATTTAATACATGTATCTGTTACGTGCCATATAGGGTATATGAACCAAGCGCTCGACCCAAAGATCTGCCTAACGCTCCACAGGGGGTCGGCTATAATACAGAGAATTTTTTCTAGGATCAAAGTTGGTAACTTACTGAAGAGTGCCATTCTCGTTGCACAGAAAAGACTCCATTTTAAGAAATGTCATGAGTACATGGCGTATATCTGCTACAAAAGATAAAACATCTGACCCATTTTTGTATCCTTCTGACGTCAAAATGTTTTCATTTGTCTACACTACTTTCTAAACTGTATGTATTGTTCATTAAATATTTTCGCCCTCAATCCACATAAAAGTGTCCGCTGGACGCCAATCAATTAACCTATAAAATATGGCTCGCTGGACTTAAATTGATCAATACATTGTAAGTCATCAATCCATCTACATTGTATAAGACTACGATTTTGGTGTCAAGACACTAAAGGGGACCAATCAAATTTGGAACATATAAGAAAATAGTACTTAACAACAAAATAGTCCTGTTTATCTTGGTGTATATTAAAAACTACTAGCTGGATTTTAATGAATGAAAGTTTTTCTGAAAGGTGAATATATTAGAAAAATTTAGAGTCCTAACTTGCTCTGTTCTAATGGTGTTTAGTATGTTTTATGTCACATGCACTACATGACCTATAAACCAAGATTTTCTGAAAAGAAAGAGCTATTTTTAGAGTGGGGTTTACCCCGGAAGCTGGTTTTCTCTTGGAAGGTTTTAAAGAGGCTATGAAATTTTGAGAGAACATAGGCCTGTCACGTAGGATTCAGGATATATATGATGTCGGTCAAGTTGCGCTTAAGGTAAAAGAGCTGCTCTAATTAAAAAAATAACAAATTTAGTAGAAAATCTTAAAGAATTGGATTAGTGTTTACACACCTTTAATACATAAACACCATTTTGTCATATTCCCTCCCTTTGCCTGAAAATGTTTGAGAATGAAAGATTATAACCCATTTACTCATTTTAAATACATATTTGGTTCTAAACCATACTAGTGTCAGATTTCAGCCTAAATATTATATTAATTATGTAACATTTGAGATTTTTTTGGCAATAAAATCTGTATTCTCTGTCTAGAACAGTGTGTTTGGAGTTAAAAAATATATTGTTTCAGTGTTTCTCAGTAGCAGGCAAGTCAGACAATCTAAATATTAGGTCGCAAAGACATCTATGTTGCCACAAATATTTAATATGGTGCCTATTTTGTATTTTTTAGATGCGGAATTTGTCAATTGATACTATAGGACAGAGTCATACTAAAATTGTTCTTTTTGGAATTTTATTGTTTGTTGAGGTGCAATTCTATCTTAATTGTTGAGCAACAAGAAATATGAAATGGTTTAGAAGGAATGTTACAGATATTTAAAGTTTATAAGAGATCTAATATGCCATCTAAAAAAAGGAGGGGGGCTGGTCCCCCAACCTGAAACTTCAATTTTTTTTATTTGTGAGATATAAATATAATGTATGTTTTTATTAGTATTCAGTATGTTATACTATAGTGTTAATGTGTGATATACATTGAAATTTACATCTGAACTTAGGAAATTGAATATATTGCAAATAATGCATTACTTGATCTGCAAACACAGTTTGTGCTGATTAAGTATGTGCGCAGTCATTGAATATTTTTCTGCGATTCTCCAAAACTGTCATATAGAATGCAAAGAAATTTTAGGGTGTTGGTCAGATATACTTAGGCTACAAATAGGCAAAATTGTGTACAATTTGATGGACAAATACATGCTCTTTAGGTGTCAAGACACTAAAGGGGACCAATCAAATTTGGAACATATAAGAAAATAGTACTTAACAACAAAATAGTCCTGTTTATCTTGGTGTATATTAAAAACTACTAACTGGATTTTAATGAATGAAAGTTTTTCTGAGAAAAATTTAGAGTCCTAACTTGCTCTGTTCTAATGGTGGTTAGTATGTTTTATGTCACATGCACTACATGACCTATAAACCAAGATTTTCTGAAAAGAAAGAGCTATTTTTAGAGTGGGGTTAACCCCGGAAGCTGGTTTTCTCTTGGAAGGTTTTAAAGAGGCTATGAAATTTTGAGAGAACATAGGCCTGTCACGTACGATTCAGGATATATATGATGTCGGTCAAGTTGCGCTTAAGGTAAAAGAGCTGCTCTAATTAAAAAAAAATAACAAATTTAGTAGAAAATCTTAAAGAATTGGATTAGTGTTTACACACCTTTTAACGACTAGGAGCTAATATCTAGAACTTTTGGTAATAGATTTAAATGTGCGATTACCAATCAGTGAAACACAAATAGTAAAAAAAAGTTTTCTTAAATTTCTATTTTTACGCTAAATATGTTATTTTCTTTTCAGTTTTCGCCTTACTATGTATAATGATATTTGATATAGGTGAGTAATGTGTCTTTAGTTCGCTATGTTGTATATACGTTATTTTCACGGTTTTCTCTTGTTGTAGAATATACTGCCAGAGTACATCAATAACGTCTACATGTAACTTTTATTAAAAATAAATTTAAAATATAAACATCTTAACACACGCTTTATAACTTTAATAATATTATCAACAAGTTAAATCTTATGATAGTATACAAATATACCATGAAAACACAGTGTTTTTCATAAGATAAATTCAGTTATTCCAGCTTTTATCTAAGATTGAGTACTATTTTGTCAAAATCTGAAAAGTGGCTATTTAAACAACTTGTGTGATACAAAACCCTTGTAATGGATTTAAATGTACTTTTGTCGGAACAATTTTTTGAGGTCACAATTAATGGCACAACCAATGATTAAGTGAATGGCTCATTCTATGAATGAAATATGACGTCATAATACGTGTGGCGTTAGGGATTATATTTTATAAACACATGCTTTGTTGAATGTTAAATTGCTAAGTTTAAACATTGAGTTTTGTTCTGTCCTGTTTATCTTATTAATTTTAGATAAACTTTTTAAATACATTTAAGTGTAGGTACACATACCTGATACGAATGTACACAACTGTCTCGATGTGATACCGGTTGTTGTACCTACACACAATGTAAAAATGCTTAATTTTCATTGGATAAGAGCTAAGATATTTTTCTGCAAACTTTATGACTTTTTAATTTTTCTCTCTATGTCGTGGTATTTTTTCCCAGTGATATATTGAAGGTACACTAACGGAAGGCGAGAAATACCCGATTAAAAATAAAACACAATAAAATTAACAATTGGTATCAAATATGGCGCATCAGCAGATGCATCAAAATGTCGGTAAAAAAACTCACTTTCACAAAAACAAAAATTTTAAACATATATTTTACAGTCAAACGGATTTAAAACGAAATTCAGTTGTACCTGCATGTCTAGAATATTTATTACAGCATTGTCATGGATTTCATAAGATTAACAGTATGGCAGTCCGATTTTAGAATTCAAAAACAAGTAGTGGAATCAAAGCCTCAACTATACTGTTTATTACATTAAGAGGAAAATATTCGGTGGAATTAAAGAAATATATCATGCTATTTCTTGGAATTTGTCAAAAATTCTAAAGCGGTATTTTTTTGCAAATGCCACTCTCTAGCATGATATATTTCTACAGTAAACCACCTGTTGTCTAAATTGTACTTCTAATATTTGTTTGCTATTTGATTAAAAACATCTTGTTAATTCAAATAGCTAGGTACTAAATAACAACGACGCTGAACTAAGCCAATCGAAAATAATTAAATGAATAATTATATCATAGCCTTGAAACTTTTAAATAAACAAGAACTAAATAGGAAGTTCTTTTTGCAGATCTTTATACTGAGGCTACATCTGACTTCACTTTGTATACACAGCCGTTGACGTGGAACGATGCCAACGCCTACTGCGAAAGTATAAGTGAAAGTCTTGTTACTATAGACAGCAATGATAAATTTCTTCTGATCTGGAATCTGACGAAAACTATTTCGTAAATATATGTAAAATGACTATGTATTAGAGAAACTATGATTTCTATTTAAATAATACAGCAATATTTAAAAAGTATGAAATATTTATTAATTTGTAAACTGTCAATACACATAAATTGTAATCCGATTAATCCGTCCGATTTTGTGACAGGAGTGTCTAGTGATCTAAAACATCACGGAAAACACGAGGTAAAAAGAAAATGTGGACTATGTGAATCTTTTTAAGAAATCCGACCCCTAATTGAAGTAACTCTATTTTTTGACCAAGAAATAAATCTTTATTAACCCAATGTATACCTAATTAATGATACAAATTAATATATATTGTTTTACATAGTGTCAATTTTTAAAAACAGTTTTGAGCAAACAAAAAGTTAGTTACTCACATAGTAATTCCGATGTTTACCGAACATTACCGAGGTCTGCAAAATTGAAAAAAGGGATATCCTGGACACTAAATATGATCACGTGGTCAATTGTGACCCGGATACATTATAGGTTATCATCACATTGAACGACTACAAAAATACCTTCGTGTTTTTCGTAAGCGTAAAATCTGCTCTAATCGTTATCCAGTACAGCTTTTTATCACATTGAACGATAACAAAAAGAAACCTTTGTGCTGTGTGTAAACATAAAATCTGCTCTGTACGTTGGTCAGCATAGCTTATCACAATTTAACGATTACAAAAAGAGCGCTTTTTGTAAGCGTACAAATCTGCTCGGCTTGTCATTCTGCATAGATTATCACTACACTGAGCGGTTAAAAAAGATGTTTTTTTAAAGCGTAAAATCTGCCCTGATCGTTATTTCGTAATAATTATTATCACATTGAACGATTACAAAAAAGATGCGTTTGTGCTTTTTGTAGGTTCAATAGCGGACCGCAAATGGTAGAGATTGTCTTTATTAGAAGTTTTTTTTCCAAAAACTGCCTATAGTCAAATCCTTTTAACCGTTAGTATATATTTGTGCGTTTGGTCATAACAATCAATTTCAAAATAATTAAAACATAGATTAATTTCGAGTTAAAAACCCCTACCTAACAAAATAAAAAACAATATGCAAAAAAAAAGAGTAAAGAAAGAAAAACCACACCCCCTAAAAACCGTTATTAAGAGAGGTGCTAGAAAAGTCATCAACTAAATGTTAGATGATGTTAAGCAAATGAATATTTTTTGCATAAATAATAACACATACGGACGAACCAAGACAAATATGCAAATTTCTAATGTCATAAATAAATGACAAGGTACTAAGGCGCAACCCCCCAAAAAACAAGATCCAGCTATGAAGTGATAAACCAATGACCAGCAGAAACATCACGAAAACAATAAAGCAACAAAACCCACACAATCCAAGAATGAAATGACAAACCAATGCAGAAAACTCACAAACACAACAAAGCAAGACAACCCCTACAATAGAAGTATGAAATGACAAACCAATGCAGAAAACTCACAAACACAACAAATCAAGACAACCCCTACAATAGAAGTATGAAATGACAAACCATTAGCCAGCAAAAATATTACGAAAACAAAAGTAAGAAAACACGAGCCGAGTATGAAAACAATGGCCAGCAGAAAACTCACGAACACAAGAAAACAACAACAACAACAACAACAACAACAACAACAGCAGCAAAATAAAAATAAAATAAAAACCCGCCACCAAACAGACAACTTTAAACAACAATGAAACTTATTAAAACATTACAAATCTGGGGGTTAATGTGTTATGTACTATTGAAAACTAATGAAAAAAAACCTTTTATATTATTTTTTTCTAATTTTAAAATGCAATACTTGCTTAATTAATAAACATAAGCATTTAAGTATGATAGTTGTATATAATAAATTATATTTTTAGTGGCGTTAATGCATATTGGATAGGATTGCACTCGCCAGATCCTCAATATCCGACCAGTCGAAAATGGACGAAAGACTGTTCGACCACAACATATGAAAAGTGGTCCACTTCAGCCAGTACAGGAGAATGTACCAATGCCCATGTTATTACTATGGACTGGTCTTTAGCAAAGTGTGATACGGACAAAATGCCTTTCATGTGTGAAAAGCAGCGAAGTAAGATAAACTTATACCTTCAATACACAGGGCACCTGTAGACGAGTGGTTAAGGTGGTTCGTCTACTAATGATCCCATGGTCTATAAACACTGAGGTTGCGGATTCGAGTCTCACTCCGTCATTGTGCACTTGACTCAAATCTAAGTTGACAAGGACAACCAGTTTTTCTTCCGAAGGTCGGGGCTTTTCTCCGGTTTCTCCGGCTTCCTCAACCAACGTAAACTGGATGCCATAATATAGCTGAAAAATTGCTGAAAGTGGCGTTAAACGTCATTAAGAAAACAAACAAATTCTATACACATCTATATACACAATTAGATTTTGTTTGTTTGATGTTTAACGCCGCTTTCAGCAATTTTTCAGCTACCTCATGTCGACAAGTTTTTATTGGGAGAGGAAGCCAGAGTACTCCGAGAAAACCCCCGACCTCCGGCAGGAAAACTGGCAATCCTCATCAATTATAATTGGAGTCGATTACACCCTGCCCGCAGTGAGACTCGAACCCGCAATCGAAGTGTTGACAGACCACATGATCAATAGTAGACGAACTACCTTAACCACTCGGCCACCGAGGCCCCACACAATTACAACGTTACGTACTTATCATGTAATAGCATAATATTTACTAGTCAAATGTATTTTATTTTTATTGTGGCTTTTCCATGTGCGAAACTGCTTTTGTAATGTTTCGCTGCTTTCGGGTGTCTTGGTAGTTGGAAGGGTTGCGGTAAGTACATCTCTTCTTCGAATAATATGTAGATGGTAACGGGTGGAATCGTCGGACAAATGATACAAGTATGTTATCTAATAACAGAGTGTCAATACAGCGCTTGTTATGTCTTTGAGCAAGAGTTTAACGGCTCTAACCTTATGCGACTGAGATTGTCTGTTGTTCTGTTCTGTTGTTTTTTTTATTCAAAAAGTTATTCGCTGTACACGTTTAAACGTACTTTTTCAATAATGAGTTACTTACGTTAATCGTACATATATATGATGTAAATGTCATATGTAATATCAAAATTTGGCATTATGAAGCATTACACATGTTGTATTAAAAGGGCCATGCGTGAATATTTGTATTAATTAGTCATGTACCAATGCCATGCAAATTTCTAAATTTTGATATGATATTTCAAAACAACCATATATGTTTCTTTTACTTCTTTCTGTCAATTAGGTTCACTATGCTACTACAAGTTGATTTGTCAATGCAAGGCTTCAATTCAACCTTCACCGCCGATTTCTGGTAGCCTGGAATATTGTGAGGCCACTTGCGACAACAAAACAGCCAGTGGTGGCGTGTGTTGGGGATTTCTTTATTGCGTATCCACTCAGAACTGCCAACTGTATGATGATACCAAGAAACCATTAGACCCTTCCAACGTACAAAGTCAAGGAAGTTGCTATCTGTACATGTGTGGAATAGGCAGTCAAAGTATTTATTATTTTATTTTAATTATTCTACCTTATTTTACTAATTATGAACGGGGCGGGTTCCAGAAAAGCTGCTATTGGGCGAGGGGGGGGGGGGGGCAAAATTCGGGCAAGGGGTCTTTGGACTGCGGCGTCCTTAAGGGACGGGGGGGGGCGACGACCCCAGAATCTGGTAAGATTTAAGCAATTGAGAGGGCTACAAATTTAAACATTTTTAACACACTCTCGCTCTCTCTTTCTTTTCTCTCTGTCTTTCCTCGTTTTTTCGCCCACTTTCTCTTTCTTTTTCCATTTATAGAGCACCCTAACAGTGCCTCTGCATTCCATTGGTGACGTCTTTCTCTAATGTGCTAGTGACGTCACAACAATGTAAATTTAAATAGATTGCAAAAACTTTTTGCGATATTTTTGTTGTTACTTAAAAAAATAAAACTTTAATTTTAACAATGTCAGTTAGTTTTGTATAATTTTAAATTAATGTTTACTTAGTAGTTTTCTGCAATATTTTCTTCGGTTAGCTCAGCTACCGTCTGAAATGAATTTGTTTATATGAATCACATCACATTTTTACATACATGCAAACACATGTATATAATTGTATAGCTCCCATCTGCGATGCTCGCTATAATGGTAAAATCTTGTTTCAATATGTCGTTTATGAATGACAAGTTAGGGACAATATGATAAACAATATAGGATTAAACACCGTTTTCAATGGATTTATCGGTATATCAACAAGACCAAATAATTTCTTAGTTGATCGCTACTTTCGATATTGAAAGCCGCCATCTTTGTTTACATTGGTTACGTTAAAAATAGTTCGGTCAACGTCGTTTATCCTAAAATAAATGGAGTCAACTTCATTTATCAAAAAATATATTTCGTTTAAAACCTCAACCGGAAGTAATATAGACCAATCAAATAAACGTATTTCTAAATATGCAAATCATATTAGAATAATAAGCCTATTAAAAGAACCGTGTGTAATCATATTAAACATACTTGACAGCATTCCGGACAGTGGTATTGCCTTCAACATTGATAATGCCCTCGCATTAGGCTCGGGCATTAGCAATGTTTCTGGCTATACCACTCTGCCTTGTGCGGTCAAGATATCATGACAATGTTCTCTATATAAGCAAATATTGTATAATGCACAGCTTTGTCAGTTTGTTAATGAATTAATAATTAAAAATGAATCGTTATTAATGGATTAATAAGTAAAAATAAATCTAAATTTTCTAGCAGCAGCATAGTTTATAGTACTTTTTAAAAAAATGCTCTGATATTAAATCCTGGCGTGTTTCATTTTGAGTATTAAATAGTTACAGAATAGTTTATGTTGCTGATAGCAATATTACAAAAATTGGACTTCCCAAGGGTGGTAATATTCACTAAGAAACTGATTTAGCTCGAGCCGAACTCTAAATTAAATAACTCTAAAATTTATTCCTTAGCTAGAGTCCTATTTTCTGATATGACTGTAAGCTATCAGTCCATATCAGAAAATCGAACCTCTGGCTTTTATAAGTTGATCATTTGTTAGCCAATCAAATGTTGACTAATTTATTACTGATATATAATAATAATAATAATGTTTACCTTGCAATTCTTAGACTTGCTGTTCAATGAAATCGTTAGAAGATAGAAACAATATTCATGCATTGTACAAATATTAATTTGTTCACTTATCGCTTAGAAACCCTCGAGATGTGCGCATTAAAGAATTGCTACATGTTTTCCAACCTCTTTATTTATTGTAAAAAAGATATTTTTATAATACGTAATATATTTACATGTTAATTCACAAATATACTACTAAAATATTAAACAACAATCAACAGGGATGCAAACAAACGGGGATATCGATACAAGAAATATATATTATGTATATGTATATGTATGTTTAATGTACAGTATATAATTAATAATCTGCGAAACAATATGTCTAGAATTTTTTTCTGTTCTGCTTGTATGTTAAAAAGTCATATTTCACGCAATTTCACATATTCCGTCGTAATATTTTCAATCGATACTCACAGTTTTGAAATTGATTTTTTAAGGATTGTTTCCAATTGCTGGTTAGATTATTGGATATAGACGACTTTGGGTTGGTTTACGCCAATAAACCAGCAATTTAAAACAATTCTTATAATTTAAATTCAATATTATGGAATGAAATCATAAAAACAATATTTAACAAATAGTCAAATAATATTTTCAATTCACAATTATAAGTGTCGTCTCTTGTTGTTAGCGGTCAACGTCATCAATACCTTTAATTATGACGTCAACAATTTGTTACGTGCTGAAACACCAATTTAGGTTATACGAAATGGACAATGTTGCTCGGCTATTGAGTATTTAAAGGAAATTAAAATATTATACAATAAAAGCTAAGACTTGATGTAAATATGATAAATAATTTGATATTATAAATATATTATCAATCACGAACATAACACAGATACAAATAAATATACAATGTTTAAGTATATTGTCTTAATTTAAAATAAAATAAATTTATGGAAATGTGGGTGTACTGTTTTTCTGTAACGACACAGTAAGTGCATTTTATACCGTTAAAGCACAAAAAGAGAACTTTCATAAGATTTCTGGATTAAAAATATTGGCGAGTAAATTTTTTTTTATGTTTAACGCCATTTTCAGCAATTTTTCAGCTATTTCATAGCGTCCAATTTTTATTGGGGGAAGAAGCCGGAGTATCCGGAGAAAACCCCCGACCTGCGGTAGGAAAACTGGCAATCAATGTCAATTAGGATTGGAGTCGAATACACCCTGCCCGCAGTGAGACTCGAACCCGCAATCACAGTGTTGGCAGACCACGTGATTAATAGTTGACGAAATATCTTAACCACTCGGCCACCGAGGCCCCACACAATTAGAACGCTACGTACTAATCATGTTAAATAAAAATAAAATAAATAAATAAAACCGTATTTATATAAATACAGAAAAAATCAAGTGTATAGCCACTTGTGGTTTGCATGTCCGTAAAATTGATTCGTATACGTTCGTTGACAAATTGGCTGATTTGGAATGTTCAGATGGATTTTAGTAATCTTATTGCTAACGGATGGGTCACTTGTTGATATATTGTACATGTAAGTGAACGGTGACCGGTGATTGATCGTTACATGAATTGCTTTTTTAAACTTAAGTACTTATCTTCTACTGCGAAAATATGATATTTCAATTGGATTGTTATTGCATAACACCCCTAGGCTATGTTACAGTTTGGACTATCTTCCTCTACCGATAAATGCACAATAAACTCAATATATTAATTGGAAATTAAACAAAACACAAAATATAAAACTTGTATCTGTTTTTTTTTCATTTTAAAGTGACAACACATTCGAACTCGTTAACAATACCTTCTTACGACACCTGTGGTAGAACTGCTGTGAGTCAATGCTCTGCATGTGTAACAACAACTATGACTACTATATTCACCGTTAAACAAAGCTCAACAGCGATATCTACAACGATACCAACTTCATCAGCAAGTTCTACGACGATTGCTACAAACACACAAAAGTCGACAAGCCCGACAACGATATCTACAGCTACACAAACGTCAACACAGAGCTCAACAACGACAGCTACAACTACACATACGTCAACAGCAAGCACCACAACGATAGCTACATCAACACAAACGTCAACAGCAAGCACCACAACGCCAGCATTACCTCCACAAACGTCAACAGCAAGTACCACAACGACACCTACACCCACACAATCGTCAACAGCAAGCACCACAACGACAGCTACACCTACACAAACGTCAACAACAAGTACCACAACGACACCTTCACCTACACAAACGTCAACAGCAAGTACTACAACGACACCTACAATTACACAAACGTCAACAACAAGTACAACAACGACAGCTACACCTCCACAAACGTCAACAGCAAGTACCACAACGACATCTACACCCACACAATCGTCAACAGCAAGCACCACAACGACAGCAACATCTACAAAAACTTCAACAACAAGCACCACAACGACACCTACACCTACACAAACGTCAACAGCAAGTACTACAACGACACCTGCAATTACACAAACGTCAACAACAAGTACAACAACGACAGCTACACCTACACAAACGTCAACAACAATTGCAAGTACAACAACGACAGCAACACCTATACAAACGTCAACAGCTAGCACCACAACGACAGAAATACCTACACAAACGTCAACAGCAAGCACTGCAACGACACCTACACCTACACAAACGTCAACAACAAGCGCCACAACGACACCTACACCCACACAAACGTCAACAACAAGTACCACATCAATACCTATATCTACACAAACCTCAACAGCAAGCACTACAACGACAGCTACACCTACACAAACGCCAACAACAAATACAACGACAGCTACACCTACACAAACGTCAACAACAAGCACCACAACGACACCTACACCCACACAAACGTCAACAACAAGCACCACAACGACAGAAACACCTTCACAAACGTCAACAACAAGTACCACATCGACACCTACACCTTCACAAACGTCAACAGCAAGCACTACAACGACAGCTACACCTACACAAACGTCAACAACAAGTACCACAACGACAATTTCACCTACACAAACATCAACAACAAGCACCACAACGACACCTACATCCACACAAACGTCAACAACAAGTGCAACATCAACAACTACACCTACACAAACGTCAACAGTAAGTACCACAACGACACCTACGCCAACGCAAACGTCAACAGAAAGCACCACAACGACAGCAACATCTACACAAACATCAACAGCAAGTACCACAACGACACCTACACCTACACAAACGTCAGCAGCCAGTACCAAAACGACACCTACACCTACACAAACGTCAGCAGCAAGAACCACAACGACGCTCACGCTAACACAAACGTCAACAGCAAGCACTACAACGACAGCAACGCCTACACAAACGTCAACAGATAGCACGGCTAACATAGATACACCTACACAAGCGTCAACAGCAAGCACAACAACAACAGCCACGCCTACAAAAGCGTCAACGGCAAGCAAAACAACGATAGCCACCCTTACACAAACCTCAACAGCAGATACAACAACGGTAACTACACCTACACAAACACAAACATCAACAGAAAGCACCACAACGATAGATACACTAACAGAACCATCAACAGAAAGTTCCATAACGATAGCTACACTTACAAAGCCATCAACCGACTGCTTCACAGCAATAGATACTCCTACACAACCGTCAACAGAAAGCAGCACAACGATAGATACACTTACACAGCCATCAACAGAAGGCTCCACAACGATAGACACTCCTACACAACCGTCAACAGAAGGCTCCACAACGATAGATACAGTGACACAGCCACCAACAGAAGGCCCCACAACTATAGATACACTTACACAGCCATCAACCGAAAGCTCCAAAACGACAGACACACCTACACATCCATCAACAGAAGGCTCCACAACGATAGATACACTTACACAGCCATCAACAGAAGGCTCCACAACGATAGATACACTTACACAGCCATCAACCGAAAGCTCCAGAACGACAGACACACCTACTAACCTATCAACAGAAGGCTCCACAACGATAGATACACCTACCCAACCATCAACAGAAAGCACCACAACGATATCTACACTTACACAGCCATCAACAGAAGGCTCCACCACGATAAATACACATACACAATTGTCAACAGAAAGCACCACAACGATAGCTGCAACTGTACCAGGGTCTACTGAAACCCTACCAACTCCAGCAACCGCTACACAATTGTCAACCGGAAGCATCTCATTTTTATCTACACCTTTATACACATTCTCCGAAATTACCACAGCAATAGCTACCGCTACTGAAAAGTCAACAGTAATGTCCACAACGCCAGCTACATCTACACAATCTTCAAGAGAATGCTCTGCAGCGATAGTAACATACATACACGATATAACAGAAAGTTCCAGCGTACAAAATTCAATGGAAAGTTCTACTTTACAAGATTGCATCAACAGTCTCGCTACACAAGACTGCACAGGAAGTTCTACTACACAAGATACAACAGGAAGTTTTACTACACAAGATACAACAGAAAGTTCTACTACACAAGATACAACAGAAAGTTCTACTACACAAGATACAACAGGAAGTTCTACTACACAAGATACAACAGAAAGTTCTACTACACAAGATACAACAGAAAGTTCTACTACAAAAGATACAACAAAAAGTTCTACTACACAAGATACAACAGAAGTTTCTACTACACAAGATACAACAGAAAGTTCTACTAAACAAGATACAACAAAAAGTTCTCCTTCACTAGATACAACTACACAAGATACAACAGAAAGTTCTCCTTCACAAGATACAACAGAAAGTTCTACTACACAAGATACAACAGAAAGTTCTACTACACAAGATACAACAAAAAGTTCTACTACACAAGATACAACAGGAAGTTCTACTACACAAGATACAACAGAAAGTTCTACTACACAAGATACAACAGAAAGTTCTACTACAAAAGATACAACAAAAAGTTCTACTACACAAGATACAACAGAAGTTTCTACTACACAAGATACAACAGAAAGTTCTACTACACAAGATACAACAAAAAGTTCTCCTTCACTAGATACAACTACACAAGATACAACAGAAAGTTCTCCTTCACAAGATACAACAGAAAGTTCTACTACACAAGATACAACAGAAAGTTCTACTACACAAGATACAACAAAAAGTTCTACTACACAAGATACAACAGAAAGTTCTACTACACAAGATACAACAGAAAGTTCTACTACACAAGATACAACAGAAAGTTCCACTACAAAAGATATAACAGAAAGTTCTACTACACAAGATACAACAGAAAGTTCTACTACACAAGATACAACAGAAAGTTCTCCTTCACAAGATACAACAAAAAATTCTCCTTCACTAGATACAACTACACAAGATACAACAGAAAGTTCTACTACACAAGATACAACAAAAAGTTCTACTACACAAGATACAACAGAAAGTTCTACTACACAAGATACAACAGAAAGTTCTACTACACAAGATACAACAGAAAGTTCTCCTTCACTAGATACAACTACACAAGATACAACAGAAAGTTCTACTACACAAGATACAACAGAAAGTTCCACTACACAAGATATAACAGAAAGTTCTACTACACAAGATACAACAGAAAGTTCTACACAAGATACAACAGAAAGTTCTACTACACAAGATACAACAGAAAGTTCTACTACACAAGATACAACAGAAAGTTCCACTACAAAAGATACAACAGAAAGTTATACTACACAAGATACAACAGAAAGTTCCACTACACAAGATACAACAGAAAGTTCTACTACACAAGATACAACAGAAAGTTCTACTACACAAGATACAACAGAAAGTTCTACTACACAAGATACAACAGAAAGTTCTCCTTCACAAGATACAACAAAATGTTCTCCTTCACT
The DNA here is from genome assembly GCA_944474755.1 of Limnoperna fortunei. Classification (NCBI taxonomy): domain Eukaryota; kingdom Metazoa; phylum Mollusca; class Bivalvia; order Mytilida; family Modiolidae; genus Limnoperna; species Limnoperna fortunei. The sequence goes on from OX104115.1 coordinate 33,548,330, forward strand.
AGATACAACTACACAAGATACAACAGAAAGTTCTACTACACAAGATACAACAGAAAGTTCTACTACACAAGATACAACAGAAAGTTCTACTACACAAGATACAACAGAAAGTTGTCCTTCACTAGATACAACTACACAAGATACAACAGAAAGTTATACTACACAAGATACAACAGAAAGTTCTACTACACAAGATACAACAGAAAGTTCTACTACACAAGATACAACAGAAAGTTCTCCTACACAAGATACAACAGAAAGTTCTACTACACAAGATACAACAGAAAGTTCTACTACACAAGATACAACAGAAAGTTGTCCTTCACTAGATACAACAGAAAGTTCTCCTTCACAAGATACAACAGATGGAAAATTTTGCTATTGAGAATTAAAGGAAATTAAAATATATAATAATAAAACAGTCATTATTTATATATCTTGAATGCTGGAAGACCCGCGGAAGATGTCATTACACATCGGTGTACCCGTTTATAATGTACGCTGCCTTTTACATTAATTATGTAAATATTGAATATTTAACATCAAAATGTTTGTGGGTTGTCTAATTAGTATACTTTCCCAGACTTATTATGGTTTATGAATGCCCTTCATTTAAAACGTTTGTTTAGAATGTCATGGTTAGCGTTGGGGTTTATTAAAATTTATTAAAATAAAAACATTGGTATTATGAGCATCAAATGACCACAGTTAGCTAATTTTAATCACAATAAATTTTCTTTTCTAGATAAACTTCCATACTGTGTGTGCACATGTACAAACAAAACATCAAATTTGACCATGAAAGAATACATTCAAGACATTGTTAACGACATCAAAATTGATAAAACAAAAACTTCAGCATCAATCCGGAGGTTTACATCTGCATACGACTCTAGACCATCGTCTGCTGCCATAGGATCTATTGGGTTGATTTTATTAATAGGTCTTTTCGCCTTTTTACTCCTTCTAGATTGTCAATGTGTATTTGAGAAATTCATGAAGAAAAACAAAAAGAAGTCTAAAAAACTAAGAGAAATTCATGAAGAAACGCAAAAAGAGGTCTGAAAATTGCGAAAATGTCACAAAAATTGAAAGATAGTGTGTAAAGTATAAACAGACAGGATGTTCTCGACCCAAATCTTAATTGACAAGGATTGCTAGTTTTCTACTGATGTTCGGGGGTTTTCTGCGGGTACTCCGGTTTCATTTGCCCGCCCATTTCTCTCAAAATATACACCATGATTTAGCTGAAAAATTGATGAAAGTGGCGTTAAATACTATTCAAAATCATAATAAAAAATTGAATCTAGCATCTAGCACCAGCTTACTTCATGTTTTTAATACGAGTAAATCACCAAGGCAACAAAACCTTTTCAAAAAATTAAAACGTAATATTATCTTACATGTGTGCTTGGTGTGTTTGGCAAAATATGGCAAGAAAACAAAAAAAAACCCCCTTTTTTTCTGGCACTACAACACCGTTTATTCGCCGAATTTTATTGCCGTTATAATCCGAATTTAAAGATTGTGATTTGTCGGATTAAACGCAGAATTTAGTCCTATTGCCCGTTATGTAGCAAATAAAAAATTCTACCTTCGGTCCATTTATACAAAGTTCGATCATAATATTCATCTTCTTTACGTTATTAAAGCTTCAGACATACATTGCGAAAATGCTATGTTGATCATTTTTCCGTATATGGATAGTGTGACCTAATTTTAATATAATCGTGCTAATTTGCATACTGTAGCAACCAATCCGTAATAAAAATCCAGTAATTTATATATACTTTCCCCATGATGCAACACACCATTCAGTTTCGGGTTTCACAATGTTTTTCGTGTAGTAAACATAATTAAGTAGAGACACGAATGTCAATTAATAAACAACGCACATCGGTTATTAAATACTTCAATAACTATCATCACGTATCAATTGAACAGGAAACCGATACAAATTTGGTGACTCTGGTGAAAGATATAAAGATTGACCACGGCGGATTATATATGCAAATTCTTTTAAACATCAAACTACCAGAAGTTATTTACTCCCGCTCTGCTATATTATGAGTAATTGGACTAAAAAAAAAAAAAAAAAACACGAAAAAAACACGAAAAAAACGGGATAGTACGATTATTCGTTCTACCTTCAACTAGGCTAATAAAAAGACCTATCTTCTAATCATGCAGACCGACTCCGACGAATACGATGTTATCTGATGACTTATCCATGTTTAGTGGGGAAAATCATATGTCAGAGACACTTGAACCATTGACTTAAAATATAACAACAGAAGTGTTTGGAAAAACGCTATAGTACGTTTGCAAAAACGTAATATGCGTTCCCAAACACACTAGTGGGGTTTCACAAAACGCTATGACCGTTCGCAAAACGTTTCGGGCGTTCTCAAAAACGCTAGCCGAGTTTCACAACAGTGTGAGGCGTTTCCAAAAAACTATAGGCGTTCATAGAGTTTATAAATTTCACAATTAATTTGTGAGAATCAACGAACTAAAGCACGTCTGGATAAACAAAGATTTAGTTAAAACGCTTTAACAAGACAGCTGTAGAAGCCCAGTAAAACACGATTAAGAAAACCGAAGACCTTCCTGAGAGGCAACCCTTTCCTTCGTTATAGCCTTCAACTCTTGTCGATTTACTTCTACCCATCGAACAAGCGGCGGGTCCCCGAAATATCTGAAACACAGCATGACCCTAATGCCAGACCATACGTTCGGACTGCGGATGGAACGCGCCCTTTACTGTTGAAGAAGACGATCTGTTCGTGAATAGATGCGTGATACGGCACTCCGTTAAATTCACAAAAAATATTAGGCACGAAAAATGGCTACCGCCGTAAATATGTATACTTCTGTTAATGCTGAAAACTCTAACCATGGCTGCAGATGTAGCGGTGAAGAGTCGAGAAGGGAGCTGCCAAAGCCGTCAATCGTGTCGTTCACAGCATCGCCACCAAAATCGAAAACTATCACTCCTATCCAGAAATTCAGGTCAAACCTTAGCAACCTTATCATTGGTAGTTACAAGGCAAACTCTGACTCCTTCCAAACAAAACTAACTGATCATTTACGCCAACGGGATTTCATTCATTTGCGATTTCGTCACTTTCTTTAAATAAATACACAATGAATAATGTACTCTGAAATTGCGAAGGCTTTTCAAGTACGACATCATCAACGATTATGAGATGTACGATTACGAACCTAAATCAGTAGGCCCTTGAAAAATCCGGGTACTAACTGCGATAAGTATCAAAATCGAACTCAGGATCTATTTCTTTATCATGCCGAGATTTACCTCTTGGTAGAGTCGAAGGAGATTTGGTAACGTGCGGGAACAACGTCTGCAAAGGAGCGTTCTAAGTCTCAATACCCTTGAAGTATATCTCCGGCTACTCAGAGGATTACAACAAGAGGGTCTATTAAATCAAACAGGAATTGACTTTCGTTCCCGACATCGATACCAATGCAGTGTTTTTGATCTACGGGATTCAACGACGTTGGCTTGATCGTTCTGAGTAAAGTATCATGGTTCGTGCGTCACGCCCTTCACTCTGATGAGTACAAAATTGTGTGGTCCAAGATGATCCACAGCACGACTAAGCTCAGTGGTGATTTTCGTATGTGACCGTTGACCGTTGTAGCCGTTCCTCAAACCACTTAGTTAACATGTCGAATAACTGCCATGAAAGTAAACGAAAAACCTAGACCAATCATCGTAGCCTTTCAGACCCTTAAGAGTAACGATTGATTAGACTCATAAATCTGCCCTGTTATATCAATGCCGTTGTCACAGCATCAACGTTACTCTGAACACACAACGCTTTCCAGCCTTGGATTACAACACTTACTTTCTCAATTGCAAAATATCTAGACTATACAAGAAGGCAATTGACGCTTGCAAGAAATTATTTAACATGGATTATCTCATCAGCAACGTACCATTATCCACGCCGACTTTATAGACCACCACCTGTTGTGACTCAGCAGACTGAGAAGTTGAAAGATAATCTGGGTGAGAATGGTCTATTTTTAGAATCTGATGGACAGAAGATGAACGTCGTGTGTTGTAGAAAATTGAAGAGACAGTTGTTTCACCGATGTGAACACCTCCTTTAAGCTCTTTCATCGAGTCTAGAACCAATAGTCAGATCGCCACTCAGTTCGGTCAGCACCTTATGCTCAAGGTAAAAAGAGCAACACGATTGTACATGGTGAACCTGCAGACTTACTTCTCTTCTACCAACACCCATGCTGGCAACAACAAAGAGATGCGTTTCTCGCTAAACGATGGTCAGAATTGGTTCGCTCTAACGCTCTGCGTGGGTGCATATAGCATTGATGACATTAACGATGAGATTCAGCGACGATTCCAACTTAATAAGCACAAGGCTCAGATTACCATCGGTGCTCAATGCACTGCAACGCTAAGGTAAGCCCAGAACTAGGAGTGGATTTCGACGTGGGTTACTGTATGAGCACAATTCAGGGGTCACTCGAAGAAACTACGAATATAATCGGGCTACGAAGATGGTGAAAGAATCGTGAACATCATCAGTATTAATAGGATACTGGTCAACATTGATATCATCAATGGTAGTTATGTCAACAGTTCGCAACAATATAACTTCTTCAGCTAATTTCCCAACGTCTATCAATCATGAATACGGATAGCCATCTCACCTAAACAAGAATCGGAAGCGGGGATTTAAAAAATACGGTCGAAGAGCTATAGGTGATTAGACAAGGTGTATCCTTTGCGTAAAGGTTCTGCAGCCATATTCTAAAAAAATCGTAGACGTAATTTTAAACGTAGCGTAAGTCGAGGTCTGCTTTAATATTGTGGTGAAATTAGGCGCCTCCTTATTCTCGGGATTAGTCAGACCCAGTTACGCCCAGGGTTACTTGGAGTTGTGCATTACAACTGATGCTTGGCGGATGAAGATCCGGATCCAGGGTCCAGTGTCGTAGACGAATGGTAGTTATAGTGTGAACCTTCTCTGCTACAGCCGACTAGACGCCATCTTACTGACGGATATTATCAGGTAATTGCACATTCACGTAGGGCTCCAACCTTTACCCCCACCTGCAGGGAGCTGGGATTAGCAACCTCAGTTGGTCTCCCTCATATTTTACTACAGTGGCGACGAGGATATTTGGTTAACTTTAATGTTAAAAGTCGAAGCGGGAGGCTGGGTAGCCCTGATAGGAACCTGTTGGGAAAAATGGGTTTTCATTTTTGTGCATGTTATTGCAAGTTTTGTGTATGTAGAAGACTGTCGTGACAACTGTGTTATACTTTTAAGTAGTTTTCGAAGGTTGTTTTGGTGTTTGAAAACATTTTCATTTTTAAAGCGGAGGTTGCACACGATACTTTCTCGTGGCTGTTTCCCGCCATTATTTCAGTCTGGCACACGTTTATTGTGTAATCCAAGGTCGACGTACCGGAAATTGGATTGTGGGGAATACACAAGTGTGTATTGCAAACCGGAAATAAGGTCAGTGTTTGTTTACATTTTGTTTTTGTACGATTTTATAGTAGATCACAGTAACATCGTGATTTATTTAGTTACAGTAAGGCTGTGTTGTATTGATTTAGTTATCGGAAGGTTATATCGTGCAATTCTAGTAGTTTTTCAGTTTTCAGTTTATTTTGCCCCAGTGGTAGTTGTCAGTCAGAAATGTCTAGTGTAGTCAGGAAGGGTGTCTTGTTTCCCAAAGTTGATATTAATAGTTGTGAGTATAAACAACTATTGTTGTTACCAGGAGTAGGAACCGCTACAGCGCAAAATATTTTAGTACTAAGGGACAGTAGTATTACAATTACTAAGGAGATAGCAAGTGGTATACGTACTTCAGACCGACTGAAGTACGTAAAAATGTAGGGAGTCGAACATATATATAGGGCACATTGATCAAGGATTTCTTGATAGGATTATTAAACAAAAAATTGAAACCGATAGTGGCAATTTGTATGACACACCGTATCGTGAGTTCAAGCAGGATTTTGTTGATTAACCGTACACATCAACACCGTTCGTTGGTATGCTCAGCCAACAAGATGATACGCTGGAGGATCAACCAAGTCTATCATTTGAACAACAACAACCAACCGTTGACCGACCATGCCAACAACTTAAACAACAACATCCACTTGTTGACCGAATAAGTCAACAACCGCAACAGGACACACTTGTTGATCGACAACATCAACAACCGTTTCAACAACATACAACCGTTGATAGACAATGTCAACAACCACAACCGTACATGTTTGGTGACCAGCCAAATTAATGCATCAACAAGTTCAACAACAACAGATGATGATGGACCGACCAAGTCAACAACATCAACATATGTTTCAAGCGATATTTGGTGACCGACCAAGTCTTGAACTTGAAATTCAACAACCGATTATGGTTGACAGACCAAGTCAACAACCGTTTCAACCGTATTTATTTATTGATAGACCAAGTCAAAAACTACAACAAGACATGTTTGTAGATAGACCGTATCAACAGCAGTCGAATATAGACAGACCAAGTCAACAGCAACCTCACACATTTGTCGAACGACCATTTCAACAAATGCAACATGTCATTAGTGATCAACTAGGACAACAACGTCAACAACCGCCTCAACATACACCTGGCATTCAGCCAAGACAACAAGTTGTGTTTCAGCAACAACAACAGATAGTCGCTGATCAACAACAGGAGCAACAAGATTTTTATATTGATAGAACACGTCAACAGGATGTTGAAGACCGTCAACAAAGGAATTTCGAACTACCGGGTTATCAACAGTCAGTAATACATGTTCAACAAGATATGTTGTGTGACCGAAAAAGTCAACAACATCATCAACAGCTACCAGCAAGGGTAGAACAGTTAGAATCATTTGTTGATCGAAAAAGTCAGCAAAGGGTACCTGAGCAGCAATCGTTGCTGGAACGAGAGGTTCAACGTGAACATTTGTATACTAAAGGAAACAATTACAGGAGCAGTATAAAAACCTGGAAAATGAGTATCTGCAGCTGCAACAAAAGGTTGCTGAACTACAAAGGGAACATGAACACATCCATCAACAAGGAGGAAAACTGAGTCAATGCGTACAAGGAATAGTACAAGAGGGACATGTTGTGAACCCCATGCCCAGATCACATAGTACTTCAGTAGTAGAGTATTATACTCCACCGACGTCGATACCTTTTGAGAAAATGTCCGTTCAAGGAGCCCCGTCTATTATGGTTAGAATGGATACGGAAAGTAGACAGGAAAGGCCTAGTCGACGAGATGTACCCCGCCGTATATCACAACAGTATAGACAGGTGAGAGGTTCTTCATCGGAAGATTCACAGCGTAGATACCGCAGGGGTAGGGACCCTCAGTCTCAGATGAGAACGTTGCAAACACCGAAAAATCTGAAATTCACAGGAAAAAAAAAGCGGCATGGCGATCATTCTTCCGGAAGTTTCAGGAATTTCAACAGTCAACAGACTGACAGACCAGGAAAAACGGAGTCAGCTCTTGAAAATGAAGCAAGAGACTATTACACTTTATTGCTTGATCAGGATCCGGACATTACCTATGAGAAGGTAATCCGTAGAATTGAAAAAAACACGTTTTGAGTACCAGGAGTTACCGCAAACATTGAGAGCTGAGTTCAACAATAGTGCTCAGAGGAAAGACGAAAGTCTGGAAGAATGGGCCGACCGATTACAGCTTTTAGCCGTAAGAGCCTTCTTGGGTGTACCTGAAGAGTTTGTCAATCAGACCGTAATTGACCGTTTTTGTCAAGGATGTTTGGATAAACAAGCAGCGAAACACGCTTGTCATGCTCGTCCGAGGACATTGGATGAAGCATTGGACATTATAAAATACTTTCAAGAGACTAGCAAAGGAATCAATGCTACTCAAGCTGACACAACAGTGAACTATGGTAGTTGTATGGTAACGGACGAGGAACCAGTTAAAATACAGGTCTATGGCAAGAAGCCAGATAGTAATATGGAACAAATTAGCTCACTGAAGAACAAAGTGAAATCAATGGCATCGAACTTGATGAAAATAACGCATACGTTATCTCAGAATATGGCAGCTATGTCTAGCCACATGACAGCTATGACGAACAACATAACAGCAATGTCGAAGGAGCTTAACCAGCTGAAACAACAAAGGACTGAACCCTTTAACCAACAGTTTAAGCAAACTGGTTCACAGTCGGGATACCCTCATAGAACAGGAAGAAAACAGGACAGTAGGCAATATGAACCGAACACGTATCGACCTACTGAGTCGAGTAGGCGAGAACAGCAAAGTAATGACTATAGATGTTTTTATTGCAATAAACCAGGCCATTACAAGAGAAACTGCCCGGAACTCCGAGGTATGCCATTTACCACGAGGGAAACACTAAAATACCCTAGCAGACATGGGAATAAACAAGACTTTAGTAAGAACACACAGTCTAGTGTTGGTACACTAGGAATAGGAAAATTAGGGACATCAGCTATGCTGTGAGTTCCCTTTACCGTACATGGGTATCCGCTCATTGCTGTAGTAGACACCGCAGCTGAGGTTACAGTTATTTCTGATGAAGTATATAATAAGTTTAGAGAGAAACCTGAACTGGTTAAGAACGTAATCATGTTCGACGCAGAGCGTGGATTTGAAATGCGCGCGAAAATTACAGCTCCTGTATGTGTAGCTATAGGATTGTGTAATTGGCAAGAAACATTACATGTAGCACCAATCGATGATGATATGCTACTGGGACTAGATTTTCTTAAGAAGCACATGCTATCGTTGACATCAGGAAGGACATCTTGTTTATGCATGGTGACACGATCCAATTGCACAATGGGAAGAAAGGAGCAATGGAATAGTCAAAACCTAGAATATGTAGGGTGACAGTGGACAGGCGAACTGTCATACCCCAACACTCAGCTGTGAGACTGATTGGTAAATCTGAACATATTGGTAAGGAATATGTCGTTGAAACTGTAGAACAGGATCATCAGTTTGTAATCCAGGTTGTCAACCGGAATTATGTCTTATTAACGTTACTGAAGACAATATTATCCTTAGGAAAGGATTGATTGATTAATGGTGTTTAACGCCCAAGCAGCATTATTTCAGCTATATTCAGGCGATGAACATGAATTGAATGATAAAATGAACATGAAATGATGATGAATGAAAATGGGATGGGACACAAGGAAAAATAGGGGTAACGGATTTTAGATTGCCACTGGCAAATTGGAGGATGGATAGGGTCGGGCAATTCAGCCTCCTGTAGCGGGATCGAAATCCCTACTCATAGCGAATACTACAGCAGCGTTCTTTAACGTGCGAGGAACGTGGCATTTTTCCCACCACGGTGCACTAATATGGTTTGCGGTCAGGTTTTCCGTATTATGGCCTGACAACCCCAGCTTGCCAGGGGTACCCCATTCAACCACCTGGGGCACACATCCCAGTCGGTCTTTAGGCAAACCGACCTAACACGCCGGTGAAGGTCCTGGGCGCTATTTAGTGGCCTTTTACGACAAGCTAGCGCGACTGCGGTCTATTCTTTTTGCCAACCGGATCCGCACGGGCCCTTAGGAAAGGACAGCATATAGCAAATGCTGAAGAGATCTCAGTTATTACTGGACCCCCAGTGGTGAGCAAGGTGAACACTATATAAAACAAGGATTAATCTAATGTAGTTTTACCAGAGTACTTACAACAATATTTTTAGAAATCAACTGAAGAGTTGACCGAGGGACAGAAGTTCAAGCTGAAACACCTGTTATACGAGTACAGGGATGTTTTTGCGCCAGACGATTACGATCTAGGAAATTTTACACAGATTGAACACGAGATCGACACAGGTACAGCAAAACCTAAGAAGCAACGAATGAGACGTACTCCATCATGTTTTGTTGATGAAGAAGAACAACATCTTAGAAAAATGTTGGATGCAGGAGTAATACAACCCTCTACGTCGGAGTGGGCGTCTGTTCCAGTGCTTTTCCGGAAACGGGATGGTGGTGTCAGGATAGGGCCCTGAACTCAGTCACTGTCAAAGACGTGTACCCATTACCGCTCATAGAGGAGTGCTTAGATACACATGCAGGAAACCAGTGGTATTCTAAACTTGATGCAACAGTGCGTACTGGCAGATCAGTATGAAGATCGTAAGAAGAAAGCATTTATAACGAAGTATGGACTATTTGAATGTGTTAAGATGAGTTTCGGACTCTCTAACGCTCCAAGCACTTTTGCCCGAGTGATAAACTTGGTGCTGAGAGGACTGACATGGAAAACTGTTTGCATTTTTAGACGATATTTTAGTTTTAGGATCTGATTTCGAGAATCATTTGGAAAACCTGAATCAAGTTTTTCAGCGTTTAAGGGAGTATAAACTCAAACTGAAACCTAAGAAGTGCAAATTATTTAGAACTTCCGTTGAGTTCTTAAGAAGTAAAATTACCAGCAATGGTATACAGATAGGTCAACAGCATCTTGAACCTGTTATGGGTTGGCCTGTACCGACTTGTACCAAGGAAGTGGAACAATTCCTTGGATTTGCGAATTATCATCGCAGTTTTATTAAGGACTATTCTAAGATTTCAGGACCATTGCATGAAGTTATAGGAAAACAGCAGTTCAAATGGACTGAGAGTCAACAGAATTCATTTGATCAGATCAAGTTGAAATTTACTTCAGCGCCAGTTTTGGCTTTACCGACGAAACATGATAATTTCATCACCAGCAGCTAAGAATTATTATATAAACAAGTCTATGCTTTACTTAGATGAGCAAGGAATCTTTAGAAACCAACCCAAGAAGAAGGGAGCGGGAACCAGGTTGGTTGTCCCTATTAGCCTCAGGGGTGAGGTACTTGAACTTTGTCATGAGTTACCGTCAGCCAGTCACCAAGGGACTGAACGCACAATGGTAAGGATTAAACAAAAGTACAATTGGTACAACATTTCTAAGGAAATTAGAAACTTTGTAGTTACATGTGATATTTGTAGTAAGAACAAGAAGCCGAATAGATATGCTAAGTGTAAGATGACGCAATACCATGCTGGTGCACCGATGGAACGTGTACATCTTGATTTTATGGGACCGTTGCCAAAGACCAAGAATGGCAATGCATACATACTCATGATAGTAGATCAGTCTACAAAATGGAAAGAGTGAATTCGTTACCGTACCAGACTGCGGAAGTAACGGCTAGAGCAGCAATCAACGATTTTTTTACCCGGTTTGGGTATCCGTTTAAAATATTTACCGGTCAAGGGAGAAACTTTGAAAGCTCACTTTTCAAATCAGTGTGAATTGTTGAAGAATACACAAGGCTAGGACAACGCCATAGAGACCGTCGGCGAATGGTCAAGTTGAGAGAAAAAAACAGAGTCCTTATGGACGCCGTCCGATGTTTTGTGGATGGCTTCCAGGACAATTGGGATGAGCACATAGCTCAGTTAGCAGGAGCTTTACGTTCATCGGTGAATAGAAATACAGGATTTACCCCTAACAAGCTTATGTTAGGAAGAGAAACAAATCAACCGGCAGAACTTATGTTCTCGCATGGATAGGAGAAATTGTACACAGGAAGTGATGAATACATAGCAAGTTTGGAAACTGCTATTCGCAAATCCCACGAGATTGCTAGGAATACTCTCAATACGACTCAGAACAGTATGAAACGTGACTATGACATAAAAATCTTAGAACCTCAATATAAGATTGGAGATCTAGTATACGTGCTTGACACAGCACAAGTAATAGGGAAGAATAAAAAACTGGAAAGGACCGGGAATAGTTGTACAAATGATTACACCGTACGTTTACAAGATTAAGTTACAAAAAGTTGTGTTCAACACAAATCATGATAGACTTAAAGCATGTAAGGACAGGATAATTACTGCATGGTTGGAGAGAGCCCAGAAGAGACTCCTACAAGGAGAGGATATTTTAACTGAGGAAACTAGTCAGACTAAGAAGGATAGAAAATACTGTATTTGCAGAGGTCCGGACACCGGTGAAACCATGGTGCAATGCGACACTTGTAAAGAGTGGTATCATTTAACATGTATAAACTTGTCGGCGCTGGAGGCAGAGGAATTAGATACGTATAAGTGTCCCAACTGTCGGATAGTAGGCAGAAATACCTTCCCTCGACCGAGGAGGGGGAGGCAGGAAAGTCGTTTTTTCATGGTTAGGAACTCGGTAGGTGGATAGGGAACCACTACTGCAGTTGTCACGGCGGGTCTCTGTGTTGTTTCATAGGTCTGACAGGTTTGTTTTATCTTTCAGGTCTTACAAAGGACTTGTATGAGGAGGAGGAACAAGAGGACGAAGACGTGAATCCCCGTCCAGAGAAGAGGCTGCACAATGAATCCGGTGATACAGGGTATCGGTGCCAATAAGAATTAAGGTCCTGTGGAAACGGAACAGACTGGCACAAGCCGGAGGGAGCGTGCGGGGGAGCACCGCCCTCATCACAGGAGGAAAAACCGGTTAAATCATCGGTACAGAACACCCGGAGAAGGAATCACCTTGTTTGAAAACACATTTTCAAAATTATGCAACACACCAATTAATATCATGACTTTTTAATTTATTGATTTATTTTATTTATTTATTTATTTATTTATTTATTTATTTATTTATTTATTTATTTATTTATTTATTTATTTATTTATTTATTTATTTATTTATTTATTTATTTATTTATTTCACTTCAGCCAAATATAAATCCGTATTTTCTTCCACCAGTCAACAGCTTTGTGAGGTTAAAAAACTGTAATAATTTAAGAACTTTGAGATAATTATTTATCTTTCAATACGTTTATTACCAAAGTGAAAGAAGTAACTGAGCATGCGTGATAACGCTATGTGCAAAACGTAAGATTTACGCTTGCTATTTTACGTGCAAAACTGCGATTACTTTCGAGAATACGAACAATCGTAGACGAAAACGTAAAGTTACGACTATCTGATCTTTACACGTAAGTGTAAATTTACGATTTTTTTAGAATACGGCTGCAGATCGCAAGAGATTTGCTGCCTATAGATAACTTAGGCCAATCGATAGCCATTGTTTTGAATGAATGATCCTTGCACAGGGTCTTATTCTTTGTTGTGCGTAGAGCAAGTCCATACCCTGAGAATTTTACCTTGTATATTGTACAGAGTGATGATCTTACTCTTTAAAATTTACCATGCACTTTTATCATTTGAAATCGAGAGATTCAGCTGTGGTACCTAGAGACTAATGATGGGCGAGAGTGGTATACAAGGCGATAAGGCCACGTTCTCGTCGTACTGGCGTCTGTGTTGAGACCTCATGGCTTCTTCTTCGAATTTAGTTTTTTCCTTCCTGGTAACAATATTTATTCGACTTCTGATCGGCATTGCGATCAAGCTTCTTTATAACATACGACCGAAACTCATATATATAGTTTCGCTGGTCCCAAACCGTCACATCGCTAGTCTACATCCGAGTTTCTGTGGGGGTTAAAATGTATTCGTCAATGTCGGTGTTCCAAACAACGCCACGTTCGGTTTCAATATATTCATATCCTGCTATTTTACAAAACAGCTGCATCTTTTCCGGAGTCTAGACTATCAAACATTAGAATGTTATTGGATCGGATTCTAGGGAAGTACTTCTGTAAAATCTGAAAAAGATAATTGTTTGGAAGATCGGCTTCGGCAATCGTAATGAAGCCCAAGTGTTTCAAGCGCACCATAATCGACACGAGTCTATTGATCCGTTTTCGTATAAGGTGTTCTGTAATCTCCATAGGCATAAGTAATGATTCCGTCTCCGAGAATATGTCTGGTGGTTTTCATTTTTGGATCGGTAGACTTTTTCTGCTTAAATATATTGTGTTTCTATGTGATTCATCATATTTCTTACAAGCTATACATTAAGGTGATATGTGTCAATAATTTGCTATGGTGTTTGTGCCACTTTTTACAAGCATAGTTCCAATGAGTTGCTACTTTTTTAGAGGATAATGACTTATGTTACAAAGAATTTTTCCAAATGTTTTTTTATTTTTCTTTAAGTTTCCCACTGATGTTGGAAATGTAAATGTACATCCGTGCTAACATCCTTTGTATGAAAAAGGAAATTAATTGAAATACATAAACCGATATCGATTCCGGTTCGATCATGAACCCTTTCCAAAAATGACAAGACCCGGTTTCTCTAACTTTTCATCGGCCCCTTGGAGTTCGAGCCATCGAATTTCGCCTGTATTGATTATGTGACCATACGTTACAGGTATCAACTGTCTAGATAAACACAATGTGTATGTTTGTAATTTAAATGGAAGTACGTTAGTTTTGTATTGAACTATAACCGAAGCTCATAATAGGGTGTATTTGGACATGTTACATTTATTGATGAAAATATGATATACTAAAACTTTTTCTTCGGAGTCACACAACCGGAAGAGATATCTGTGAGTTGCGAGCAGTCCTATTAAGCACGGGAACAAGTTAACAAATAAGAAATATATTGAATAATATTGTGCAAAAAGTTGTATAAACGTTTTTGATAGTTTACATAACAGACTAATTACCTGAGTAGTGAAGAGTGAAAAAATCACCAATAGCGAATTTCATAATACTTTATTAATTTGTATTTATAGAAAAATACATTAGGTTTATCAAAGTAAATCAAAGTTTAAAGCTATTGTTGCATGCTACATGTACTTGTTTAATTCTATAATATTGAATATTCATGATTTGTACAGATTTACAAATCCAAATGCTTCACGACTCTTTAGCAATGTCGCTCCAGTTTTGGTACATGTAATATTTATCTTTATTCTTTTCTTAAGGACATGGTCTGTTTAAATAGTCGTCTGCAAAACAGAGAGAGATGTCGCTTTAATATTGGAAAATCTAAGGATATCAGAAACCCAAATACGGTCACAAGTACAACAACTCCCACGCAACCTATGCTGACGGCAGATGTCCGATTGTCTACTGCGCATGTTCGTCTTCTGATTGCTGAATTCGTCTTCATTTTATCAATCTTTAAAGAATTTAAAATTGCTGCAATGTATTCTTCTGTCTTAACGTTAGTGGCATTTTGGCAAGGACAATCGCAGCTATATGTGCCTGAAAAAAACAATGTCCAAGTGTTACTAATTAACTGCATCAAAATAAATAATTATTTAATAATAGATGCGATCCGAGATTTAAGTCTGTGTTAACAAAGTCACGTGATCCATATGAACAAACCCATTACAGATGGTAGCATTCCAGATCGGAAGAAAAAATAGAAGTCAATCATCTTTTAATTTTAAATTAAAAAAGACTTAAAAGTAAATTTGCCATCGATACAATTTAAGTTGTATTCAAAGACAAAATTTTAAAACTGCTGAAATGCTGATATTATGTGAAAGACGTTACGTCACCACTGATATGAGGCAATGTTGGAAACATAAAAAATGTGATGCGCTCATTTAGTCTGAGCCTATAATCATATTTTTATACATTAATTCTTGTGGAACGTCACCAAAAGCTAGCGTGCAAATCACGACGTCATCGACATGTTAGAATTTATACAAAAATTGTGTTATTGCAAATTTCGTCTCTTGAAGAACTAGCTAGCGACATAATATGCATAATTAAAGTTCATATTAAATACTTTAATATAATATTCCATATACTAGTAAAAATTGTCCTTAATGTGGGCGCTTTAACATCAGACCCATTGACTTAAACTCAATTATTATGCTTTTGAAACGAAATTCGAAATGTGTCTAATATCTTTGAGCCAAGATAATTCTGAAAGTAAATATGTTTATATTGAAAGAACTTTATACATGTACTTAAGTATAAACTAATTTACTGGGACTAGACAGAGTTAATTCCTTCTTCCCGATCCTTATAACTGCCTAGCACGTCTTCAGGTGGCGGCTAAAGGACGACGTCTTGTAGGGATTGTTGTCAGGTAACAATGCCGAAAACCTGATCACAGACCACAGTGTGTAAAGTTGTTTTGAAATACTTCACATTTTGCACAACAAAGACCATTTTTGCACATTACGAAGACGTAGGCTAATTGTAGCGCTACAAAAGGTTAAATTCTTTCTCCGTACATAATAATGTATACTTTTGTCAGTGGCAGAAAAGAATTTATTCTTATTGCTCATCCCTTTTCCACTTTTATTTATTTCGTATTGTTCATCCACTTTCTTCTTTGATGAATTGTTTGTTAATTTGTTCTCGTACTGCATATAGATGAAATATTGCTTCCCAGATGTAAAACAATAAATCAATTAAACAATCAATTTTACTTTTACAATTTTTTTGTTTATTTTAATGGTGTTTACTGCCACTTTCATCAATTTGTCACCTATTTCGTGTCTTCTTTTTGGGATTTGAAGCCCTCGTTACAAGAGAAACCCACGAAGTAGGAAAATCTAGATTGTCGTAACTGTACGTAAAATGGACTAATCTAAGCGTAACCTACCGCCTACTGTTGATATTGTTTGTTTAGTTGTGACTGAGGATGACAATACGTCTGTTGCTAGTATTGATGATAGTGATTGCTTTATTGTACTTGAGGATGACAATACGTCTGTTGTTGATAGTGGTTGCTTGGTTGTGCCAGAGGATGACAATGCTTCTGTTGTTATTATTGTTGATAGTAGTTGTTTAGTTGTGCCTGTTGATGGCATTACGTCTGTTGTCAGTATTGGAATATAACCAGTTGTCCCGTAATCTGATGTTGTAACTTGCTGATTTAGTTTTAACGATGATTGCATTGGTGTTATGGTTGATAATTGTTCCGTTGTAGTTGATATGGCTTGTTCGGTAGTTAGGTCGATTGTTGAACAGACACATTTACTTGCAACGGTATTTCCACATTTATCATAAGTAGGAACTGTGATTGCTGAATTG
The DNA here is from genome assembly GCA_944474755.1 of Limnoperna fortunei. NCBI lineage: Eukaryota > Metazoa > Mollusca > Bivalvia > Mytilida > Modiolidae > Limnoperna > Limnoperna fortunei. Next base: position 33,565,279 of record OX104115.1, read on the forward strand.
TTGATTGTTACTACAAATATTAAAAAACCATGTAAATAGTGGTTCAGAACTTTCTATGCTTCAAAATTACACGTTTGAATTTAAACCTAAACTATTTAAAATACTGAAAGAACATAAAATGCAGTCTCCTAAATTATGCAACGATTTTCGTGATAAACCTTTTTAAGCGCACGGTGTTTACTGTGCACTTAACAATATTTATTCGTTTTCATCATTGCATTGAAAGAGAGACTGCCACTTATTTAACCTTAATATATTAATCAAATTTTCAATCTGCCACATATAGTTTTATACTTGTTTCACAGACTGTCGTCATTATAAATAAATTTTTATTAGGAGGATGAAACCGATCAACGTGCAACACAATTTTCTCCTACTTTCAGAGATTACAGAGAGGCTGGTTTAGCTCAATCTTGGCGCCATGTTTACGCCGGAGAGAAAGCTAGAACAGCTTGAAATCCTTCTCAGTTAAAGTTGAAGACGAGAACAATCCATCTCGTCAGGAACGATCTCGCTAAAACACTGCCTTTACTCGTAATTGATGACTCGGTCAAAGAGGTCCAGGTAAAATTAAAGACTAACTTCAATATACAAATATTTATGTAGAATTACGAGACTTTTTATTTATTTTAAAATTGCTTGCTTCGTATATATATCGATTGTAACATAAGTAATGGTGCTACTTACTTATACACCTGTACATACGTATAATAGTTAATAATAAGAAATCGTATACATCATATACTTATAATGACATACATTTTCTACCTGTAATATCATATGTCGTAAAAACACTGATGAAGCATGCTGTTTGTCGCTTTAATTATGTATCTAGATGTTGCTGTACAACTTATAAAACGAATATAAATATATAAGGAAAGAGTCTAACACGACAAACACGACGATACAGCATAAACAAAAAATAATATACAAGTCTAGAAGAGTATGGAACGATACAATTGACGGTGTTTTTGTCAAGACTACAGACTGACCAACGAATGGCCTTAATCATTGAGTGTCAATATAAATAAATGACGAAAACAAGTAATAAAATATTTGACTTGAACATTTTCACTTTAACTGAACTTAAAACTGTTATACATTGCTCCAACCATTCCGACCCAACCTTGTTTTGTTTTGTTTGTTTGATGGTGTTTAATGCCATTTTCAGCAATTTTTCAGCTATATCATGGCGTCAAGTATTTATTGGGGAAGGAAGCCGAAGTACCCGGAGAGAACCCCCGACCTGCATTAGGAAAACTGGCAATCCTTGCTAATTCAGATTGGAGTCGAGTACACCCTGCCTGCAGTGAGAACCGACCCCACTGGTAAAATATAATAATAATTGTTACCTGTAACATAACATCTGCGTATATGGGTGTCTTTTGTGTTGTCCATGACAATGTCAATGTCATTATAAAATGGATCATCATTGACATTATATGTTCTACATCTGTTGTCTATGATATTAAATAAAAATCCCCAGCAGAAACCGACCTTTGCAATTTTTTCACATAAGTCTATACACAAAGCAACAGTGGCACTACCAGGTGGAATTTCATCTAATCTTAACGCGTTTCCCCTCTTCAAAGGAAATGTTTCATAGCTGTGCCCAGAGCAGAAGTCTGCCGAATCTACAATATTTAAAAGCCGATTAATGAGAAGTATCAAATAATTGATTCTATATATGGACAATGATCAACAACGGCAATTACTGAAAATTCATACATTGCAATTAGTGTACTACATGTATTAACAAATTCTTATGTAAAGTGATGTTTGATGTAAATGACATCATTCCCATTCTTCATATTCATACCAGTATTATGCTTATACATTTCTGGACTCAAAGGTAATTTACAATCACAAAATTATGTATCATAACAAGTTACATTGGCGGTTTTTCTATTTTCTTTTTTTTCGAATACGAATTCAAAACAGAAATATATATTTCATTGATTGATTGGACGTTTTGTTGACGTCCAGCGAGCAGTATTTTAGCTATATACAGGACAAGAACAAGTTAACAAACAATAAATATATAAAGAAACAAGGAGGTCAAAGTGACAAAAAATTTATCATGCCTCTGTAAAAGTGGAGAATTTTTGTAGCGGCTAAAACGTCTTCTTACTGCCACCCACTGGGAAGCTCTGAGGGCTGAGCACTGGGAACACCCAGTATTTTACCAAATGTATAATTCATATAAACGAAACGAACTTAACATGTTGTAAATCAATGTTAGTGATGGATTTGAAGTAATGAAGAACATAATACCAAATATATGTGTTTGTTTGAATGTTGTTTAACGCCATTTTTATCGATTTTGTATTGTGGGAGGAAACCGGAATAACCGGAGAAAAACACCGACGTTTGCTCTGAAAACTGGCAATCCTCGTCAATTAAGATACGAGTCGAGCGCACACTGCCCCTTGTGAGTCAAATTAACATTTTTGACAAGTGCCAAGATCATGCAATTATATGTCATAATTTTCTGTAGAAATATACAGTTAAAATAAATGAAATTGCAGCATTGATTTTTGGAAGCTAACGGGATCCGTGGATGTCGAGTTTCGTTTTATTATAATATAATAATAATAAAACTCGAACCACATTAACGTCTCGGACACTGAGTGCCCAACACCAACTATACAAATATTTGATTATACATGTTCTAAGTTTTATGGAAGCCCGTACGTGCCACGGAAAAAAAAATTTATAACTTGTGCGCACGAGTTTGAAACTGTTGCGTACGAGTAACTAACTTGAGCGCACGAGTTTCATATCTTGAGCGCATGAGTTACTAACTTGAGCGCACGAGTTTCAAATCTTGTGCGCACGAGTTTCAAATCTTGTGCGCACGAGTTACTAACATGTGCGCACGAGTTTCAAATCTTGAGCGCACGAGTTTCAAACTTGTGCACACGAATTACTAACTTGAGCGCACGAGTTTCAAATCTTGAAACTCGTGCGCTCAAGATTTGAAACTCGTGCGCACAAGTTAGTAACTCACAAACACTGAATTTATCTTTTTTAAATCTCTTAATAGAGATAAATATGTTTACTTACTTTCCGGTATTTCACATAAGAAGGCCTTTAATACTGAGTTGCACAGTGCTATGTACCAGTCAAGTGTATTACTAGAGACAATTACATATGCACACATCTCACTAGAATTCAAACTAACAGATGGTGACCAGTTAACGTAGTCAGGCAAAGAACAGTTGCTGGTGGTCCACTTTCTCTCTATAGGGTTCCCTACAACGGTACTGTGTAGACCGATCCAAAACTCTATTGGAAGTGTACTGTAATTAAGTAAACAGACTCAATAACTGTATGCACTGTGGAAGTACTGAGCTAATACCATTTGCAAAGATAAAAAGAGAGTATCAAACTTTGCCAGCTTAATGGAAATAGGAACAATTTGTCCCCACTAAAACTGGGACTAAAATCATGTTTCGGAAAAACAATTTAGGAGGGAGATAAACTATAACAAAAGCAGCAGCTCTACTGACCTCTCATGAACGATTCCTGACCACAGGAGCTCCACCCCAGAACAGTTAAGAGGAACTCTTCCTCTGATTATATCAAAAGTTTCTAGATTTTTATGCATCTGTCAAGCTATTGCGAAAGTAAAAACTGACATGGTTGGAGTTACTGTAGTAATTTTTTTTCTTTCGCAATAATTGACAAGTCTAGAAACTTTTGATATAAATATAATTATTACATAATACATATTTTGCCTCTTTCCTATTGGCCTAAACCAATACACGTGACATTCCATTTCCTATCATATTGGTTTGCAAAAAACTCATTCAACTCAATAAAAAAACCATATTGCACACTCGTGAGAAATTTATGAATGGAAACACCCAGCACGTGCTGTTTCCTGCAACGGAAATACGATAGCCAATTAAATCTTCTTTGTTTAATCCCCTGAACCAATCAAAATTATCGTTCTGAATGATGTTCGGATTATGTTTTTGTTTGTAAACATGGTAACGTCATCCGGTGAACGTAATACGGATAGTTCTGGTGCTAATAAGCGAAGATTTACAGATATTACTAACTTGGAAATTAATGAAATCATTAAGAAAAGAGATGCTGTCAACACTCGCAAATCGACACAGCAAGCGATTAGGTTTTTTACGAAATATTTACGTGAAACGGATATGTCAGTTAGTTTGGAAACGGCAGACCCTCGGGAATTGGACTCTATTCTTTGTAAATTTTATGCACAGCAAGGACTGCGGATGGGACATTATACAAGAAATAACCACTGCAAGCATTTCATCATGGATTATGTCGATATTTTACCGATTTTCGAGAAATAAACATTATGAAAGACAGTCACTTTCGGAAAAAAATCCTGTATATTCCATTTCGTGGCTCAATAAATTATGTAATAAAACAATTACTACACTTGAACTTGATCAATATGAGGTTTTATGGAGAAGGGTGGAATAATATTGAACTCGGATTCGCCTCGTTCAATATTATTCAACCCTGCTCCATAAAACCTCATATTGATCTCGTTCAAGTGCAGTAATTGAATATTGTTCGACGTGCCAAAGCGCGCCAAGTTTAAAAGGGAAAATAACAAGATAATTGTTCGACATGCAAAAACACGTCAAATCTCGAAAGAGTTATTTTCCTAGGTGCGGACCTAGGAAAAATAACCCTTTCTCGATTTAATAATTATAAATATTACCTTTGCTAAAGGCCATAATTGTATATTATTATACTTTACTATTGAAACCAGTACTAAAACAAAATAGATATTATGACTGCTTTTCCTCGCTCAAAACTTCACGAAGGTAAAATAACTGTCTGGGAATTTGCACGTACACAAAACAACTAGTTATGTGTTCGACGTGCCAAATTTGCAAGGTGAAATAACAATTAAGGACCTCGGAAAAATAACCCTTTCTCGATTAAGTAATTCGTTAAACGCCGTAATTGTATAATATTTCTTAAGTAACAAATAACCAAAAGTTATCAAAGTAATAATTAAAGAAGGGACTGCAATGGACTGCAATGAATAGTCAAGCCAATTAATTCAATCTCTACCCTCCGGTTATGTATAAGTTTTGAAGAGAATTCCATATAAATGCATGTATATCACAACGAGGAAATAATCAAAACTAGGGGTAACTAGAAATCTTACGCTTACTACAGGCTGTAATCATGCAAGATAAACCAATCGGGTATAACCTAGCAAATTAACGTATAGATTATTTGTATATGTAGAAATTTTGATCTCAATGTAAATGTCTAGCATTAAAACGAGGCAAGAACAAATTGTTAATATCTTACTTATATGCAAAATAGCCATTACCCTATTCATTAAACGTAAATCTCGTTAAGCTGTCTTAAGCTTTTATTAAAATTAACATTTAAAGCTGTACCAGCTTGTGCTGGTAAAATTTTAATTACCATCTACGCAACACTTTTGATAAATCATCAAATGAAACGTTAGGATTAAATAGCAATAAATTTCTATTTTGTGAGTTCTATTCTTTCCAATTATTTCTTATCGTCAATAAACTATACACACATACAAGAAAAAAATCTGCTGATTATAAACGATTATAAACGTTCCCAAATGGTTAAATAGTTAAGAATAAAAGAAACCGATAAAGGCAATTGAAAAGAGAGAGAGACAAAGTCTTGATCAACAAATTTTCAGAACTGTTTTTTGTAGATGATGGAAACATGGCACAGATATGTGTTCTTGTTTAAAAAATACTCATAGAAGTATAATTCTAATAAATACATACGCATCATTGAAAATCAAATCCGATATTTGTTTTTGTAGTATCATGTTTTTCGCTTTTCTATTGATGGTAACTAGGTTTTGACCTATACTTTCGCAGTAATGGTTGGCATCGTTCCAAGTCAACTTAGTCAAAAACATAGTGGTGTCAGAGGAATCCACGAGACAGTCTGCAAAAGAAAAGCTACGTGTTTATATTATACGATCAATTATCGATATAATAATGAGGTTAACTTTTTTTTCAACTTATAATGTGGTTCGTAATAAGTTTATTAAAGAAATTTATCTAGCAAAATGTATATACGAAATTAAAGTATATATAGGAATATTTTATGATTTTCTTATTTAATTTTAAATAAACTTGAATAAAAGAATGAAAAAAAACAAAGAAGAGCTTACCAAATGCAATCAATAGTTCAATTATCATCAATAAAGGTAAAACAAAAAATCACCAAAAAAAAAAAAAAAAATGAAAAACACAAGAATACGACGGCTAAAACAGATGCATTACAAGAGTCATACGAAACGTTACATGTATATGGCATTGCGCATCTTGCATGTTGAATGATTTATTACAATCCTTCTCTAGTGTATTACCCTAACAACAGAGACTAAACCATAATGAAGAACTAATACAAGCCTTTATTATTTCGGAACACCTACACATAGATACCAAAAGGAAAGATACAAAAAACAAAACAGAACCAAAACAAAAAAAAAAAAAAAAAACGTAGCATGAATATATGAAGTCTGACCATGACTTAAACTGACTTTAATTTAGAAAAATACAACAAAAAGTATAGTTAAAGACCGTTGAAGAAAAACCGTAAAGGTTAAAAAAAAATCCGATGCAATTCGTTGTAATATATTATATACTTAAAAGAATAAAGATATTTTATCGAAAAAAACGGCCGAAACTAGCAGTGAACCTTTTCTTATATGCTACCAACCTTACGTACCTTGAAGACAAACGGAAAGTCCTAATACAAATATAAGAATATGTCGTTTCATCCCTGTAAAAAAAAAATAGTAAAATTATGACGTCATCGTTGCGTTTTAGCAGCGTAAGATATGAGATTTCGCTTTATTCTATTAATAAATTAATGTACATGAAAAATGTAATAACCCACCGGATACATTACATGCAAGTATAAATACATATTAATTCCACCTTATATGAAAATCCAGGATTTCACTGGATAAGAGTTATGATATTTTTCTGCAATTTTATGACGATGTTTTTCTCTGTGCCTTGAAATATTTGTTCCACCATTTGTGTTTTGCCGTGGTACATTTCAAATATACAACGGTATGTGGGAAATACCTGTTTTAAAAATTAAACACAACGAAATTAACAGCATCAGCATCGGCATCAGCAGACGGATTAAGTCTAAAGAATTTTAAAACTCTATTCAGTCGAATCTGTATGCCCGAAATATTAAAACTGCGTCATATGGATTTCATGACGATTAAACAGTATGAAAGATTAAGGATTAATTAACAATGTGTATTAGTAATCAGATCCGCAACTTTACTGTTTATTTACCAACGGGAAACATATTCGATGGAATTAAAGTAATATATTGACATGAATATAAATTATCATCATTTCAATTCCAATATATCAATTTAATTAATTACAGACACAGAGATATATAAGTGTACAGTTGTAAACAAATATGTTTTATTGGATTTAAAATAATTACCACTAAATACGTTTAATGATGAATTAAAAAAAATATTTCGGTAAATAGATATTAACAACATATCTATAGCTATGTGCGACATCACGTGACTTATTATACGACGTGTATGTGTCAGCCGTATTGGATTTTCCACTGAACAGAAAAACATAGGGACTATTAAAATAACGGAGATATTTTGTAAAATACATGAAATAGACATGTTTTACTAATTAGTCTTGGTTCTATAGCCTGTTATTTTTTGAATGATATAAATGCTATCAGTTTAAATTACTTGCAAAAATTACTTCCCATTTTGTCTGAAAAATTTTTTTTTTCTGCCTTGTTGTAACATTGTTTCAAAGCGAAATAGTCAATTGAGCACCACTTCAAACTTGAATTGTGTAAAAACAGCTGATGAAAACTATGTTTTGCACATATTACAAATAATAGACACATTTGTTTTTTTGTTCATTTTTACATTTTAAACACTTTAATTGCGGATCTTTATACTTCCTATTTCATTTTAAATTTAAAATTTGCGCATTTCACAATTTTTTACGCTGCGGATACTTCTGCGTTCAGAGCAGGTTGTGTGGCATGGTCTGAGTATTTCACAGAAAAGATTTTAAATCGGAAGGAAATATTTTAACAATTAAACATGTTAAAATAAACGTATAGTATCTTACCTACAAAATACGACCATTAGAAAGAGTAAAATTTTCTACTGTTTCTTTGTCCTGTCTTGCGTTGAAATGTGGTAAATGAACTTTGTGATATACAATTATAAAATTATTTCTATAAAAGTTACTTACAAAAATATACCCATTTGTGTTCGCATTTTTCTCAGTTATCAAGGTATTTACAATGCAAGTTTTAAGGAATAAGCATTCTGTACGGAGAATACAAGTTTATGACAGTACAAGCTTTATCAGGATGACACAGCATGGTTTAAATATCAACACTTTTAAAGTGTTTAAATACACATCTGTCACAAATGTTTATTAGGTAACTATAATTTATTGCTAATTTTGTGTGATTAAAAAAATATAAACTATAGTAATAGTTTTGGAGAAAAATAATGATGCAATAGAGAAAACTATAACCGAGAAACTCCATAAATTAATTTAAAAAAGATATAAAATATTGAAAAAAGGTCTAATATTAATAAAATGAAAAAAAACAATTTTTTTTCAAATGTTGAACCGTGAATAAACCATTTCTGGATGATATGACAATGAGTAACTCGAAGGATGTCCGATTCTTGGCAGGGTTTGCTTACTTTGCTTGTCTATGTCTTACTCGTCCAGAGACCCTGAGTGCACCAATATGTTTTTGTGGGTTTGGGTTATTCACTTTAACTTTTGTGTTTTCTGTTTTGTTTCGTATTGTATATGTATGTTTTAATCCGAATTTGTAATAGTTCCTTAACTTCCTGCTATTTTTCTCACATTACGCAGTTTCAAGTAGGTATAATTATGCGTCATCGACTAGAGACATTTTCAGTAATGTTGAAAAGCATGTAGACAATATTTTCTAAAACGAAATCACCACTTTAATTACGAAAAATTTACTTTGCCGAATTTGTATATGAACGTACAAGCAAATGTATTATTAACATATTTTTTTTTCTGTCATGAAAAAAATAACTAAAGTTTATAAAGTTCCTTGACTCAGTTTATCATTTTTTGACCCTTTCCCTATTCAAAGGAAAGTCATTTATAGAAAGAAATTGCAATGTGGGTGGAGTATCACTGTATCAAATTTAAGATATAACTGTTCAAATTTGACCCGTTAATGTTTTGAGTGTTGCGCCAGATTTTTTTCTTCAAGTTGTAGTATAATTTACAATCAACAGAAAATACCCGTTTTTTTTATATATAAGTATTAAATTTAGTAATTTGAAAGTATCACCTTACGAATTAACTTTAAACAGAAAATCTACATTACTTCAATTTAACTCGGGGACAACGAATGCAACAGCCGGCCTCGGTTGCCAATTGGTGCTCGACTGCAGTCCTATGACAAATTATCAGTTTTCCTACTGAAAGTCAGGTGCATTCCACGGATATTGTACTGTAAAAACTGAAGTGACCATACTATGTGGGTTCACAGTGCTCGACCCACAGAGTTGCAACGCGTACCCAGTGGCGGATATAAGGGATGCCTTCTCGTAGGGGGTTGTTAGGTCATAACAACGGTAGCACAGTGGGTAACATGTTGGCAGAGTGCCACGCTCATTGCAACAACCCCTTTTGTAGATTTCGATAAGACTTTTATACAATACTAATACAAAGGGCTAAATATTTTGCCCGACCTATACCCATATTTTTCGCTAGTGGCAGTCCGAATTTTTGAACTTTGGGACTTGTAGTTTGTTAACTAATTCTCTTCCTGAATATACCTGAAATACTGCTCGCTGTACATAAAGCAAACATCTAATCAACCAACCAATGAAAACTAGACGCCATGATAAATCTGAAAAATTGCCAACAATGGCGTTAAACAAATTTTAAACAAAAATGCAAATATTCAAAAGTTACCGAATCTTAAAAGATAAGTGAATTGATATAAATAAAACGTATTGCAAGAGAAATGCACAAAGTTCGTTAGATGTATAAACTAACTTAAGTATATATAATTTGTTAATAATTCTAGATCATTACGATACTTACCCCAGGCTCCTTTTTATTTATAACTTTTTATAGATATTCTTTCCTTATATACTACACGTGTTTGTACATAAAAAACTATTTTACGTGTTTTAATTATCTCCCAACAAATAAAAACAAATCTTCTTGTAATAAAAAATCATCCGTTAAACCCTGTAAATACACCGAAATAATAGACTGAATTTTGTGTGAATAATATTAATTTACATATTTTATTTGTACAGCTCTAACCTAAGATAAGAATTATAGAAAATATCACTGCTTTGTCGTGGAGAATTACAGCTGCTGGGAAAAACGAGAAAAAAAAACAAAGAAAATAAATCAAAAGACTTTTTCCGCTTAAAGGATGTTTATTTGGAAGGATTACTAGTTTTGTTTACTATACAAACCTTTACAAGCCTTGTAATCGTCTTATTTTAATCCGTATTGAAAATGGAAGCTTACATATTCCGGTCAAAACTGCTTTGACTGAAAGATACTTCTGAGAGTATAATAATTGGTGATAAAACAAAGGGCATTTTTCTTTGTTTTCATAACAATGAACTGTAATAAAAACAGGACATTTAAATCGTGATGTCTATGAGCATATTTTTTTAAATTAAAGCATTACAATATTTCTAATTGACAACACATGCAAACGGGAATAATAAAAGTAAAGAAGAAAAAAGTGAATGAAATTTTTGTTGATGTTGAGAAAACAAACTATTTACAACACATGCAAACGGGAATAATAAAAGTAAAGAAGAAACAAAGTGAATGAATTTTTTTTTATGTTGAGATAACACATTTTTTCTTGCGGTGTAAAATATCAAACAACAGATGATTGGACACAATTACATCGCTGAAAAAATGGTAACAGTTACACACCTAAAATAAATAAGTAAATATTAATTAGTACTAGGCATTGCGGTTATCATGACTGCACTTATTATCTGTATTGTTCTCAATTATTGGCTCCGGTGCATTGACTCAAACCAGTGAAGCAGAATCTGCTGTTTTGCATACGGAGAGCTCTCGGACGTCCCACACTTCCATCAAAGTCTACATGGCGTAAGAGGTAGAGGATTCTCGGACTAATCATTGACATGCATGTACTTAGCATTTATAAGTGCATATACATGTACAGTATACGAGTGTTTTAATTAATGTTCCTTAGTTGTTTATTACAACATAAAGTAAATTGTACAAAATTTTAGGATAGAATTTAGAATGGCATTTGTTTGTCTGAAAATACAATTCGAGTCTGAAAAAACACGCAATATTAGAAAAGATTAACAGAGTACTATTTTTAGCGATTTAAGCATCCATACCCTTAAGCGCAGATACTCTGTGAGACTAAATGGTCTTTTTAAACTGTATTAAAGTAATTCTAATACGCTAGATTTCATCCTATGAACAGAAACAAAAACAAACATAAAAAGATTTCAAAATAAATGAAATATTATATTTTTATTGAAAATTATTTATTGAACAAAGAGAAGTAAAGGGTGATAATTGTGGTTTCGATTCCATAATTATACGCTATGTTTATATCCAATGAAATGTAAAAACATAACTCGGTTGTGTCAAACGTACATATACACGACGTAAATGTTGCCTTTCTAGGGTAATGAAGTAATTACATTCTTACATTTTAATGGGAATTTGATATAGATAATATTTATGTATATAGTTAATTACTTTTACTTTTTGATTTTACTTTGTTTCGTTTAACTACCCATCCTCACAAATCAGGGCTTCTGTGTCCACGAACCCCTGACAAACTTAGCTAGGAAATTCCCGGGCTAGAAGTCACTATTTTGATTGGCTACATTGTACCTTAATGTAGCCAATCAAAAGCTCGCTTTCATTCACGACTTGGTTAGGGGATATCCCGATGTCGATTGTAATTAAACCAAACGGATGTGTTGCGTAGACCACGTGAAAATCAGCGTATTTTGTACAGTAGTGTTTATAGTTTGTTATTACCGCGTTATTATTTAGTTGCGTTACGTTTTCTTCACACTCCAGAATGAGTAAGAATGACTACTGTCAAACACCTGCTTCTTTCAAGCAATTTCATTAGTTGATATTTTAAAGGATTGACGTCATACGAAAATCTTCTAGCCCGGGAATTTCCTAGCTAAGTTTGTCAAGGGTTCGTCGACACATGTGGACACAGAAACTCTGACTTGTGAGGATGCCCTAAAACATAAGGACAGATTAACACTAGCTAAGTTAAACATTTACAAATACTAATAGAAACAGCACATCGACATTGATCAGTTTTGACATCAAAGAGACGGATCTAGACATTCGGAAATAGGCGGGCAAGTTTGTTTTACTCTAACATAGTGGATCAACTGCAAAAAAAACAATTCCAATATTCAAAACAAAAATGTATGAGCGCTCAATACACTCCCCATTTTCGTACTGAATATAAAATTGAAATTATTATAGCATATAGTGTTCTTATTAGATTGCTTTAGATTGCATGTATATATGCATCAAGTTTTATTTAATGTTTTAATTTGGGTACTTGTCACGAATATAATATGTTGATCGTCAGCATGTGCTTTATATGATTTGTTTGGTTCAGTAGAGTTTACCTACACGTTAAGCAATTTTTCAGTTATATCATGGCGTCCAGCTCTACCGGAGTACCCGCAGATAAACAAAGGACCTTAAGCAGGATTATGCCGTTATATATGTCGTGCGGTGTGTAAAGTGAAAAAAATGAACGGTCGTTATGTATGTTTTGCGTTCTGTATAGTGACAAAATCTGACAAGTCTATGTGTATGTATGTCGCACGGCTTGTATAGCTGATTTGGCGTTAGGTAAGTCGTGCGACGTAACATGTCTTAATTTTTTATACATATTTTAATAGAACTAAATCTGAAATGGAGTGAATAGCAACCACATCCTACATATATCCTCTTCATTTCGGCAACGTTCAATAGAATAATGGAATAATATAGACATCAATTATTCAATTGTACATATTTCAGTGATTGTGTAATAAGAAAGATAACTATTATTATCAATGGTACAAAATTAAAAGAAAACATGAATAAATGAGATATCTTGTGAAAAGTAAATAACTACAACAGTAGTTGCCCTTTTGTAGTTTAGTTTGTAGAAGTTGTTTACTTCAAACAATCTGGACTTTGAAACTATATATTTATAATTTTAAGGTGATCATGAATGTGGGACAAACAATTTCAATTCTTATATAAAATTTACTAGAGGTTCACAATACTGTATACGTTCTAACAAACTGCGTATTATACATTATACATGTACCACATTATACAAAGATACCAAATTGATCTGTTAATTAATTAATTATGTATAATTATTTTGTGTTTCACTCTTGATTTAACATATGTACAGAAAAAAAGAACATTTATAATTGTGTTAAAGATCCCAGTCGAAACAAAGGATATGAAAAATGTCCTGTAGAAGTGATAAACGTAAAGCATTAATAAGATTTAGCTGTAAAACAGAAATTTGACCCATATTATTTAACTTGTGGGCGAAATTTGCCAGAAAACAAGAACAAATTGTCGCAAACAATTGATAAAATGTAGCTATAAAACTGTACTTTGACCCATTTCATTTAACGTGTGGCTAAAATTCCGCTTGAAAAAATTGTCCCGAACAATAGTAAGCGAGGACGTCGCACGGAAAAATATATATTCGGAACCTTTATCTTTTTTATACGCTTTTAAATATACATTTAAACCGCAGATATGCCTGTGGTTGTTCAGCTTTTATTCTGCAACATTATGACATCACTTACTTTAATTGATCCCTTTTGTAACGCTTCTGATGAGCCTTGATTATACGAAACACGAGTCTGGCGAAGTAAATTTTACAACCTTGGATTCTTTGATAACATTTAATTTGCAACCACTAAGGGCGAAGCCTCTACTGGTGGACGTTCTTTTTTATACGCTTTTAAATATACATTTAAACCGCAGATATGCCTGTGGTTGTTCAGCTTTTATTCTGCAACATTATGACATCACTTACTTTAATTGATCCCTTTTTTAACGCTTCTGATGAGCCTTGATTATACGAAACACGAGTCTGGCGAAGTAAATTTTACAACCTTGGATTCTTTGATAACATTTAATTTGCAACCACTAAGGGCGAAGCCTCTACTGGTGGACGTTTACTTTCTGAGGGTATCACTAGTCCATTTATCCCAATTCGATGCTGACAAGTTTTCTGTTCACAACGATTGTATATCTTTTGCCGGATCTAGTATAACGTGTTATACAAAGGCTCTACAAAATCTGAATTGTTTGAATTATAACTATTGATTGGGTATGAGCGTCTCTGATGATCGTTGATTAGGCGAAACAAGCGTCTGGTGAAATATATTTAATATCATTGAAGACATTTAATCTTTTTATCATCAAATCAAACTATTTATTGTTTGTTAAATGATGTTTTTTTTTTAACAAAACTGATGTAGTAATTTGTTCTTTGTTTAATGGCATGGGGTTCAATCAGCCTATAATATATCTTAAAAATTTCTATTCAAGACAGATAACCTTCAACAAGCGGTATTTCTGCTACGTTCCTGATAACACTCAGTTAGGACGTAGTTGAACATGACAATACACAATAATTGCATATATTAATAAAGTGTCTTAATTTATCATATAAGAAGTTGTTAATATACTTTTTCAAGTTTCTAGCTTTTTTGCAACCGCTTTCAATTTATCCAGTCATTATTTTTTTTAAAGTTCTGTTTACATTTTTCACATCAGTCCTCATCAACCCTTTGGTTTTTGTTGTTCAGATGTACTATCCGTATTGTAGGTTTTCTTATGGATCACATGATCATTACAATGCGTACTACAGTAATGTTTACAACTGAGATGCTCGCTTTTAAAGCTACCAGTACTTATTACATCAGGAGGTCGTAAAGTCTCGTATTTTACTTTGACAGTATTCATTTTCTACTACAAAGATAATATTTCGCAAAACAGGAACTATTTTTACAACTCGATAGGCGGGTTTCACTACACAAAGGGATTCGACATCGAGTAGGATTTAGGACAGGGTATTGTCTACACTGGCCTTAAGGGATAAAAATTACGTTTTTTTCCAATATAAATACTGACAACATTATATAGCATCAGAATTTTGTGAATGCTATTTGAACAAACAAATATACTACTATTTTGATTCTTTTGGTACCTATCCTATGCATTTAAACATTAATTAATGACGTCAGTCTACTTAATCGACCAGAGTTTCAGAAAGTACTGTATTATTTTATTGGCGACGATTCGACATTTTTACGACTTAAAATAATTGATGAAATTTTGCCTCCATTTAGTTTTCACATAGTTTTTTGTTGGCTTAGGATTGCTTACTTTCTGTCGTTGTGGGTTTGTTCTTACTTCTAGCAAAATATGTTTGTATGAATACGGGTTTGTGATAATCCTTGGACTTCGACACTAGTTGTTTAGTAGGTTTCCTTGCTATTGATTTTGTTTTAATTAAACAGACACAAATTCTACAGACAATTTTATTTTGTACAGATAATTAAGAAAGTTACAGAAAGTTAAAATAAACATCAATAAATTTAAGCACAGCAAATAAAAGTTACAAAACCTGAACGCTGTTTTAATTAAAACTAAATCTTACATGATTCTAAAACTACCTGAACTTATTTTTGCATAAATAGTTTCCAATTAATTGAGAATTTTGTTCTTGGTAATTCTCAAACCGTTTTGAATGGTCTGAACGTCGCAAACGTCTACACGTATTGCTTACATCGACTAGTATATTTATATCTATTGTTTTTTAACGTGCACTGAGAACAAGTTAAAGAAACATCTATGTTTATCAAAACATCTTCATTTTCTAATTTTTAGTTAGTCTGCTTGTATCTAGCCCACATGTGTATGGTCAAAAGAATTAGTTTACTTTCAAACTAAATATAATTTCTTCTGTCATCTCGTTACTATTGTTTTATTAGATTTCGACAGAAACTTTCAGTCACCAGCTATACATAATTTTACCCACGATTTAACTTGGTTTTCCGTGTTTGTTCACAGCTGCTGTTTGTGTATACTTCTGCCATGTGTTTGGATAATAAAATTCATTTACGATCTACTTTTAAATTATCAGATTTTAACATATTCAGTTTCCTTTAACAATGCGAATAAATATAACAAATATCTTATTTATAAGGTCTCTATTTCGGTTATAAATATTATCTAGGGACATGACGTCAGTTTATACTTTATTTCGAAAAAAAATTATTTATATAATTATATTTTAATAATTTCATTAAATCAGTTAATATCAAATGTTACAAGGGCATCAGAATCGTCAATACACCCAAAAAACGAACTATTTAGATATGTTTCTTAAAATGGAGATGAATTTTGCAATTACAGACTGACAGTCAAGAAGTATTAGAAAACTGAAAACTCCTACTAATAAAGCCATTCCCATATATCCAATACAGGCAGATGATGGTCGAGGGTCGCTTGCAGATGTAAGCTTTCGGGTTGATGCTGAAGTTTTTGTTTTATCAATTTTGATGTCGTTCACAATTTGTTGAATGTATTCTTCAAGGGTCAAATTCGTTGTTTCGTTTGTACATGTGCACACACAGTATGGAAGTTTATCTGGAATAGAAAACTTAGCAAAATTGTTGCTAGTAGACATTTGTAGATACAAAATACAGCGAAAAAAGACAAATAGTTAAAAAAACTTGATTTATGAACAACATCCGGCGTTGTGTTCCTTTTGGTGTGTTATATTTGTTTTCTGTTTTTTTGTTTTTTGTTTTTGTTTTTCCCCTGACAGTAGTCGTAAATAGATATAAGGACTGTATTGATAGAAAAGCCATTATTGTGCCAAATATACACTACTTAGTAATAAAAGTGAACCTCTTATGCATTTTCCGAGATTATTTTGTTACCTTTTGTACTTTGGGAGTTTGAAGTATTAGTTGGTGTAGAAACTTCCAGTGAGTTGTTTGTAGTAGGACTATCTTGAGTACTCATAGTTGTCGTTGTTGAGCTTTCAGTAGACATCTGTACATTGATATCTGTCGATTTTGAACCTTCTGTTGAGGTGTATATAGGTGACAATATCGATGCGTAGCTTGTTGTTGATGTGTTTGTGGTCATAGCTGTTGTTGCAGAGCTTTCCGTGAACATTAGTGCATTTGTTGATATCGTTGAAGTGCTTGATGTCGACGTGTGTGCAGTTGAAGCTAGCGTTGTTGAGCTTTGTGATGACGTTTTTGTAGTTGTATCTATTGTTGTGGAAGGTTTTGTTGTTACACATGCAGAACAATTGCTTACTACTGTTCTGCCACAAGGGTCATACGGAGGTACTGTTAAAGTCGTCGAAACTGTCGTGACTATAAAGTGTAAATATAAAGAAAACAACGTTTTAGGTTCTTACCTGAGCACAATTTTCTTCAAATGTACCAATTGTACGGCTGCGTTCGTGTAGTAAAACAACTAAATATTCTTATGTATTAACATATTTTGAGATTTTTATTATGTGTTGAATGACAAAGGAGCACCCTTTATCCCCCAAATGGGACGCCCTTGACAGCGACTTATGAACCTAAGCAGTACCTTGCCATTACATTATTGAAAGTTCTTAATGAAATTTAAAATTAAACAAAAAGAATCTATTTGTAAGAAAGGAAACAATGATTTATTTCTACATATTAATAAACATGTGTAAGGGTTCCAAAAATAAAAAAAATATAAAATAGTGTTATAATTTTGTGGCTGAAAAGAAATTTATATTATATTATTACAAAATTATTATACACATTGTAGCATTTTAAAACAGCGCAGTCATCATGATGCTGCGGTTACATGTTATTTTATCACACAATTGATGGTTGCCTTGATAGATTGCGCAAAAGAATCTTAATGCAGAAAAAAGCTAAAAGAATTGTTTAAAATCTTACTTCTTTATAATATCTTTACGTGTGAAAGTAAGACCAATGGTCAATATACAATTGTAAAGTCAAAATTTAAACTTTTTAATGCATCAAATTTAAACGTTTTAGTCGTAAAAAATAGGCAATTGTCAATTGGTAAAAACCAATAATTTAAATAGAAATGATTACATTTGATCCCACGAAAACAACTGTACAGATTGAAATTGCTGTTAATTGCAACGTTGAGAATGTCTAACGGTACAATTTGGTCAAAAAGCTGGCATCTAGTATTTACTAAATCATACACAAATCCCCAACAGAAGCTGGTAGTTGTTTTGATATTACAGATGTCTTTACAATCGTCGACGGAAGCTGCTGTTATTATTGTACCTGTGCCTGCGTTAGGGTGGACTCCAGGAAAGAGTACGTAGGAGCAAGGCGAAACTGAAGTACAAAAAATTTTAATGTTATTGGCACATGTAGCTGAAGATTAGAAGAAATGTTCTTTCAATCATACCAGGAATAAAAAGCATTTATGCTTCACAGCCACCAATTTTGATTTGTCAATTTGCTACATATTACATAATAATTGACACATGATTTCTTTTACATGCACATATATTATAATACAAAACCTTTACAGCAACCACAGCTTAAATCTTTAAAAATTTCAGTGACTAGTGTCTTCACAAAACTTTTTTTATCTATGATCTATGTCACGTATTGTTTATAAATCCTGAAATCTCTACCCTCTACATAAAATTCCTTCAATTCAGTTCGTGCGATGTTTTCTGCTTTGCATTTCTAGTTCTAAATGTTTAACATTGGAGTGTGAATTCTGTGAATTAATTATTGATAAGATTATAAAACAAGCATTTTCTATTTCTGAAAACTTTAAACAGAAACCTTGCTGCCACATTTGAAATAAAACAAATATCGGTTACTCATGCAATTATGGAAAAACATAGATACTCAAAGTGTGTTTATTAACGTGTTTACTAACATATGAAGCCAAAAAGTGCTTTGTGTCAGTACATATTATATAGCCTACAGAAAATTAGTACTTTTGATTTACCTTAAAAGGAACGTTTGATTCTAAGTTATATCTTACTTTGATCCTTTTCGCACATAAACGGCATCATGATCGTATCACAATTTGCTAAAGACCAATCCATTTTAGCGGCATTGACGTTGGTACATTCTCCATTATTATTATCTGTAAGTGACCACTTTTCGTATCCTGGCACTGAACAATCTTTGGTCCATTTTCGATCTGCGGTATTAGTAGAATCAGGAGAGTGCAATCCTATCCAGTATTTTGAAACGTCACTAAATATAGAATAATCTGATATTATATTATTGCCCAAAGGCTTTAACCATTTAATCAAGTATTGCATCAACAGCTGACTATTGCTATTTCCCAAAGTAAATAACACATCTAAATAAAACCCCATTTATAATAATGTCTTAATTCAATGTTAATAGTGACAGTGACAAGAGAAAATAGTATAAACATTACATAATTAGATTATTATAACATCAATTCTCAAGAAAACCAGTTGGGTTTAGGTTTAAGAACATTGGTGTAACTCTAGCTAGTATTTCACTCAGGTCTACAAAAAAAACCCGTATGCAACAGCCCGGATGACAGAAAAAAATAGTATTGACACTATTTAACTCAAGACGTATAAAACCCGAGGCGATGCAACGTTTTGGCATTTTTGACAATACAAGATATAGTTAGTTTTATAGGTATTTAACACGCCCCATTTTAGCTATATCATGGCGTCTATTTTTTACTGGAAGAAAGGCCGGAGTACCCAGAGAAACCCTAGACCGTCCGTATGAAAACTGGCAATCCTTGTCAATTATTATTGTAATCTTGCCCGCAATATGACTCGAACCCGCAATCTCAGTGTTCAGACCACGTGATCAACAGAAGACGAACTACCTTAACCATTCGGAAACCGAGACCCCTACACAAATTAGAAATAAGTACATAAAACGCAATATATAAATTTTATAACATAAAGACGGACATGCATATGCAGGGTTAAAATGACAAAAACATGAAAATATTTCACAAATGTCTGTGACTGAATGGTGTGTATAGTTTTAGTGTGAACTGTAAGTAAATGTTTTTATTGTAAGTGTGTTCTTTCTATATAACTTTGCAATATTGAGTTATTTTGTTCTTGAATGTTTCAATAACAAATCAATCTTAGTCGACATTCGAGAATGAAACCCTTAAATAATAGGTTATAATAAATTAGAGTGTATCCTATTTAACAGGCTTCCGAGGACTACAGATCAAGATATAAAACATTTTTTGTTTTATTATTCTATTCCCGTATAAGTGGTTTTTTTCGCGTGGGGCAAATTTAGCGTTTTTGTTAAAAAACTGTGTGAGTTTATTTTGGCGTAATGTAATTTTCGCGGTCCGTAATCATAATGAATAACTCTATAATTTGTCTAAATATTTCGCGAGTTTTTATTTTCGCGTCCCAACTTTTATCGCGAATATAGCGAAAATTATATCACCGCGAAAAAAAAACCACTTATACGGTATATACATGCGTTACTAACATACTCAGTTGAGTCCACTGAAATAACTGTTCGCCAGCTTTGTAGATGAAACTTTGTATTTAATTATAAACATAATTTTTCGTGAATCCGACTTGTGTAACCTTAATTTTTTAAAATATGACTCAACTTTTGCATCATTTGTAGTAAAGATCATTATTAATCTAATATATATTATAATATACTCCATATATTTACAGATAAAAGAGCCTTTTCATCCAGATCTCACCAAATTTAGCATCACTATCAATAGTAAGAAGACTCTCGTTTATACTTTCACAGTAGTGGTTGGCATCATTCCATGTCAAAGGATGTTTATATAGTGTAATATCAGATCCAGCCTCAGCCAAAAATTCTACAAAAATATTTGAAAATGTGATCTTTACATACATGGTTTAATTGTTTATGTGAAAGTTTGGGGCTATGCGTTTGGTGCTAATACCATATATGTAACTGACAATTTGTTTGGACGACTAAAGAAATACTCCGAAATAAACTTGAACGTAGATGCCCCGGGCTTAAGAAAAAATACATCCCAGATTATCTATCTACCGCCTAAACCAACTCCCTTAAAAGTTGTGCACGGTGGTGTGTGTACATATGCTTACGCAGGAAATGTCCGTCTGATAGCGCTTTTTATAAATTCGACATAAACAAGTCGTAAAGTGTAAATAACGTTCGCAATGCCACAAGAAGGATATGCATGTCTGATATATTATATATTGAAACGATATGAAATATTTATCGAGAATGTAATGTCTGCATGTATCCTTCGTCAGGTACAGAGGATCAGGTTTTTACATGTTTGTTTTTTGACATGCTTTAAATATTTGTAAAATTAAATATATTATTGAGCAATGGGTAAAATGCCTTCATGTGTTTTAAATATATTATAAAATTATTCAAACAAAGAATATTGTTATACGTTTTAAAGTAAAATCATCAACAGATGGCTTTTTAAAAATCAGATACACTTATAAGCAATCTACTAGAAATACTAATTCAAAGGTATTTTAGCTTATTGGGTGAGTAATATCGTACCGAAAGTCTTTTTGTCTGTTAAAAAGAATAATTTATAAGTTGTATTTTTTTAATTTTCTAACTTCTTAAACCTACACCTATTGTTCTTACAGTTATTTGTTTACATGTGAAAACTATAATAAACATTATAAATAAAAATAAAGTTATAAAGTTGATGTTGATCTAACTTTTAAGATTTTAAGATTGGTTATAAATATTGGTTATTGTCTTAAGGTGACGACGTTTTGATTGACGACTTCAAGCCATACCCATTTATTCCAAGAACCACAATTGATCATTCGCTTAAAGTCATTGGGCCTCCGTGTACACATGGGTTAAGGTCCACTTAGACTGTTATTTTAGGCTTAGTGCGGTCTTAGTTGAGCTGAACTACAACCTTGATTGCAAGATTGTCTATTCCGGCTTCATACCTAATAAAAAATGGACGACAAGATATGGCCAAAATTTCTGAACGCTGAACCACGTTAAACCACAAGGAAACAAAAGAAAAGTACTTAAGTACATTTTTAAACAGAATCAAACATAATAAAAATCTTTCTGTGACTTAAAAGTTAGTAGCGTTTTGTCCTAATGACCACATCAAAACAAGAAGGAAAAGAACGCTACACTTTTTTTACCTTTATCAAGACTATGTCGTCCTTAGTGTAAATCAGAATGTCAATTAAAACTGAGTATCTGTATTATATAGATAATGATGTTGGCTGAAAACTGTCTAGCAATCATTCCAAATATGTTGTTTGTCCTACAGATAAGGCTCTAACCACATCTCAAGATGCAAGCTACACTACATAAAATGTACATAAGAAAACAACTAGGTATTAAATTTAACCTTGTCGCTTACACATTCACTGCTCATATATCCAAATCAGACAAGAATTCTTAGGAACAGCGTTGCATAGCACGTGGTGCACAAAACCTCTTTCTAACACATGACAACACCTTTTTTTAAAGAACTCTTAAAAGGTCTTTAAATACAATTAAACCAACCGTAATTAAAAGAGTAGTGTTTATTGTTTGATGATACTAAGAAATCGAAAGACTAGGCCAACATCGTAAGGTCAGGGTCTCGTTCTAATTAAGCCGTGCATTTTCTGAACTCTTTGCTGCCATACCTCAGATGCAGCTTTAAACAAGGGTGAACGATCGTGGGTCTTTCACGCGAAAAAAAAATCAACTTTGATTAATTATTAACAGAAAAGAACTTTTTTTACCTTTTTGAATAAATACAATTTATATGTTTGTTTTAATTTGTGGTATATACATGAAAGTTACTTACTTTGATCAATAATTGTAAGACAAAGCATGGCTTCAATTGTTACTAAAAGAAAAAGCATATTTAACATTAGAAGAATTTTCATCTCTCAACTATAAATTGAAAAAAAATTATTAATGATTCTTGTTATGTGCATCAATGCTTGTATTAGTTTCGAGTTAGTTATTCTTTAGATGGAACCAAACTGGAAGGGTTTACAGTCCTCGACCCACAGAGCTGCCCAGCCCATCTCGTTGTCTCGAACAGAAAGCCTGATTGCGGACCACAGTGGGTAAAGTGTTCGGATTAAGTCACGCTCCTTGCACATTTAAGACTCTTTGTAGCTGTCGATAAGAGTAGGCTCATTGTAGCGGCAACTAAAAATTAAAATGTTCGCCCCTACCTCAATCCAATACTTTTATAGTGGCATTCAAAATTTTGTTTCATTGCTCTATATTTCCTCGGGGCCTCGGTGGCCGAGTGGTCAAGGTAGTTCGTCTACTATTGATCACGTGGTCCGTCAACACTGAGATTGCGGGTTCGATTCTCACTGCAGGCAGAGTGTACTCGACTCCAATCTTAATTGACAAGGATTGCCAGTTTTCCTACCGCAGGTCGGGGGTTCTCTCCGGGTACTCCGGCTTCCTCCCCCAATAAAAACTGGACGCCATGAAATAGCTGAAAAATTGCTGAAAGTGACGTTAAAATACCATACAAACAAAAACAAAAAAATCTATATTTCCCGAACTGATTATAGTTTGTTAAAGTGTTCTCGTCCTGAAAATAGCTGAAACAGTGCTGACGTCCATAGACGTATAGCAAACATCTAATAAATCAATCAATAAATCAATCAATCAATCAAATTGCTTAGTTTTTGTTTTTGTTTTGTGAGGCGAGGTTTGCCTAACTGCAGATGGTATGTCATGTCCAAGGTTCATTGTAACCGTATGTCTTTATTATTAAAAATTCTATATTTAATTGTCACGTCCTGAACATAGCTGAAATACAGTTTCCTGGACGTTTAACAACAAACAATCAATCAATATATTTGATTGATTAGTTGTTTAATTGTTTTCTTAGCGAAGAGCAAAACAGAAAAGAGAATAATTAACTATCACTAGATGAAAAGGAGAATTGGGTAGGGATGAAAACTTTAGCCCATGGTTGCGGCTTAAAAGCGCTTTCATTTTTTTCGATAAACAAAACAGGTCTGTATTGCGCTTTGAAAGTTGTAAGAAAGTCGACCGAACAACGAAAGCCAATGGACAAGGGACAATTACACAAACATATTAAACACAAAAACAAACAAACAAACAAACAAAAATCAGCAAGATCTTAACCCGAAATCAATATAACTATAGTTGCACTAAAGTTCTTCAGACGAATAAGCAGTTCCTGCGTTTAGTTATATACATTTCAAGATAGTCATTGCAATGTGCAGCCAGGAAAAAGAAAGACTACCCAAAACTGAACACAAATTTGTGATCATATTTTAGAGATGTATTTGTTTAATAAATTCATGGTGACGGCCATACAGTTTCTAAAGGTTAATAATGATATTTGCTATTCGCACATGCTAATTTTACTACTAGTTTGTTAAACATTATAGAAATATTGTAGGAATACAACTCTTAGCAATAACGTGAATGTTAGAATATCATTTTAAACACAGTATAAAAAATATTTAAACACTATAATTATATTCTGACTTACATGAAAGTAGTTGATGTTCGCAATCAGATAATAACGCAATATTCTACAGGAACCAGTCTGTTTATTTAATAATTCAAATAACTCAAATACCAAGCATCCATTTATCATTCTAATAATGACATGATTTGTTGTTTGGAAAAGTAGAATAAGAAAATGAATACAATTCGTGTCTTTTTTAACACTACTTCAAAATTATTTGTTATA
This sequence comes from Limnoperna fortunei, assembly GCA_944474755.1. NCBI lineage: Eukaryota > Metazoa > Mollusca > Bivalvia > Mytilida > Modiolidae > Limnoperna > Limnoperna fortunei. Next base: position 33,590,121 of record OX104115.1, read on the forward strand.
TTTTTAATAAGATGGTTGTATAAAATCTATTGGATTAATGCATCTAATTTCCTATCAGGGTTTTTAATCTACGAACTGTTTCGTACAATTCATGTCGTCTGTACAATCAATACATCACTATACATCACTATAACGTTTATTTCGTATATAGCTGCTTATATAGTTCTTGGGATATTTTAATTTTAATTCATGGCAATGTATTCGTTTACTATGTACCGCGTAAGTGGATCTGTTTTCATGTTGGAAAAATTATATAACTAACTAATTGTCCAAAAACAAAAATATAATATAAAAAATGATATTGTTTTAATAAGTTTAAAAGATATACGTTATACTTTCTCACTAGATTTTAAACTAAGTTTTTTTTTAAAAACATTTTTCAATTATTAATTCCTACTTGTGAATAGTTTGTAATATTAACTTATTTGATTTTTGTCCAAACCAGCACATTATAACCTTTTTTGTTAAGGCATGTTCATAACCGATTTTATCGGGCTGTATCAAGAACATACTTTTATCAGTACGACGTCATACTACTTCACAAGAAATGGTTTTCTTTTTTGTCAGTTATATTGATGAACATTGAACCTTTTGCAAGACAATTTGAATTTAATCTATAATCTATATTTTACGCATTTAATGTTGGCAGAACGTATGTACCTAGTCGAAGGGGAATTCAGTGGATCTCGTTACTATGTATTGATTACTTCACACTAAACCACCTTCATCGCAGAACGTTTTATTATAGTATTGGGTAGAAATGTTTAAGATTTATTTGGGCGGTCATTACATTATCCTGTTATAAAAATAAAGAAATCGTGATTTGACTTTTGGCTCTCGTTGTTTGGTCGGTTTACTTGGTTTTGTTGAAATATATCAGTAAACATAATCTTTGCATCAACATGTTTAATATAACTTAACCTATACTTTTACATGAATAAAAAGCGTATGCTTCATTGCTCTAACTTTAAGATACTTATTTTAGCACTTCTTACACGAACATCGAAATACAAGATCGTAAAATTATCCTGAAAGTACAAAAAAGCGGGTTCCAGTATTTAACTAGATATTCACTGCAGAATTACGGACACTTCTGTTGATAATAGTATTTAAATTTTAATATGCTGCCAAAAGCTCGTAATTACCACAAACATTTTAATAATACACGCAATGAAATAATCTAAATTTAATCCCTGCTTAAATTTATAGTTTAGATTATGCAACCATTCTATCAATTAGATATACGATTTTTAGTCAAAATAAATGTTGCGTCATATCTGCAAAATGCGCATGCTCTCTAGTTGCATATTTATAATTGGTTGCGTCAATCAAATTTGTAAAACAACAACAACGACAACAAACAATTCTTTTTGTTTAAAAAGGTAGTAAATTTGTGAGATCAAATACAAAATTTTCCGAATTTTCTGGTCACGCAGTAAACGGAAGTTGTTTTGTTTATGACGGCGCAATCATGTGTATGACGTTATAAGTTTTAACCAATCAACAGATGATAACATCATTTTCACTGCTGACGAGAGCTTTGTTTTTTACACCGTTCAAGCGGTTTAAAAATTACATAAATAATACAGTAGTCCCCTACTTATAAGACCACCCCATCTGAGTCATGAAAGTGGTCTTATAATGGGGGTGGTCTTTCTTGAGGGGATACAATTGATACAGGTATATATAGAGCTTGGTCGGTTGATTAGCAGCAAAAGCTGTAAAGTGATTAAGAATCACACAAAACAAGTATTTCTATTTTATTATTCAGTATAAATAAAAATAAAAAGAATTTATCCAGTTTTTATCTGTTCAAAATGTGTAATGATAATACAACAATTCCAAGTCTTTTTAACGGTGAATGTTTCTGTTCCTGTTTCAACCGCATTATCGTTGTTTTTATCACTTTTAGTGTCTGCCCAGGTTCCACTTCGTAGTTTATTAATGTTCCGTCTTATTTGGAAAAATCCAGGTTTTTCTCCGTTTCCAGTTTCCCAAGTTTTTGACATCGTTTGTAGTAAATTTTGATTTATGATTATGTTGGAACACTGTGTTTTATTATCTCCTTGTTGAATATTTCAGTCTTCTGGTAATAAAATCGATTTTCGTAATGCCGAAATCAAACTGATCTACAATATATTACTTGTTTTCCACTTTAATCCAGCTTAAAAACCTTTCTTTTGCACGATTTCGACATTTTGTTTACCGTTGTTGAACTGTTTCCGAACTGGTTTACGATAATAAAACCAAATCTCGTTCTATTCGAGACTTTCAAAATAAACATCCAGTCAGTGAAAATGGTCGTTCTTGAGGGTAATTTACGTTGTTGTGTCAAAACGTGGTCACAGGTCGCGTTTGAGGGGACGTCGTTCGCGAGAGGTAATTTGACGTTAGAAACACCTAATGCATTAGGGTTATGGCGGGATAAAGCGGGTGGTCGCTGGCGAAGGGATCGTATAAGAGGGGGACTACTGTATTAGATCAAAACACGTCCGCCACTATACAGCACTTCCAGTCTTTCCACATTTTTACTGAACTGCTCTCATCCAACGAGAGAAAATCAACTATGCACCACTAGGCGTCCCGCTATGAAACTCTGCGGATTGCATATAAAGAATAAGTTTTGAAACTTGGCAGGAAAAACTCAAAAAGCCTACCCATTTTTTAGTTAAGTAGAATATTATTTTCACTTCATATATGAATATACTTCAATCCGGGAAAAGGAACATGCAAAGTGAATGACCATTTGTTATTTTAGATGATGTTTTTTAAATATGTTTTGTATTAGTATTATTTAATCTTTAAAACAGTTAAACGCACAAAAACTGTTTGACTGACATTGTCAGAAAATTGGTAAAAGTGGAAATTTCTCAGCAATTTCAACCACACAGAATCTACACAAAATACAAGGTAATGGTGGTTATATTATTGGTGCGTTGCTATCTACTGTCATAACGGATGCATTTAGTTTCAAGCTATCAAATTTTTAAAATCAAGAATATTTTCGGTTAGTTTTACATTATTCATTTGCAATAATATGTGTTGAGTTAAAATACACTGTTTTTATCATTACTAGATTAAATTTACCACCTATTCTCAATGCGAACCAGCTTAATCAATAAACATCCATGATAAGAACTATTATCTCAGCCATTGTATACCTATTCTATTTATTTTAAAGCACACAGTAAACCATATTGTTTATAGCTTTACAAACAATGTTATAAAACATAAACATGTACAGAAAAAACAAAAAAAAACAACATAAAGACATGGGGATAACTAAATTGATCAATACACATACTAAAATATTTATGACGGGACTCGTTCTCTCAGTTCTAATGACTGTTTAATAAAGGAAGTAACAGTCTTAATTTCTTCAGTTGTAGTTGGGTTCAGAATTGGTGTAAGTTTTTCAGTTTTATTTAGTTTATTAAAATCATTAATGTTACACCAATTTTGCAAAAAAACAGTTCTAATATTAGAATTAATTTTACACTCAAGTGAGAAGTGTGACTCATCGTCAAGTGTGTTTCATATATCACATAGTCTTTGATCTCTTGGGATTTTTCTATATCGACCAAGTTCAATCATTAGTTTGTGGTCACTTAGTCTATGTTTAGATAAAAGGGTTCTTAATTGTTTATTATGATATGACAGATAGTATTCCATTACATTTACATTTTGTTTTAAAAATGTATACAAATAGTTTGTATTATTGATTTAAATTATTTAGTTTATTTAATATAATTTCTTTATAAAAACACTCAATATTTTCTTTTACTATTTTTTTAAGCTGTTTAACTTCTTTTATGGTTTGACAATTATTTAAAATGTCAGTATCTAATTCTGTTTCTGGCATAATTTGTTTGGCATATGCAAACCAAGAATAGACCCCCTTTGGTCTAGAGTTTTACTTAAATTGAATTCCTCTTTTAGGAGAGGGTTAATATTTTCAGTATTTAGTCTGAGTAAATAGATAATGGATTGAGTTTTAATAAAAGTTTCAATTGGCAATCTACCGAGTTCTTCTCTGACAACTAAATTTATACAAGTTCTTTTACCCCTAGAGTATACCGTAAAATGTCGTTAAAATGAAAAATATATTTCTAAAATAACTTTCACGATATAATAAAATTAAGATGTAAAAAACAGAGACATGTAGTGGTTTATGTTGATTTAGTGAGGCGAGGTACACAATCGGATATTAACAGAAATGTGTGTAAAAGAAGGGTATGAATTTGCAATTGCACAAGAAGGTAATAATACGCTAAATAAAATATATATATATATATTATTATTTATATTTTTATTTAATTAGAATTCATCTTTATATTGTCTATATTGTATATTAATATACTAAAGGTGTTCTTCTTATGTCAGTATCACTTAGGGATACAACAATCGAGCATATGAATAATCTACATTAGTATTATATTAATATAGTCTTTGATTACTTTTTATGCCATATAAACCGAGCGACGTTCACAAATTAACAGCTTAGTTTTTATATTATACTCACATTTATGCCACATTCTCTGAACAATACGTTCAAACGGCCTCCGACTGATTAATAAAAGCTAGTTTTATATTTGTTTTGACAACAAGAAGAGTTTGCTATATTTGCCTTGAAGTGTAATAAGTAACAAGTTTTATCTAGTAATTTACAGACGTTTTATTGTTAATAATTCTTCCTTTCCTAAAATAGATTTGAATCTTTAGGTTTTGAGTATTATTGATCAACACTTAATTATATTACCACATTGTAAATTTTACAAGGGAATCTATATTGTCTATTTATCATAAAAATGATAACACCTGCTGTATTATAAAAGAAACATAATCCATTATTGCTCTGTCAGTGACCGAATAAATTTGTTAATCCCGCCAACTTAGTAAAGTACAGCTCTTCTGAGAAGGAGAAATGAACACAGAATTGTAACCAATGTAATTAGTATTCCGTTGTTTTTATTATCTAATATAATAAACACAACAAGTTTAATAAAAATCACACAACATTTTGAAGATAAAAAACTTCCAGCAATGAGAAAAAGCAAACACATAAGATAAAAAACAAAAAGACTGTGTGCTGAGTAGAAATTTGTCAATGAGCTTCTAAACAGAATAGGTAGTAATATAAGTAGTCTATATCTAATACAATATGACATTCCAACTCATTTTTGACCACTTGTTAATTTTGTTTTCAGGTGTATCGGTGCTTGCATGTTTTATTACGGAGGAAGTCGGATTACCGGTAACAACGTCGTCCATTTGGTATAAAAACTGGCAATGCTTGTCAATAAATATTAGAGTCGAGGAAACCCGGTCCGCAGTTAAACCCGAACCGGGAAACTCAGTGTAAACAGGCAGTTAATCAATAGTTAACTTACTTCCTTAAGCATTTGGTCAATAAAAAACTGTAATACTGAGAAGGAAATATCATTTCAGTACTATTTTGCAAAATCAGTTTACTGTACGCTTTAAAAGATGGTTGGCTATTAGGATGCAAATATATCGAGCGTTTCTACTTACTATTTTAGCAATAAAAAAGGGTTTGATCTGATTCAATATTCGAACATGTTTACGCATCTGTTCAGGTAAAATCATTCTGCTCTAGATTTTGGTGTAAAAGGATGTCACACCCGTCCAGTTGTCTGTTTGCATTGTCAAAATGTAGCCTACAATAAACTGTATTAATACATTTTAACGTTCTTCCGGTCGCGGGTTCTCTCCGGGTAATCAGGCTTCCTCCCTTAAATAAAACTGGATGCCATTATATCGTTGAGAAATTGCTGAAAGTGGCGTTAAACATTATTCAAACAACACACAATTAAACGTTTTCTTCTAAACTAGTAATATATGCTTACTGATTAGAGGTGGTACCAACTGAATATTCTCACACATTAGAAACGATAACAAGATGTACACATTAGTGTGGCTCTAAATTGCTTACTACAGTCGTGATCTGCAACAATGGATCTTTGGAAAAAAGGACGAAAATATATGGACTTTTGGGACCATTTGTTATCTTGTGTATTAGTTATAGTATTTATTTTATTTACTTTTTGTTTATTAAATTGTTTATTTGCTAAAATTCGATCATTATTGTATTAAAAAGTACACTGTCTGTCGTGACAAATCCATTCCGGTATGTTATTATTAACATACACTGCTTAGTGGTATCCAATTTTAATTTCTATACTTTTCCCTGACATTATTTTCAAAGATCAAAACAAAGAAAACATCTACTTATTGCTAAGGGAAGTGCAATCTATTTTGTTCAATAAATAGACAGATTCTCATTTTACATGTAGCAACACTAGATATTTACTGTAAGCATTTGTGTTATTACCTAGCGATTACAAAAGTGTTATTGTTATAAGATATAAACACCTGAAAATATTTTGTCGCGAACCTTTAATAACATTGACAGTGTCACAATACAGAAAAACAATGAACGATATAATCTAAAATAAGTACTGCGCGAAATGTAGCTAGCTTGCAGGAAGTATGAACATTGCTTTGGAATACAATGCGTTTTCCAACCAAGTTAGCCCTTGAAATCAAACATTTATTAGTCTAGACTTGTATTAATATTTTGCCTCTATAAAAAGATAATCAACTATAAAATGCTGTAGAAAATAATTTCTTTATTTTGTAATAATTTTAACAACTATAAAATAGTTGTGATTAAAACGAGATTTCAGCCACCTTGAACAAAAATAAGTTTGCACTATCAACTTGTCTATTATAATTAAATCTTCATCTTCACATTCTGATAAACATAAATTAACACCCTAAGTGTGAAGATCTTGTGCCAGTTAAAAAGGCTCAAATTATCTTAGGCAGCTGTTTTTTAACAACATTGAATTGCCACGAAAATTTTGCTTATGTGTAACCCCCACCCCCATATCTACGTACTTTCTTTCTGTTGATTTTTAATTGTGTATATTGACGATTTACCAAGTATATATTCCAAATTGTTCTTTTTTTTAAGTTAATGCGTTCATTTTGTTGAATTTTTAGCTACATATCAGTACTACTCTTTGGACATAAGGTGATGATTGTCTATCAACATGTTACCGATTCCGAGCTCTCAGGTACATGTGTGCTTAGATTCCTCTCGGTAAATCGGTGAAGTTTCACCTGTCTTTAGTATTGATCGCCAGGATCAACAAGGATTCGATGATAACTGAAAAGAAGAAAAAACATTTTAAATTTTAATGAACATTTTTTAACACTTTACAACCTATAGCTTGGTGCCGATTACAAAAAGTAAATCTCATATGATTAACAGAAATGTCCTAAAATATTATATTTGCTATTCTATTCGACAGGTGTTAAAATAATGTACTTGATATGCTATCTTCTGAAACATTAACAAAGGAATACTATAAGGCATATCAAAAACAATATCTAAACCTAAACAACTGAAGTTGTTTATAATATCTTTCAAATAGGTGGAATACGGATCGCAGATTAAACTGCGAAATGTACACGTGATACCGGAGCTGCTAGAATATTTCTATTGATGGACGTGAAGTTGACAATTAGAAAGTTGAAGTCATTACGTTGTCGTAGAGTTGAGCTTGAAGTTATTCTGAGTCCTTTATTAGAAGTAGGTCAGGCAGACCTTGTTTTATTGGTGGTGTTTAGTTTTAAGCTCGCTTGCATAGATTGAAAGCAAATAGTCCGCCGAATTTAGCATGGTTCAGAAACAGAACATCGGTATTGCGGACGTAACATTAAATGCAGGGTCAGTGTCTTTTCTTTGGCAAAAAGAGGACCATAATAAGTACCCGTTAGAATATCAACACCCCCCCCCCACTTGAAAAATTACGATGACAAAGAAATCTCTTTCAAATCTAATAAAGTGTTTATAAAGTCTCCAATCCAGGTTTTCCGACTGTATTGACAGTTTTAACAGCTGTTCGATTCCAAAGAGGAAAGTTCCAAGTGTAGAGCAATGTTTAACACACAAATTTCAAAATGGGTACACCTTGAAAATCGAATAGCGATTGCTGAATTTAACGTGAAAAGTAAATCAACTCTCAAAATACTGCAGACACTATATTTTTGTGTAAAAAAGATGCACGTTACATAGCAGCCACACAGATTCTTCATTACACCACGTTATTTGGTGTAAATTATAAGTGCATTCGCTTATCACCTGATAAGATAAATATATATTCTTGTCCTTAATGAATTATTTTGCTTCTACTGTGACCTTTAAATTAACTTTAAATCAGCAACGTAACCTAGGAGTTTCAGGACTTGTTTTCAATTTAGGACACAAAGTCGATTGTGACGTCATATTAGAATATGAAATTAACTTGTCGTATTCAGCAACCAGATATAGATCTATCCTGAAGGTTGTTTATATTTATTGGTGATACGTCCCACATTGTAGTAATAATTTTTTTCTTGTACGCTTTTGATGTCTGTTTAGGTATTAAACATTTAACTGTCTTGAAACTCTATATTGGTGGCGGTGCACACGGACGTAGTCTCGTCAGAAGTTTAAAATGTCTTCAGATCTTTTGAAAGTAAAATGTTGTCTTACATCTTTAATACTTAAATCACATGTTTTCAGAAAAATATATACTATTTTTTATAGTAGTAATACCAACCAAATATCTCTTTTTTAAAACTCTTAAAATGTCCATTGTGCTTCTCTGCTACTATTGATATATGAAAATATCTCCAACGAATACAACAAACAGAGTGATAAAGGGAAAACACAAAACAGAATATTTATCGTGTCAAGACATAGATGGTTGTGATTACTTTAGCTGTTTCACAAACTAAAATTATTATGGTCATATGTGACTGTCTTAATTTAAAGTTATTATTCTATTATATTCTGTTTAAGTAATGTATCCAGTGAATCCCTGTAATGTGATGTTATTGGTTAATCAAAACGGAGAAATCAGACCGTAATCCCCCTACATGCGATCTTAAATTATTGTTAAAATGGTGTATATTCGTTTCCTCAATAATTTGTTTTACATATTATAAATAAAAAACATATATAAAGATGCATGAATCAAATATCGATTTTTAACGGATGCATTTTACGGAATCTAACATCTCCGTCTCCGATCTACATGCTACATTCTACAAGTTGCACATGGAATGACCGAGCTCTGGTTATGTAGTATGATATCAACCTGTTATTTCCACAACCAGGCGTATTAAGCGGTCAGATCTATCTAGAAAATTGTTAACATTTATTGTAAATAAGTCCAACTTTGTTAAATTAATTTTTGTTTTCCCTGTATATTGTTTATATTTGTTTGGGTATTTATGATCAATATTTAACTCATTAAAATGTTTACAACAAATATATTGTTGGTGGTACACATGGACTGTTGGCGTACACATAGACTTATTCGAATCAGAAGATCGATTAAAGTTTCTTTATATCTTTTGAAATTTAAATGTTGTATTTATTCAGTAATACTAAATCACACGTCATCAGAAATATATATTCTATTTTATACTGTAGTATTGCATACCAAATATCACAGTTTCTTTGCATATAATTGAAAAAAGGATTACATTTCGCTGTTATAAATATTAATATATATTTATCAGCTTTACAGGTGTAAAATATATTTTGTCGTTAATTCACATTATATAAACATCCTAATGGTTTAATATATGACCTTTTACTAACATCAATACAGACTCTGCAATCAATTGCATTCATACTAACGGTATTACCACTTTACAATCCTGCACAACAGCAGCATTAAAAGCATTGTCACGGATTTTCCACTAATCTAGATAATAGTCAGCACAGATTTGTTTGTTGTTTAAAGTTGCTTGGATGCCATTAACACTCTTGGCAACATCGGTGATAGTTTACGCTAAACTTTACAATACTTCATTATATTTTCCGCTTCCAATTTGAAATATCATAAATTAAAGAAACATTTATCAAGTGGTTTCCCATAATTCAGAATTTCAATATAGACAATGTCCTATCTATTGTGTAGTTTGTAGTTTTCCTGAGTTGATCACTACTTGATTTGATAGACCAATGCCTTTAATATACTAGAAACGTGTCTTTGATAGTTATACGAAATATTATATTTCTAGCATTTGTCTCAAGATGATACTATATTGATGGAAATAATTGCTACAAATCTCAACATTATGGTTGAAATTAAATATCGTAGATATTTAATAATTTTGTGAGATACGCTTTAATTGTATATGTCTCATTGTTTCTTTTTTATTCGTTATTTAATGTACGGTTTGTATTATTCCTGAACCAAATGTAATAAATCATTTTAAATATTAAAACGCTTTTAATGCTATACGCAGAGTAATAATAAAGCATTATTGAATTCATATTATGGGAAGCATTAAATTCTGATTGAATTTATTTTTTTCTGGTTAAGAGGCCATGATGACATTTTTTTGTTTCTTGCAAATATTAGGCAGTCAGAATTTCCGCTACCTTGTAATATAAATTTAACGAGAGAGGTTTCGATTGTATATGTCTTATTATATCCATTTTATATTCGTAATATGTTGTTTAAATCATTTCTAACAAAGGTATTTAATCATTATCAATAATAGAACTCTTTTTAAATATGCATGCATAATAATCTTATTTATAAAATTATATTAATTTATTTTAAAAAAAACATGGTCAATATATGAATTTATTTGCGGACAAAAATATAACAATCGTTATGGACTTTAAATCGCAAATAATAAAATAAAAACTCTTATCTCGATGTTAGATCAAGTTTAAATACATGCACTGCATGATGCATAATCTATCTTTTCAATACGATAAGACATTTTTGCTGTCGTTTGTTCTCTCTTTGAATTCGACTATTGAATAAGATTTACTCGACGGCGTCTTAGTAGAGGCATATTTATTTTTTAGGAGCAAGTGTAGCTAGAGTGTTTGAATAGGGTTAGAGTTACTTAAGCTTTGTTTTTCGTTAGAGTTTCATACTGATTCTCAGTTGAGGCAGTCTTATTCGATAGGAGGACATTTCTGTAACCAAGTTTTGGTCAGGTTTACTGACGTTTTGTTTTTAGTTAAAGTTTTGTATTGTGTATGTTAGTCTAAAGCCAAATCTGTAATAAACCATTGACTTCGGGCCTTGTTAATCAGTCTGTTGCTTTGCTTTTCCTAATCCTAATTTTCAAGGATTGTAAGTTTTCTTGCCAAAGGTCTGGATTTTTCTCCGGGTACTCCGGCTTCTCCCCCAATAAAAACTGAAGCTGTAAAATGGCTTAAGTCCTGATTCAAGCAAACAATATTTGCTATTCTGTTAATACATATGCTCATTATTTATAGTTCGGTGGATGATTTCACAAAACGGTGTAAATTTAAGTTGCTTCGTCATTGATCTAGTCCTATGTGTGATTTCAGCGACTTCGATAACCCCACAAACTAATCTTAGACTGCGAATTTTTGTTAAACGGAACACTCATTTTTACGCATGTTAATTACGATTATTTTCGTAGCATCCGGATTTACTGAAAATGTGCTTCGGTCAACGCTTTTATACATCAATAAAACTTCGAAATAATGTATTCAATTCTTAAATAAATATTCTTTGAATTTACAATAAAAAAAATGAAAATGACTTGAGTTGTTTCTCGACATATACTTACAGAATTAGAAAAGTATACAGTAATGTGTATGTTTACTATATATAATTAATATGTTCTGTTGTTCATATGTAAAATAACTCATTTGTCAAACATTTTTTGATGTCAATCTCTTTTTATTGTTTTGATGTATTCTTCTTGTTTATATTCAAAATGTAACATCAATCGAAAAGTAGACGGGTAACGAAATGCAGCACACTCAATATATTTGTATAATTATCTGATAAAGCTTTGATTTGAATATTTAATTTAACTTTTGAATATTTTAGATCGAAGCACCTGTTTATGTGAAGTTGGATTGTTGAATAAACACAAAACAAAAAAGTCGACCAGATTATAGGTTTAAGATGAATGCTAACTGGAATCAGAAATACAGTTTTATTGCTTACGTTATTTATTTAACATGATCAATATAAAAACTAATATGTTGACATTGTAATAAATACATTCTACTTATTTTTTTAAATTATTTGTGTGTTTACAATTTAGATAAAATAAGACTTCATAAAAAGCCGAAATAATCCTATACAATGATAAAGCTAGTTATTGGTATAACAAAAACGATTATTTGCTCTAAGTCATTAAATACACGTATCTAAATGTTTAGCTAAACATTGGTGCTAATATTTACAAAAGACGTAATATTAGTTTTAAACATTGTACAAATTTCGTGTTCTCACGGCAAATTCTCATTCTTTTTATTATTCAACTATTTAAATTTTAATAATACAATTCTATAGTTTGTTTTACATTTGAAGTACAATTAATATAAATGCATTCGACAAAAATAAGTTAGATCAATCATTAGTTGAATAACATTTATTACTGTTGTTATAAATTACATTTCTGCTCTTTTAAATTTGCGTTCTCAGACTGTTTTATGCTTCGAAAATCTGGTTACATATATTTTACCTTGCTAAATAATCATCGGCCACAGCAAGGCTTCAGTAACAAATAAAAAGAGATGAACTTTGTAAATATTTAAAAGAATTAAAAAAAAAAACTTTCCAAAACCTACTATATTACCCATTTTAGAAGTAAACAAAATTTCGGTTAGTTATTTCCTTATCGTGCATACTTGAGATTATTGATGTCGACCTTCTGACAGCAGGATTAATTTTTAATATAATTATAAGCAGAAATAAAAAGTTACAGTATCAGATTTTTCTTTTGAAATAACTATTAAACAAAATTATAGTAATGCATCTGTTAAATCCTTATAAAAAAATTGACGACAAAAGACCTTTCTTGAAATTGTGTATATAAGCCAATCGGTTTAAGCGAAAATGCTACTAAGGGGTCATCCATAATTGTGAACATTTTTCACAAGTTTGCAAAGAGCACTCTTTTTGAAAACCCCCTCCCTCCCTCCAAAAGAGTATGTCAACATTTTTTGCAAGCCTGCACATTCACATTACCGGAAGTTAAGAACGTACCCAAAAAATGTTGAAATTGAAACCCCCCCCCCCTTTAGTGCTTTTTGCAAACTCGTGAAAAATGTTGACAATTATGGATGTCAGTAGTAGGGTGTGTGGTTTTTTAGTCAACCCAAAAACCCAGGGAGGAAGGGAGGAAGCCCCGCCCCCTTTCTATACACCGGAAGTGAGTCATCGGAAATTCCACCATCGCGCAAAACATACGTTTCTCATGACGTCACAGGAAGTACGTGAGTCATCGGAGATTTCATCATCGCGCAAAACCTTATTTGGTCAACCGATTCCAGTGAGTCATCGTGACTGCTAATAAGGATACTTCCATGACGCGCGACCATGAGTCATCGCGCGGCGTATAATTGCCATTCCATATATTTTTAAATTAATGAAAACGTATAATTTTAGGGAATTAATTACCATTCGCTTAATTAAACATCTAAAACATTTTATTGGATAAATTATTTCAAACATAGCGCCGATTATCGATCCGGTCATACACACCACCACCCACCACCACCACCACCCACTACCACCACCACCCACCACCACCACCACCACCACCACCACCCACCACCACCACCACCACCCACCACCACCCACCACCACCACCACCACCACCGCCACGTGGTAGTGGGTGGTGGTGGTGGTGGTGTTTCATTTCCCATTCAATGGACCACCCGAATTTTTTCGATTCGTTTGGAAGAGCGCCGGAAACGTATCATCCACGCTTCAGAAATGTACTGATCGTCAACGGACCCCAATACAAGTTCAGCAGAGTGCAAGTGCAACCCGAGGATGGAGATAGTTGTGGCCTGTACTGCGTTCATTTCGTCAAATACAGATACAAAAACTTTAGCATGGAGGACATAGTGAACGAACTTTCTGGTGGAGGTAAGCTGATTACAGAGAACACACTGAAAAACCTGTACCATTGACTCTATCGTTGTATATATTCGTGAATTAAATATATGTAAATAAAAGTCATCTCTATCATCGTGTCGATTGATTTCGCCATTTAGACATATTGTTTAACCAATAAATAATGATACCGGTTAAAACAAAACGAGTGGTAATTAATTCCTATATATGCATTAGGTAATTTGAGGATACAGATAAACGCAATGGGATAATAACAAAATTACCGAACAGGAAAAATATTCGCTAGAAAAATTTATTTCAACGCATTGTATATATTAGTGTATTTAATTTATGTCATTATTAATAAAAGTCATCTCTATCATCGTGTCGATTGAAAAATATTGATTGTTTAACCAATAAATAATGATAGCGGTTAAAAAAATGAATGGTAATTAATTCCTATATAAATAATTATTGACAGATATACCACCGCTTAAAATTGTATCTGTTTATATACCACAAGCACAGTGTTGATTCAATAAAACAGACGTCTGGCACGTGTCGGTGTAAAGGTTACTTGAGACAATTGTTGATTGTTATCAGTGTATGAAAGGGTAATTTGAGGATAAACGAGGAGGATACCATAGAAAAGTAAATATGAGAACTACATGATAACAGATTTGAAGATAAGCTCTACATGTTGATTTAATTGAGCGTGAAAGATAATCGTATAAGCTATAAATAGGTTCACTAACGTGTTATGAGTGTATGGTAATTGATCATCGGCGCTATGTTTGAAATATTTGTTTCATCGATAAATTAATGGTTTAGATTATATGAATTAAAATAATTATTAACAGAAATACCAACGCTTAAAATGTTATCTGTTTATATACATAGAGACGCAGACAATAATAAAAATAATTGTTTAGAGAATGAATATTGTAAATAGACAAGTAAATATGAAAACTACATGAGATTTGAGGATAAGCTCTACATGCGGATTTAACGTGAGAGATTAATCGTATAGGCTATAAATAGGTTCACTGACGTGTGTATGACCGGATCGATAATCGGCGCTATGTTTGAAATAATTTATCCAATAAAATGTTTTAGATGTTTAATTAAGCGAATGGTAATTAATTCCATAAAATTATACGTTTTCATTAATTTAAAAATATATGGAATGGCAATTATACGCCGCGCGATGACTCATGGTCGCGCGTCATGGAAGTATCCTTATTAGCAGTCACGATGACTCACTGGAATCGGTTGACCAAATAAGGTTTTGCGCGATGATGAAATCTCCGATGACTCACGTACTTCCTGTGACGTCATGAGAAACGTATGTTTTGCGCGTTGGTGGATAGGATAGAAAGGGGGCGGGGCTTCCTCCCTTCCTCCCTGGGTTTTTGGGTTGACTAAAACACCACACACCCTACTACTGATGACCCCTAAAAAGGTACGTACGACAGGAGGCTGACAAGGACTGATTGCATAAGTAATTGTCGGGTAATAATTGTCAACACATTATAGTTTAACTTGGGTACCACTTTTATAATTTCACAAAGTAAACAATATCTGTATGTTCTTTGAGTTGGCATACATATGCACGTAGTCAAGTTCAAAGATTTGCGTTTTCTTGTATTGATCTATTTATATAACTCCACTCATCGCCCCAAGAACATGATCCTTTGTATACTAGTACTGCATTCTTTAGAAATCGGTTTTTTCCTATATTTTTTCTTTTACGATCAGTCAGCATCCATCAGGTTGTTTAATTTTATTTCCTATAATACTACATACATAAAAAACTAGAAGTGTAAGCGGCTCATGTATTCGTTGTCAAGCTTAAAATGATGGTATGCCAACTTACTCCTAATTCACTTTATATAGTGCAGAACTTGCTTTCCTGCGTTTGCATAAAATAAAGTCTAAGAACTTATATTCTGGGTTTTTGAAAATTGTATATACCATGTATTGTTTATTTGGGTCCCGTTAAACGAGTAGTTCCGGTAGTTTGTTTTTTACATTTGATCACGTGCCTGGAGGTATGGTTTTACTCCAGCCAGTATTGACAAGGCTTCATTTGCCAATTAAAAGTGGACACAGGAAAAATATGGCTATATTTAGTGTTTAATCTTATTCAAAGAGACACAAACTTTACACTGTTTTAATTCGCATAATTATAATAAATCGCTATAAATTGTCTGCATAACTTTTTTGTACTTTGTTTCATGCAAGTAAACTGTTATCGCAGTACTACATGGTGTACACCAGTTGAAAAAGTCACTTATCTTAACATTTAAGCAGAGGAGAGCAAGACAATTGTCCCCCGGATATTTTCCCCAAACAACTGCCACCCCCTAGGACAACTGCCCATTAGACAATGGCCCCATCAAGATTTAATTATATATCATTTAGAGAATAGATCATTTTCTTGGATAAATTTTTAATAAATATAAATATGTTAATTACTTTTTGTTAATGTAACAATTGATTAATTTTGACATTAATTATTTTTTTTAAATTAATTACTTTTGTGCAGCTAATTTTAAAGAATATAAAACAATTTAAACTGAAGAATAAATAGGTCAATATATATTTATTAGTTAAATAGAAACTCAATTTTAAGAGCTTAGCTAAGTAAGGGGAAATGAACAACTTGGCATAGTAAACGTCCTCACATGCTCCAGACCTTTCTGGCAAAGTCAATACATATAAAAACAGCCATCAACCACAGAGTGGTAGACACTGATGTAGCTGCTGACTAAATATTGTGATTTTACTATACACTACTGGCTAAAAGAATGACTGTAAATACCAGTTCCAGTCGTTTTTCGTCTATCACTGACTGAGATTGACTGCGAATGACTGCAAAAATGTCTGTAAAAGACTGCTAACGTTGTGTCAGACAATAATTTTTACTGTGACAGTCATTTTATGTCTGTCACAGACATATTTTGTCCATCACAGACATTTTTTCCGTTGGCGGTCATTTTATGTCTGTTCCAACGACGTTTCCGTTGTATCAGTCAAAAAATGCCTTTCGCAGTCATTTTTTCCGTTGACTCAGTCGAAAATTGTCTGTTACAACGGCGTTACCGTTGTATCAGTCAAAGAATGTCCGTCACAGACATTTTCTCTATTTGGAAATTGGTCTCTCGCACACTTTACGATTACAAATGTTTTAACGCCTGGTAATTATTATTTATATTGTTGTTAACCCGTCAATTAATTTTCTAAATGTCAAGTTTTTTTATGAAAATGTTCGGAATTCAACAAAAAACATCTATTGGAAATTTGATCATATTCTATATTTTTATAATAATATTTTCTGCAAACAAAGTAAAACAAAATATGATGACATCGCTTATTTATATTAAGTTATCTCGAAAATTATTTTACAATTATAGTTAATATAAATATGTTTAGCTATTTTAAATACAATATTTAATTAAAAAAAAATCAAATCATGTTTGTTTTCTATTGTTTAAATATCAGGTAATTCAGTAAACATTATAAAGTTGTTGATGTCCACGGGGCGCTTCCGATTTAAAGAAGGACACATGTCGTCAATTATGTTACAGGTAATCCCGCCTCACTGATGATAGTTTATTCTCATACAGCCAATAATACAATTGGTACAGAGAAGATAACAATAAAGAAAGATAACAACATACTATATACAATATATACAAAAAAAAAAAAAAGAAACAAGGTTACTGTTACATGACAGGTAAGCCAGGGGCGCAGACATAATCATTTATAATATTAATGAACTTGACAAGATTTCTAAGCAGAGACTTTCTGTTGCTAGACATCAATTCTGAATACTTATGAACATTGTGGTTTTTCACGTAGTAATTTGGAACTAACTTTTTTCGTTGTTCTGAAAGAGCGGTGCATTCAAATATTTAATGGTATTCATCTCCTAGTTTGTTACTATCACATAAATGACAAAAAACGATTTTCTCTTTCAGTATTTTTCCATCTACCAGTTTCTATTGGTAAATGGTGATTTGTTGTTCTAAATCGGCATAACTTTATACCATCAGCAAAATTTAAGACATTTAAATAACTTTCGTATTCCAATTTTGTTTTATACATTCTATAGTTTAGTGCTTTAGTTGAATGAAACATAAGTGAATGCCAGTTTTGTGCAAACTGATCTGTTAACCGTTGTTTTACTATGTATTTTAGCCAGTCATTACTGAGGAATTGTTCTGTTTCCCAAATTAGTGAAAAACCACAATCATTAAAAATAGCTTTAACACAGTTAATCCAAGAAAAATGCATACTATGGTTTTCATTCAATTTCCGGGTAAAACGATATAATATTGAAGACACTTTTGATTGTTTGCCATTTACAAGTTTTGACCAGAAAGATACCATCCGTACCTTAATATCAATATTAATAGGAAGTCTACCAAGTTCCCCATATATCATATAGTTTGGTGTCGAAGACTTTAAATTCAACAGAAGTTTACAAAATTTTAAATGTACTCTTTCTAAAACATCGTTTTTACCAAAGCCCCAGATTTCACAGCCATAAAGGAGAATAGGTTTAACCATTTTATCAAACAAATCTAGAAGAATTTTTACTGGTAATTTAAATAATCGCCCTAGTTTAAGAACTTCGTACATAGCTTTCAACCCTTTATCTGCTAAAAGTTTCTTTGTAGCATCAAAATTACATGTTTTTGTAAAAATGACCCCTAGATAGTTAAAAGTTTTGACTATTTCTATTTCAGTATTTTGATAAAAAAATTTAATATTTGGACTTAGTTTACCTAATCCAAGTACCATAACCTTTGTTTTGTCGACATTGACTTTTAACTTCCATATATTACAATAATCATAAAAAGCATTTAATTGAACTTGAAGATTCTCGGCAGATTCAGCTAATAAAACAGTATCATCAGCATAAAGCAGGAGAAAAATCATCAGATATACATTAAGTTCATGTTCTATATCATTTGTTACACTGTTTAACCCAATTACATTTTTTGTTTTCAGAAAATCTTCCAAATCATTTAAAAACATTGTAAACAGAAAGGGGGACAAATTTTCTCCCTGTCGTATGCCCAATTCACAGTTGAAATATTCTGATGTATTATTGTTTAATGATATACAAGACTTTATATGTGAATACATGTTAAATATTACATTATATATCTTGCCGTTTATATTGTTAAGTAACAACTTAAAAAACAGAACATCTCGCCATACTGTATCGAAGGCTTTCTCGAAGTCTATGAAAGCACAATACATCTTTTTCTTTTTTGACTTTAAAATTTGGAACAAGAAGAAAATAGCAAAGATATTATCCATAGTAGAGTAGTTTTCACGGAAACCACTCTGATTTTCTTTAATAATATTATAATCTTCAGAAAAACTTGTTAGTCTTGCATTCAAAATAGCAGTAAATAATTTACCCAGGCAACTGACAATTGTTATTGGCCTATAATTTTTGGGATCTGTTGGATCTCCTTTTTTCTTATATATAGGTTTAATTATACCTATTAGCCAGCTATCAGGTAGAATTTTCAAAGTTCACGTTTATGAAACATTGGGCTCAGCATCATGTGAAAACATTACACAGCTGACCGGTAAATAACGATACTAAAATCGGCACGTGCAGATAAATATGCAAATATCTCTAAAACTACAAAATAAAAAAAAAAAAAATTGGTAAAAACTATACTAGTAGTTTGCGGTTTTTCTACGGACCAAATAAATTTACAGTTATAGATTGTCAGGTTATCTTGTAAGTAAACTTCAACCCCTTTGTTCTACAGACACACACTAAATTTTGAAAGGTGTTTATTTTTAATTTTGTGCATTGACTCTAAAATCATACCATAGAAAGGCAAAGCGCCACAGAACAAATAACGGACACGCACTTTATCGAATGAAACTGAATCGAGTGCGC
Organism: Limnoperna fortunei; assembly: GCA_944474755.1. NCBI lineage: Eukaryota > Metazoa > Mollusca > Bivalvia > Mytilida > Modiolidae > Limnoperna > Limnoperna fortunei. The sequence goes on from OX104115.1 coordinate 33,609,990, forward strand.
CGTTTCGTACAAAGTTGACAAGTATTCGAGAAAAATCATTCGATATATGTCCAGTGAGCAGTTGTAAGTATAATATATAGTATATACAAATATAACTGTGTCTGACAGTTTCGGTGTCTCTGTAAAAAGAAAACGAAAATTTTAGGCAACACACAGTTAAAGTTTATGGTTTCTAAAATAAATATACAAATCGTCTCCTTTGCAAATGCTTTCCCCAAATGTTGTACGATTTTATTTGCAAATTTGAGTGCTAACGTAAGTTAACGATGTTATCGTTCGTACATCGGACATTTATCGTTCGTACGACGTTCGTGCATCGTTCGTACATCGTTAGTATATGGTTAAACGTAAATCGTTTTTCTATCGTAAAACATATATCATTAAATAATACGCAAAATCGGCCCTAATTTATTACTATAGGGATGATTAATATTTGATCACTGTACTAATATAGAAAAGTTAATAACTTTCGATTGTCAAACCGCAATAACTTTCGATTGTCAAACCGCAGGGCCATACGGAAAGTTGTATTACCGATACTATCTCAGCTCCTGTCTTCTGGACCAGTAAGCTATTTCGTGACTCCTCCCAGCATATGATAGATTGGCTAGTCATACGGACTGTTCATACAGGCTAGCGAAACGAATTTTACTTTATTTAATAAAATTGTTACGAACTGGCGTCTGTATTGGGTTTTTATCGATTATCGGTCATTCGTATTTGCCCTTTACCCTACGGGTCTCGGGACCTGTACATCCAACCTAGAATCAATACAAGGGCCAATACATATTCAGTTAGTTACACTGAAGCATGGTTTCTCCAGCTTGCATGGTAGGGTTTTCCTTTATTCTATCGAGAAGTGTATAAGGTTTTTACATCATAAAACGAAATAAACCATTATAAATTTGAATTAAGGAATTTGAAAATCAGACTTCTTTTAGTTTTTACTGGTTCGAGTACACCACGAACATTGTCCCTGCGCATATGTACACAAGTAATAAATACACTTCAAAGACATTCGAGTACACCACGAACATTGTCCCTGCGCATATGTACACAAGTAATAAATACACTTCAAAGACATATTCACGACCTGTATTGTATTCCTTTATTGTAATTAACAAAATTAACAATAATTCTGTAGTTCAGATTTAAAAAAACGACACTCAGAACTGAAATAAAAAAAAACTAAAGTATATTATTGTTCACACGGTCTTTTAATTTCTTTAATAAATATTTAGGGGGCCTCGGTGGCCGAGTGGTCAAGGTAGTTCGTCTACAATTTATCCCGTGGTCTGTCAACACTGAGATTGCGGGTTCGATTCTCACTGCAGGCAGGGTGTACTCGACTCCAATCTTAATTGACAAGGATTGCCAGTTTTCGTACCACAGGTCGGGGGTTCTCTCCGGGTAATCCGGCTTCCTCCCCCAATAAAAACTTGACGCCATGAAATAGCTGAAAAACTGCTGAAAGTGGCGTTAAAACACCATTAAAACAAAAAAAAAATCAATCAATATTAAGCGTGTATTAAAATATGAACACTTACACCTTTCAAATATATTAAAGGTTTGTTTTTAATAAATTAACAGTCCAAGTGTGGTAATGAAATCGCGTAAATAATGTTTTAGAATTCAAACTAAACGATGTGATATCCAATTATTACCGAAATAGATAGATCAGTTTGATCGGATGTTTGCTTTACGTCCAGCGAGTAGTATTTCAGCGATATTCAAGACAAGACTAAGTAAACAAACAATTAATCAACGGAAAAAGGGGTGGGGTGGGACACAAGTAACACAATTTAGACTGCCACTGGAAAAGTATGAAGTTTTGTGTTGGGGCGGAGAATTTAGCCTTTTGTAGCAGCTACAATGTGCCTACTCTTTTTTCAAGCCTGCAAAGGGGGCTTTATCGTGCTAGAGGAATGGCAATCTTCAAACACGTTACCCACTACGGTCAGCGGTCAGGCTTTCCGTATGATGACCTAACCCTAACACTACAATTAGAGAGTCTCCACTACAAGTAGAAATAATTGTATCAACAACGTGTACAACTTTTTCAAAAATACATTTTTAAAATTATTTTGAAGTAATAATTTCATTTTCTTATTAAACTATACCGATGGGCTAGTAATTCTAAAGTCCCTGTGTAGTTTAATTCTCTTGCTTATTATGTTTCGTGCTTGACAGAATATTGTACGACTAAAAGCAAACGGCGCACTCGATTCAGTTGCATGCTATTTATATTATACAGATCGTCGGTCTTTTCCGGGCATTTCTTTGTAATAATTTTAATGATCTCCATTGCTTGACAAAGTTGACAATAAGAAAAGTACACCTTTACAATTAGTGTTTTGTGTGTACAAAGTTCATAATTTACCACGGGGGGGGGGGGGGGGCAGGAACAGGTATTTTAGAAGACAGTACCCATTCATCCATAACTATAAATGTACATGTATTTATTACATTATTATATTACAGAATATCAACCCTTGTTCTGCATGGTCGCGGAAAAACATCTGATCGTGTCGAAAAATGTATTATACACATTATCTTTGATCAGCGAGGCGGCGAGGCGAGATTACCTGTAACCTAATTAACAACATGTATCATTCTTTTTAATTGTACATGTACAATTTTATAGTCGTAACTAAATTACAAGATCCATTTAAACGACAGTAGATGCAGCTTAGAAAACAAACATTATTTTAGGTTTTTTTAAAATATTTAATATTTAATATTTAAAGACAGAAAAAATATAACGACTAAAATGTAACAATTTAATGTATGTATCGAACTAAATAAAATACTAACAGTTTCCGCCATAATTAAAATAAATTGCGATTTTATTATATGTATTTTTTTTAAAGTTTGTCCGTGTTTTAAGAAAACATTATTGTACAAATGTTTCCAATGCAATCGTTGTTATGGCTTTAATGCGGGTTTTCATTTCACCAGATGTGTAAGTAAACCATTGATAAATTCAGTGTAATAATTATAAATAAGAACAAATGCTAACATTTTCAGCAGTCTTTATTTTTTAGAAACAGATTTATTTAAACATACATTTATCTTTAACATTACTATTTAAATAACATTTGTTATCGTAATTGTGCAAACGTAAAATTTCCAAATAGAGATATTTTTTGTTTAATTCCGAAAATTTTCTTAAAACAAGTGAAATAAAAAAATATTAATCGACGGCAGTTAATTAAATTAACAATAATAATTACCAGGCGTTGTGACAGTCGTTTTTTGTCTGATACAACGGAGAAAATGTCTGTGACAGACATTTTTTGACTGATACAACGGTAATGCCGTTATAACAGACGATTTTCGACTTAGTCAACGGAAAAAATGACTGCCACAGACATTTTTTGACTGATACAACGGAAACGTCGTTGGAACAGACATAAAATGACTGCGCCAACGGAAAAAATGTCGGTGACGGACAAAATATGTCTGTGACAGGCATAAAATGACTGCCACAGTAAAAATTATTGTCTGACACAACGTTAGCAGTCTTTTACAGACATTTTTGCAGTCATTTGCAGTCAATCTCAGTCAGTGACAGACGAAAAACGACTGCAACTGGTATTTACAGTCATTTTTTTAGCCAGTAGTGATAGAACATGTCATTGAAATGATTGTTAATACCTGTAATTTTTTATGTGTTTTACTGCAGTATGACATTAATACATGTATTTGTACACGGACCATTGTGGCATGTAAGCGAGATATTATACCCACCAAATTAACAGAAGAAAGGTGACAGAAAGTACTAAGCTTGCATCATTTCACTCGTTTAAACTTGTTTCGCGTTAGCTTCATGGCGTGTTATACGAGCAATCACACAATGAATAAACATACCACGCCAAATTACAAAAATGACAAAAAATAATATTTAAAGAATATTTGTTTTTAACTGACTCGATTACCTCACCACAACTCTATTAAAAAAAGACAATTTAACATATCTACGGTTTTCTATGTCCTAGTTACGCATGAGTATATACATCTTATTTTAATATCTTAGTTTCAATGACAATTTGAAAAAAAGGAAATTCGCTATTAAAACAGAATGAAATTTTGTCCAAAAAAACGTGCACACAATTTGCATAAACCCAGATCTAGATTGTAAAATCGTAAAAACCCTTTGATAATATATAGTTGACTAGTAGATTTCTAAAGTTTTTATTGGCCAATTACCGTTTTACCAGAAATAAATTTGTCCGAAACTGACGTATCTGACAAACGATTGGGTGTATGGTTCACATACATTGCTTTTTTCATCAAAACAATTATAAGAAATCTGTTTTGCTAACGACTTTAATAATGTGTTCAAATATTTAATTAGCGTAGTTTCATGTAACTCTATCCCTCCATCTAAATTACGTATGTTGGTCAAAAGAACTGACTAACATTATGAGTAACATTTAGAATTATTACAACGTTACCTTGTATATTATTTAAGTTCTATAAAAGCTGTAATTGGGTTAATGCTTTTTTTTTGCTTTTATCCTATTTGTTTATGTTTTTTGTATTAAAAAATGCTTAGTCTATGCATTAAAATTGCTTTCCACATTTTTACCATGTCATGGCACCTTCCGTTTTTATTAAAGAATGAAATTTTAAAATCAGATTATCAAATGCGTTAGAATTGTTTTAAGCTTATATGTCGTATGAAGCAACATGATAAACACGTATTCTTTTTTTTGAAGAATTTGTCTACTTTTAGAACTATAAGCTAGCTCGCAATCAAATTTTTATGTCATTTCAGTGTCCTACATAGCTGCCATAGATTTTATAGAAGAACAACTATTTCAATCTTTTTCTGATAATAACAATGAATTTCTCAATTAAAGAATAAAAATCAAGAAACGAAAGAAAAGCAAAAACTGCTATAATTAAAATCAAGCCGATAATTCCAATTGCAGCAGACGATGGTCGGGGATCGCTGGCAGATGTAAGCTTTCGAATTGAAGATGATGTTTTTGTTTTATCTATTTTGATGTTGTCAACAATTTGTTTAACGTATTCTTCCAGAGTAAGATTTGTCGTTTCATTCGTACATGTGCACAAGCAGTATGGAAGTTCATCTAGAAAAAGTAAATAATAAAAACTTGTCATTGAGAGAATTGTAGTTGTTCGAATAAAAACAGAAATAGTACATATTTGTAATATTTATAACACAGTTCAAGACAAATGACAATCAAGAAGCAAAGGAAAGCAAAATCGTCTATAAATAAAAGTCAATACGAAGCTTCTAATGGTAACAGACGCTGGTCGAAAATTACATTTTAGCTGTTTTGGAAATCTTATTCCTACATCACATTTACTTCAGGAATCCGGACCACAATTGGACCACGTGACCATAGCTGGTGTCCCGGCTGTCCATTGGTTTTTTCATGGAGAAGACCTCGGTAATGTTCGGCAAAAATCGGAAAAACTAAAACTATTAACATTTTTAACTCTAAAAAACACATTTTTAAGCATTGACCTAAAGTAAAACAGTATATTGTATCATTAGCAATCAATGGATTTTATACAGCTGTATTTCTTTGTAAAACTAATAAAATTGATCAGAAATTTCAATTATGGGTCGGATACTTTATCAGTTTTTACGCAACTACAGTACATTATTCTCACACGTGTCGGTTAACACGAGGTGAACATTTCACTATATATAGTATCAAAACTGATCTGCAAGCATACAAGATATGTGGGCAACATTTTTTCGCTGAATTTCATTTTCCAGAAGAAGCTGCTTTGCGCAAAAAGGTATTCTACCAATTCCAAAATAAAATATTACTTGATAATGGCACTCGATGTTAAATCCAAAGCTGAAAGCAAGCGTCCATATTTAACCTACTTGTGTATCTAAATGTATTTGATACAAGGATACAAATATGCTTCTAAGGACACAATATTCTTTATAAGAATCCATGCAAATGTTTCAAATAAAAGGACGATAGACATATTATATTAGCAATTTGTTTCTTTTCAATGTATTTTCAACCTTGCAATAAAAATACTTTAATTCAAACAAATTACATTACTAGCAGTATTTCTGTCGATGATTTCTTTGAAAATAAAATTATTTAAGTAATAATTATACTATAATAATTTAAGAAAGTGAAATGGGAAAAAATACCCTTTGGTGTTGAGGTGTATTTGAAGTCTTTGCTTATTGCAGTGGTTGGATAGGCTATTTAAATCTTTTATTTATTTAACTATAATAATTTATATGTTCGAATAAACGGGACGATGTTTTGATACACAGACAGAAACAATGAAAAATTATTGACTTAACTTTTACACTAGTATCATTTATTATTAAAAGTACTCATACATTTAATAAAAATGTCGGAATAAATTTATTTATTTTGAAATGTAAAATAAACTAAAAAACATCGATGCCAATTCGAAACTAAACAGTATATGCAGATGAAAGGGATGTTATCCCCGCCACTAATTGTAGAGTATTGTGCTGTTGTAGAAAGTAGTAAAATAACCTCAATAATTATTAAAGAACCTTGTGATAGGATAAAATAAATTTGTCAGAAATTAATAATATAAGTTATTTATCTAAACTTAAGTGTTTTGTCAAACTCAGAAAAATAGAAATTGATACAACCTGTTTGGTACAAACATTGTATCATCTATAGAGGTGATAGATGGATTTTGACATCACAATAAATGGTACAGCCATTGATTCGGTAAATGATTCGCATTCTACGAATAAAATATGACGTCATAGTTCGCGTGAAGTAAGGGACTATCTTTTTTAATAACAAATGCAAATTCAGTTTTTGTTCTGTCTTCTTATAATTCTAAATATGTATTACATACATTTAAGTGTAGTTACAACTACCTGTACCACGTCTCGACAGCTGCATACATTTTGCATCACAACTCAACGCTACGCGTCTCGTAGTGATACGAATGTATACAACTGTCTATTCCGGCAGTTGTACAGGGAGTTGTACATACAAATAATGAATGTAATATGTATATATTCTTATCTGGAATCATTTTTCTATCAATGCTTAATGTATATGTTAGATGCACTTCTTTTCAGTCTGCAATTACAGGTAGGTCAATACTGCATCTTACATAAGGGTATTGTTTTTCTTATCCCTTTACATATTTGACCAGTTAAACATTTTTGGTCTAAGAGGTGTAATTTTAGTGCATATGTCGGGATCATTACTTTACCTTTTGAAGTGAGTGATTTTGAAGTATATTTTCTTATCTGGAATCATTTTTCTATCAATGCTTAATGTATATGTTAGATGCATATGTCGGGATCATTACTTTACCTTTTGAAGTGAGTGATTTTGAAGTATTTTCTGTCGTATAGGGACTTTCTGTTGTATCTTGTGAAGTGGAACTTTCTGTGAAATCTGTTTTAGAGGAGCTATCTGTTGACTCCTTGGTAGTAGAACTTTCTGCAGAATCGAGTGTAGAACATTCTGTTAAAACTGGTGCATCTTGTGTATTTGTAGAAGGCATTGTTAAGATTTCAGTAGTCTTTTGTGTAGCTGTATATGTACCTGTGGTGCTTTGTAATGAATTTTGTGTATTTGTAGCTATCATTGTTGACACTTTTGTGGTGAATGTTGTAGTTCCGACTGTCGTAACACACGCAGAACAACGACTTACAACGGTTCTACCGCAAGTGTCGTATGAAGGTACTGTTAAACTGCTCGAAACTATCGTCACTATAAAATATTAAAATATAACATAATTATCTCGTTAATACGTTGGACTTTATACCTCCAAATTATAAAACTATATAAAACTATACTTCCTAAAATCATACGTTGTTTATTAATGAATGAGAAACTTGTAAAAAATGAATAACTTGTTAAAATTACATTATTATTTTCTTTAAATTCAAAATACTTTTGGGCTTCCTTCACTAAAACGCAGTGAGCGTATCAGAGCTGAGTGGTTGGGCAATATTCTAACTATTATCTAATGAATGTAACACTTGGTAATATCTAAGTTACTATAATTTGTGTTTCTTTTCCACATGAAAAATATTATTATTACACAAGAAAATTAATAATTAAGTAAATATTGACATCGGTTCAAACGTCCGAAATAAGAAGTTAGCCTCTGTGCAAATATATTTGCTAAATATCCTTATTCGAAAATTATGTCTGTATATTTAAATGATATCTTATAATCTAAATACTTTTGTCACATCAACCTCAGTATTGTTATTTTTTAATATGTTTCGGACTCCATTGCGTCACGTTTAATTTCAGCGTTACCTACAGCAGTTTATGGATAAAAAATAATGCCAAATAACAATCATAATTTTTTTAACAAAGCCGCCATAATGGCAAATCGTTGTCAGTAAACATATCCAAACTCTTGGTAATTCGTTATAAGTCATTTAATTCAAAACAGTGACTTATGATTAACCCGCTAAAATCTCATATAAATTTTAAAATAATTACTATTGAGTTCACATTTTCGGATATACAGACTTGATCCAGTCACATTGGAATATTCATCAGGGTTTAACTTTGAACTATTGTCGTCATATAGTCCGCAACTACTGAGACCATATACAAATCCCCAACATATGCTGGTGGCTGCTATCGTGTCACACTTTGTCTTGCATTGTGCGACGGAAACAAAAACTAACGTTGTCTTAATGTTTGCTTTAGGCAATCTTCCAACGATGACTTGGTAGTTGTAAATTGTTGTATCTGAATTGCAAATTGTTGTTAAAAAATAACACATTACTAATTCACTGACGACTGTCTTGGTATAAATGGAAAGTGGAACAAACAGTGATATCACATCAATACAGCTCTTTCATGACAAAATTAAAATTAAAAAGTCGATATTAGTCACTGAACGAACGTATGTAATAAAATGTATTGCTACATCTATTTAATTATAAAACATTCTGCTAGGTTTTTCGTTTAAAAAAAGATATGTATTTAATAAATTTCAAAGACTCAATGCTAGAATCAAATTGATGCAATAACAGTAACGAACAAGAATGCTTTGTGTAAAAGCAATTTCAAAGTTAAGTAAATATTTACATATCATTTAATGAGGGTCCTTACTGTATGCAAAATATGCATTACCCAAAGACGTTGATATAAAGTGATACTGTGTTATATGTCACACATGATACGAAAATAATAATAATAATAATAATAATAATAATAATAATAATAATAATAATAATAATAATAATAATAATAATAATAATAATAATAATAATAATAATAATAATAAAATAATAATAATAATAATAATAATAATAATAATAATAATAAATGAAACATGTAAATCTTTACCATAAAACAAATCCCACCAACTAGATTCACATTTAAAAACAGAATTTAAATTTGGGTATGTGTTTGCTTTGCCGTAAGGCTCATATCCATAAACCCAGTGTTGAAAGCCACGTGATCAAAATGAAATAAATAAATACCTTAACTAGTTAGGTTTAGAAAAAAGTAAAATTAACAAAAGACCTTTACTTAAAGCTAAATTTGGTCTAAATGACGTACATGTATATTGTTAGTTGAAAGTTAAAGAAGGACATCCCTAGTTTGCACATTTGTTGTAAGAACACATATAACACGAATTTCAATAACCCGGACCCCCCAAAAATCCGTTGGTACAATTAGGTGCATCGGGCAAGTAAATAGAGCTTTTCGTGTATCAAGCAGCAATCGAGTTACTCATTATTATGTCCACGGAAAAATCGTATTTGAGAGATGGATTTTCCATAATGATCAAATATTATTAAAAGTCTAGACCAGTGCCCTTTTTATTGTTTTAAGTCTATGGTTTGTCTTTGTTTCGTATTAGTTTTTGAGCCACAGGTAGGTTGTCTTCTGCCCGAATATTACATTTCCCTAGACATGAGGATGGGCAATTGACATGATAATAGTCAACATTGGTTACTCGTCTATTGCACCTTATTGAATCTATGCGTGTTTGAGTTACTATTGGTTTTGGTTCTTGTTTGGTTTTATGTTGGTTTCTTGCGTTGTTGTATTAATCCTTTTTTGTCACTGTCATGTTGTTTTAAATTCATATTGACCGCTTGGTTTCCTTACTTTAAGCAAAGCGTTACATGTCAATCAATATAATGTTTGCCTAAAGGCATATGTACCTCTTTCACACATAAACGGCAAGGTGTCTGCATCACATATAGCTAAAGACCATACCATACTTGCAGCATTAGCATAAGTACATTCTCCAGTACTTGCGGTATTGGACCATATTTCATACCCTGAAACCGAACAGTCTTTTGTCCAGTTTCTACTTGCAGGATTGTTAGAATACGGAGAGTGCAATCCTATCCAAAATGTAGAAACGTCACTAAAATAAAATGAGTAAATATTATAAATGTATTCTGAATGACTTACTCGATTGAACCAGAGGAAACTTACAGTAAAGATTTTATAGAAAACCCCAAACCAGAAATTAATCATAATTTCTTCGCTAAATAATGAAGACACATTATGAAAAAGCGGATTTTTACCACTAAAACAATGACAATAAATGATGAATTAACATAGTTTCAAAAGTATCAGTATCTTCTGGTTGTAGTTAGGTTTTGAAACTGCCTTAGTTTTTAAGTAAATTTTGCCGTTTTGTGAACTGTAAAGAAACACGACAAGATTTACATATCCAAAGAGCAATGTTGCTCTGTTTGTGTAATAAGTCACTGTTTCATGTATCAATCACGTAAGACAAACCACAGGTTTACTTTTAAATATGACAAGCAATTCAGAAGACTGACAAAACAGAACTTCAAATAAAGAAACATTAGTTTATTCTAACAGAGTAGAGCAAAACGCTATTTCTAACATTAGAAGTTTAGCCATTTATCCATATAATGATAGGATCAAAGTAAAACAGGTTTTTTAAGGTATGTACTTAGACTATTCTGAAGTCACATAAAAATAGACAGTAACTACAATGCGACTCAAACAATTTTGTAAAATCTAAATTGCTTGTTTGCTACTCGGCCATCGAGGCTTCTAAAATCTTAATAGAAAATATAAGTTTTAATAACCTTATTGCTATTCACTTTTTGAGCCTTTATTTTCACATTTTTTTATTGTCAGTGGTGGCTAAACTCAAGTTGTAACAATGCAACTGTGTAAGAGGAAACCGACCGAACAACAAGTTCAGGGACAATAACTTATTCGGATATAGACAAACATATACAACGCAAAACAAAAACCAAAAACACAAAAACAGAAAGTGAGTAACCCGAACCAAGCATGGGCGTAAATACCTATTACATAAATACTGCCTACCAATACTTTTAATAATTATTAGGAGTACATGTAACATGCATCTCATAGAAAACTCGTGTTATGTTATTTCAATGACTTAGTTTTACTACTAAAAAGTATGAAAACATATATTTACGGATAGTAAAGACTTCGTTTTATTCCGATTTCATCAAATTTAGTGCCGGTGTCTATGGTAACAAGACTTTCATTGATACTTTCACAGTAGAAGTTGGCATCATTCCATGTCAAAGGATGCTTATATAAAGTAATATAGGGTATAGCCTCAGCATAAAAATCTGCAAAAAATATTTATATTTGAAAAGATATATTAGATGTAGCCTAAGCAAAAAAGTAAACAAAATATAGATTATGTTACTTGCATGATCACTTTTAATTGTTTATTTGAATATTTTTGGCTATACTTTTAATACTCAACCGATAGTCAACTTTTCATTTCATCCTAATAATTATAGTGAATCCAAATATTCATGCCTCTTGATCATGCTTTTAATCAATACTCTTATATTTATTTAACGTATAGCTCTTAATTTGAAACCCTGAGTAAACCCCGAGGCTTGTGCCTTCCTGGATACAACCCATCTACAGGATTGTAAAAGGCCATTGATTCACAGATAAGTATATTATATATGTCAGATAGAGTGGCGGTATTCTCGTTAAAATATTTGCTAGCCTGTCATATCCGTAGCAGAAGGCACGCAGAATTTCTTTTACAGTTTTACCGTAAACTATCTTCAAGGGTGTTTAACTCTGTTTTTACAATTTATAATTGCACAAAAAAACTAGTGGCAAATAAATCAAACGCAACTTACCTGTGTTTGTGACCGATAGACACAGACACAGCAAAGCTTCGGAGATTACTTAAAAATGAAAAACACAGATATATACCATTCTAATTGACATTTTCCAAACAATTATAACCTTTAGTTTTAATTCAATTACAGCTCTGAAATCTAAATATTAGTATATCAAGGTAGTCTATAGATAATAACAAAGTACACAAATATAATTTCATGAAAACACCAAGGTTATAAAATTACCTATGCATCACATTCGTCTGTTCTATACTTATCATTGGCGCCAAAACAAATATATTTTATAATCAATTTTAAAAGATAAACCATATATGTCTAATGCTTTCTACGCATGGCATATACATGTAAATATCAATAATTCGTATATGACGTCCACCCCTGATGTGAAAACTCGTTCTCCTAATCAACGTCATAAACGATCAACATTATTTATAGCAATATTGTTGACCAAATTATCGCGTATGTTAACGATGTCATAATAAACTTTGTGTCCTAAGTGTCCGATAAGTCCTGCAAATAATAGGTTTTATTGCTGATAAATGTTTATATATATATGACGTATTATATTCGAAATTGTCCATTGGAGGCAGAAATATATATTGATTGTATCACAGGTTGGCCTCTTATGGCCACATTTAATGCTATAAAGGGTCACCGGTGTTAAAATCAGTATATATTCGTGCTTCTAATGATGTATTTCTAAAATGAACCAAAGATATTCGTGTCTTCACCGAAGTGTAACTAGTAAGTTGTTGACACTCTTGCGGACTAACAGTCATGGACCCAGTGGCCGCAAAATAATTGTGATTAAAGATACAAAATGTAATTAAATCTACAGCGCCAGACTTGCGTTTAGTTTACTCAATACTTATCAAATGCGCTCAAACAAAATAAGATCAAATATTTAAAATGTTCAATATCTTTTATCCCAGGATTTCGAACAGTAATACTAAATATTAGGCAATCTTGATAACATAAAATATTATTTAAATAAAACTTAACACATTTTGAATATTTTAGGATCGAAGTAAACTCGTACCATGACTATATCACAGAATGAATTCGTGTCAGCACACAAGAGTAACTGCCCTACTAGTGAGACATAGTGTGTTTATTTTAATGGCAAACGTTTCGAAATAACGTACAACACAGTTATATTTATTAATGGACTGAATGCCTGCTTGATGCATATCAAACCAGAGTTCATGTATTTTCAGGACAGAAAATAAATTCATAGACAATATATCAATGAGGAAAGAGTCGAAAAATCGGAACCGCAAATTGGATCTAACGAGCTATATTCTGCTATATTCAGGACAAAAACAAATTGAAAAAAAAAGAAAAAAAAACGAAATCAATTCGAGATTGCAAAACCAAGGGAAAAAATTGTAGTTACCACTGGAAATGGAAGTGGTATCGGTAGGGGCGTAAAAGAACTTGGGCATAATTGGTCTGCTTTCCCCTCGTAATTTTACAATAAAAAAATTGTGATTTTAATAATTAGACTTTGTAAAATGAATAAGTAGAAATATCGTACGATCATTTTACAATTTGTTCTTAACATCACTTTAACTTCTATATAACATCACAATAGGCCGCATGCATCAATTTATGCAAAGACAAAATGTTAAAATTGCAGTGCTGTTTACAACTAAATTTCATAAATAGTTATCTTCACATCATTGGATAAAAAGTATTCAATACATAAATGTTTCATTAGGGAAAATTTGTTCAGTTATGGTTTTGATCAACGCATGTGGAGGTAATTAATTGTTTTTCATGACGTTATATAGTCTTCTATATGTATAAAGTAGCTAAATATGGTAAATGGTACTATTATTAATATTTATTTCCTCCTTTGCAAAATTTTTTAAATAATTGGTCAAGATTTTAAATTGTATGCGAATTTTGGTCCTTAATGCACGTCCTCTTTCAGCCTTTGGTAGCGGCTATAACAAGCTTACTCGTCTCGACATCTACAAAATAGGTCTTTATCTTGCAAGAAGCGTGTCACTCTTCAAACACATTTAGCGCTTTCAGTCTTTCCGTATTATGACTTGACCACCCCCAACGAGAGGGCCGCCTCTATTAGCCACATGCGGGTCAAACACTAGGAAACCCCACACAATTGTCCCAGAAAGAACAATTTGACCGTTGTAACAATTATCCAGAAGGAATAGGGAATTTTACATTTTTGCAGCGTCTACAACAAACCTACTATTTTCAGAATATAAAAAGGGGTCTTTATCTTGCAAAAGCGTCACTGTTCAAACACGTTATGGTATTCGGTCTGGATTAACAAATAACATCCAACGGTAGGGCCTCCTACATTCGCCAGCTTGGGCGCGCTGCGCAGCCCTGTTGCCAAGCACTGATATGCTCCTTGCGAACAATAATACTGTCATCTATTTACAATGATAAAAATGAAACTGAAGTAAATATATTTTTATCAAATAAATGACGTGGAACACGCAATCATTGATCCAAAAATGAAGGTAGTGAACGAACGGAACGTGGAGTGATTTCTTTTGAATGAATTGATGTTAGCTTATATAATTATCTTGCAACAATAGCTTATTATCATTTATCCTGATGCATATTTAAAAATGTGTATCTAGAAAATGATACAGTGTTATTGGTAATACTTTTTGCTACTCTAAAGGTGGTTTTATTTTTGTATTAATGAGCATTAATAAATAATATTGAACTATTTTTAGACACTATGATTTTAGTTACTATATTTTTCATCCATTCATTATTGCACACAAATGTATGAAGGTCCTTACAACTTTTTAAATGTGTTGATAAATTTATGCTTAACCAGCCGGAATAAGATTTGTATAAAAGTATTAAGTAATTAATATTATATAATTATATAAATATTAAATTTCTGTCAGCTATAAACTGCTATTAAATATCATTGTTAATATTGTTACATATGATTTAAAAATTATCAACGTTCACCCTACGTGTTGAAAGAATTGGTATTCAAAGATCTTAAATCGTTCAGGTACATAGTATTCCACGACAAATATGTCTCCAGAGTAAAGCGCGATATATTTATTTTCAATTATATTATACAAATAGTATATTTAATAGTTTGAAGTTCGAATTGAGTTTAACGCCAAATTCAGCAATTTTTCAACTATATAATGGCGTTCAGTTTTTATCAGGGAGGAAGCCGGACTACCTGGAGAAAACTACCTTTCTGCGATAAGAAACTGGCAATCCTTGTCAATTAAGATTGGAGTCGAGTACACCCTACCTGCAGTAAGAATCAAACCCGCAATCCTAGTGTACTCAACAGTAGACGAACTATCTAACCACTCGACCACCGAGGCCCCCATACTCATTGGTGGGTAGTTGGGTTAATATCTGCTGTCAACAAGTACTGATAATTTATACACCATTATCACGAAACGTAAGCGCAAGGCGTGTATTACATATTGTTTTGTCTGCTTTATTTACGAGTTAACGGTTCACACCGAGTAAATTGCTTCTTTTGTTCGCACATTACATAACGAATCGAACATAGTCTTAAACCTGCATCTCTTGCAAAGAAGCATCATCCGTTCATATTATTTTGTACCTACGTGTACAAAGGGACAACAAAAACAAAAACAGTCACAGAACATGAAAGCAAAACATTAGTAACACTAAAGCCAACATGAGTTATTCCGGAAGGTCAAGCAATTCGTGCTCCACACCAGTCGTATTATTCTAAATGGCTATATGTGTCATTGATATTTTACATGAATGTGCACTTGATAACTTTTGGAATGAACACGATTTATCCAGAAAAATGAATTCTTCTAAGTCTGTAAAACTATCTCTTCATGATAAATTTGTTATTGATTGGAAATTACAAAAATTATTTGATTCAGCCAAATGGATTGCCAGTGTCCTGCCGCAGGTTGGGGGTTTTATCCGGGTACTCCGGCTTCCTCCCCTAATAAAAACCCGACGCCATCAAATGGCTGAAAAATTTCTGAAAGTGGCGTTGAACATCAAACAAACAAACAAACAAACAAACAAACAAATGCGTTCATTATAGAATTTATTAGTCAGCTTTAAGTTTTGAAAATTATCTCACTGTACTCACCTAGAAGGAAATCTTAAATGTTAATGTATATTATTATAAAGATATAAAAATTAGCGATAATTTAACGAGTATTCACAGATATAGATTATTATTATGGTTTAACATTTAAAACCCATATTAGCGATAATACAACATGGCTTCTTGGTTCAGATGAATTCAAATGGCAGATTATTTTTAGTGTGTTAAACTAAACCATTACGCAATATGAAGTCATAAATAACAAAATATTGATGATCAAAAGTTTTTTTTGTTTTTTGTTATACGAAACATGAGTGATTTTCTGTGTGTAAGCTTATAAGAAAAATATTATTGTCTACACTATAATTCTGCTTAAAACGACATATTCTGCACTTGTTACTGTAACAATAACAACAACAACAACAACAATAATAATAATAATAATAATAATAATAATAAATAATAAATAATAATAATGATAATAAATAATAATAATAATAATAATAATAATAATAATATAATTATAATAATAATAATAATAATAAATAATAATAATAATGATAATAATAATAACAATAATAATAATAATAATAATAATAATAATAATAATAATAATACAAACGTTTTGTTTAAATCTAAACTTACATTTAAGAGACATCCTCCTTAAAGCACTTGTAATAATAATTCGCTGATAAACAACTTATTAGCTTATTCTATTATATTAATTCCACCTAGAATCGTCCAAAATCTTTGTTTCTACGCATTCAAAGAAATAATTCGATCAGCAAATACAATATTGTTTGTATTGTGAATACCCTATATATATTTTATAAATACATGTTTTTCTAATGTAACAATTGTTGACAAATTATTGAATAGTATTGAACAAATAATGAAGTAAAGTAGGTAAGTTTACCATGTATTCATTTGGTACAAATAGTACATATTCCAGTACAAGGAATATTATTTACTATAAACTTGCATACACTAAAAGTGCTTCTTTTCTCTTTTGACATCCGCTAATTCTATACAGTCTTTATCGTTTGTCCTTCCTCTGTCGTGATTTGTCTTAATTTCTTTTACTTTTTTTCTGGGGTCTTGGTGAGCGAGTGGTTAAGGTTGTTCGTCTTCTGTTGATCACGTGGTCTGTCACTGCAGGCAGGTGCGCTAAAATCATTCTTAATTGACAAGCATTGCCACTTTTCTTACGAATTTCGTTTTTTCGTTACTCTGGCCTACTCTCCCATTTAAAACTAAACGCCATGATATAGCTAAAAAATGGCTAAAAGTGGCGTTAACATCTAACAAACATCATAATTTCACAGTTTTTTCTTTAATCGTTTCATTGGTTTGTATAGTATCGTACTTACTCTGTCTATGCTAATAATATCAAATTATTGTTATAAGTGCTATAAATGATTTTTTGCATCAAAAGAAAAACTAAATTAATAATCTATACGAAAACAGTCATGACAGTCACTTTTTAAAAATTGTCATAATTTTTTTTTAATTGCCATAATATGTATTTAAATTTTTTTTTAAATGAAATTAGTTGAGCAAAATGAAAATTAGAGATTAAAGAACTTAATTGATTGATTGCCAGATCTATGAATAATATAAAATAAAACAAAGCAAAATTTGAACAACCTGTGATTTCATCATTATTGTTTAGATCTTTTTAATCGTGTCATACTACTTTCCAGTAAAATGTTGCCAGTCTGTTGATGAAGTGAACAAGTGACAATGCACTTCTATATACTCCTATCGTACAAAGGATGGACATTAATAGTTATGACTACAAAATATGCAGAAAAAGGCATGCATATCCTATTTTTATATTACAATTAACAAAATTGATACAATGACAGAAAATTAAATAAGCGAAACGCTTAGCTATCAGCAAAACTTTGGAGTTACCGTTTTATCGGGGAGGAAGCCGGATTATGTTTGCTTGTTTGATGCTGTTTAACGCCACTTTCAGCAATTTGTCAGCTATATCATGGCGTCCAGTTTTTTATTGGAGGAGGAAGCCGTAGTACCCGGAGAAACCCGCCGACCTGCAGTATGAAAACTGGCAATCCTTTTCAATTATGATTGGAGTCGAGTGCCTGCAGTGACAATCGAACCGGCAATATCAGTGTTGACAGACGACGTGATCAATAGTAGACGAACTACCTTAACCCCTCGACCACTGGGGTCCCCGGAAGACGGAGTACGTGAGATGCACGTTGGTACAACAACGTACAATCTTTTGCAACTGAACTTGAAATGAAATTTTTGCCCGAGGTCATGTTCCAAATCATAGCCCATGTTTTGATACTAGTACAACGGTGGTCAAAAGTAGGTAGATAAGTACTTCGAACATTTCATCATTTAGTTCTTCTTTTATAACAATCAATAATAAAAATATCTTTGTAACTAAATACATATAGACTAGAGGAAACTATAATAGGAATCAAAAACATTACAATTTAATTATTCATTGCAAATTAAGTGAATAAATCACACAAAGAATAAACATCACAAAGAGCACATACGAAGGCATGAACTACTTGCTTGGAAAATTTGTGTACACAATTTAGTTGTGGAAAAAACAATTGTTAAATTTCAATCAACAATGTAAAACATTAAATTCCTTTGTTTTGGTTATATATATTAAATAACTTTGTTTTGGTTATATATCTTATCTCTTCTAGAAACCGCAATTACCGAGTTATGTGTTCTGAAGTGAGTGCATAGTGTGCTAGAATCCATTAACAAACTGTTGACCTTCATCAATTTGAAAATACTGAAATACAAATAGTATGCTTATTTAATAAGGTTTGGATCGGTCTGCATTATCCGGATTTAAATATTCTGCAGATCACAAATGGGCAGCAGACTATTCTCCTATTTATAAAATCTGAGCCCTTGATGGAAATAATACTGAATGTGTCTATGTAAAAGTATATCTAATTGAGTATACTGGTTGTTTTACGAAGTCTTCTCTAATATACAAAGGGGGATAGGTGCATGACTGGTTAAAGTCATCTACAATTGATCTCTTGGTATTTCAACACTTAAGTTGTTGGTTCGAGTCTCACTGCGGGCAGTCCAGAATGTACTCGACTCCAATCTCAATCGACCAGGATTGCCTATTTTCCTACCCGAAGTTTTCTCCTTGTACTCCAGCTTCCTCTCTAAAAAAACTAACTAGCCGCTGAAATATAGCTAAACAACTACCGAAAGCTGGGTTAAAATGATTAGAACAAACAAACTATTTATGAGATTTAAAAGCATTATTGTAAACAACTGTATAAATAATTCGCGCAACTAATACTGCTTAAAATAAACAAATGTTGAATGTTAATTTGTATTTACTTTTAGTTAATGCAACAGCGCGTTAAAGGTAAACCAATCAGACCTAAATCAAACTAGTAGAACATAGATTAGCAGATCATCCTTAAACATAATATTTGTCAAATCAAATTTATTGCACCTGCTTTTAATACTTTTGATAGGAGTTGATGTACAGAGACGTGCCAGAAGTATTCGGTCACAATGGCGACGTCATAAAAATTAAAAATGAAAGTAGATTGTAAACAAAGAATTACATTGTAACAAATGTCACAAAGAGTTATGTAAGGTATTTTTAAGGACTTGATCACATGGTATATGATCATGTGATCAGATTTTGTCGTCTGCTACATACGTTTCCAAAACGTAAACAAAATAGTAAGATGGGTCGGAAAAGGAGTGAGCTTTCTACTGCTGTGAAAAATATTATAATTGAAATGTTAAAAAGATGATTGACGAGAAGAAAAATTGGTGTGGCATTGAAAATACCGAAGTCAACTGTTATAGACGTTTGTAAAAAATATTCGGACACGGGATCGGTTGAAAACAAAAAGAAAAGCGGTAGACCATCAATCGTAGGTGAAAGGAGTTACAGGAAGCTGGAGCGAATTGTAAAAGTCAATCGTTGAAGTCCGCTGAGCGATATAACTGCAAAATTCAATGAAGAAAACGTAGATAATGTGTCTCAACGAACAATTCAGCGTCATCTGCATAAGCATGAATTCAAGAGACGTGTAATGAGGAAAAAAGTCTTTGTAAAGGAAGGCAACCGTAAGAAAAGACTTTCCTGGTGTAGAGAAAAGCGTAAATGGACAGTTAATGATTGGAAGCGTGTGATATTTCGGACGAAAGTAAGATTATGATTGGTCACGACCAGCGAGTGCATATTTGGCGTCAGCGCGGCGAAGGTTGGAGACCGGACTTGGTCCCCGCTAGAAGTACGCAGCCAAAATATGGTGTTATGATATGGGGATGTATTTGCTGGAACAGTGTTGGTACATTAACAAAAGTAAATGGAAATATTAATGCAGAAAAATATCAAAACATTCTTGAGGATAATTTGTGGCCAGTTATTGCTCGTCACTTTCCGGTGAATGGATACTTCTTTCAGGATGACAACGCCCCGGTACACCGAGCTAGGACTACTCAAAATTACTTGACTGAGAACAATATTAACAGAATGAGTTGGCCAGCACAGTCACCAGACATTAATATAATAGAAAACGTGTGGTTATTTATTAAAAGAAAACTACAAACTCGCGCTGGAACAATAAAATCAAACGATGAATTGTATGATGAAAATTTTCGTATCTGGATGAACATTCCTCCTCTCTTCGTTCAGAGCTTGTATAAGTCCATCCCCAAAAGGATTATGAACGTTATTAGGCTTAAAGGACATTTGACTAAATATTAAAGGTATGTGATTAGAAATGTTCTTTTTTGTTGGTTCATTTGTTTTTGCATGACGTTTAAAATGTGATCGTATTTTCTAAGCGGAAAGCCAACGTCGCCATTGTGACCGAATACTTTTGGCACGTCTCTGTAGGAGTATGCTTACATTTAAGCGTCATCTTTCGAACAAATCATGTAATTATAGTTATCAGAATAATTATTAGCTTGCTTCCAACTAAACCAAGAACATGTCTTCGTTCTGATGTATACAATGCATCTATTGTAACATTGATGTAAAGGGGGAAATTATTGGTATTGTGAATCCATACGTCTTTGTATTTAACAATAAAGTCCTATGTTCTAATTATTTAAACAAATATATATATATATATATTGAATAATATTGAAATGTTGTTAAACTTAAATATGTTATGTCTAACCATACTGATATTTCTGTTTACTTTATGTTTACTTTAATTATAAATATTATATGCACCTAAGGAGATCAATAAAGACGAAACAGGACATGACATCAATATAAATTAAATGGAAATGTAATATACAGCAGAAAGGACGCATACGAGGGTATAAACCTCTGGGTTGGAACATTTACATTATCAAATGAAATGAGTTAAATTTTTTTTGAGTCTCAGTTTCATTTCTTTTCTATGTGATTAACGATTATTCTTTTATAACTAAATTATCTACGGTCCAATGCGTTTTGTCACAACCAAGTCTTAGGATCTTCTTTGGGGTTCAAAGCAATTAAAACATGGTAAAATCCGTACGGTTCGCCAGCCCTTCCCGTAGTCCGCTAATGGATTACATTCAACTTTGTGCGTTGAATGAAGGTTCATTAAGTTGGATGCAAAAAGGTTAATCTCGCCGAACACCTACATTTTAATGGATGACAAACTCAATTGCTAATTATTGTTTAGGACGTCAGACGCAATTGCACAAAAAAGTTGTAGTAACCTTGTAAGGCAGAATCTGATAATTTTGTCTATGTGGGCAATAGTATGTTTTTAATTGAAAACTTTAGATTAAAAAAAATAAAATTAAGGGAAATAGGGGTAGGGAAATACCTGTGGTTAAGACTTTTAAGTTTCATTTGAACTAAAGCGGCCTTTTTATATAATGTTAATGGCTTCCCATACAAACAATTTGCGGTCCATCGAATTACCAATTGAAAATGCCACAGTAATTAACGCAATGCTCGCTGGACGTTTGTTTGTTTGTTTGTTTGATGGTGTTTGACGCCACTTTCAGCTATTTTTCAGCTAAATCATGGCGTCCAATTTTATTGGGGAGGAAGCCGGAGTACCCGGAGAAAACCACCGACCTGCGGCATGAAAACTGGCAATCCTTGTCAATTAAGATTGGAGTTGAGTACACCCTGCCTTCAGTGAGAATCGAACCCACAATCTCTGTGTTGACAGACCACGTGATCAATAGTAGACGAACTACATTAACCACTCGGCCATCGAGACCCCCAATCGCTGGACGTTAAGCAACGTTCCATCAATTGTTAAAATAACCTTTAGCGAAACGGTTAAATAGATTTATAAAATTTCTTTTTTTTGGTCATGTTTTCATGTTATGGATTATTTTCATCTCCAACAATGCATTACAGTGTATTAGTTCTAAACAATATTGTAACAACTGGTTCAAAACGATCGGATTAGTGTGGAGACGGCAGTAAAAGAAATTTAAGCTTAGTAGTCTTCAACGTTCTGACATCGCTTCTTGTAATAGATCGATGCTTTTTGCTTCCTGTTCACATTTCGCCACATGTTCCTATATAGTTTGGCATATTATGGTATCGAAATATTTATTATGCTGACACGACTGAAAAGCAGAACACCGACACTATAAGAGACACGTAGTTTCGCGAAAAACATCAATATAAATATGTAATAAATAAAATCATGTACTATCTGTAAATCTATTACAACACAATTTTGTTTTCATTTGATGGAAACAATGTCGAAGCCGATTGGTCAGACACAAAATGGTACACTTGTATATATTAGTTTGCTATAAAGCATTTACTATTCTCATTAACACTGTTTTGTATGACATGTACACGACATGTGAGTAAAAATTTATAATGTTTAACCTTAACACATTACGTAAACTCTTTAAACAATCTTTAACTTTAAATGAGATACAAATGTGTTTTGTCTACCCTCGATTTAGAGGAAATATGCAACATATTTTTTTCTTGTGTATTTATTTATTTAAAAACTGTGTTTGCAGTATATGATAAATAAGCCCATTGTATTATTGCTATATGTGGATGAAAACGTGCCATAATTTTAATATGCTTTTAGAGAACAATGATTAAATGTATAATTAATAAATCGGATGTGTCCGGAAATAAACTGATTTCGAAGAATTTCTTCCATTTCCGGTTTGGGTGTGAAACTATCGTTTCAAATATTAATAACATCGATAAAAACAAAGAGTTTGTTTACTCAGTGGCATGCCATTATAGTAAAGATGTAACAGTGTATAAAAAGATATTTAATCAATACATCACAATCTTTGTCTTTATATGTAGGTCCAATACACAGGCACTTGGAGTCAGGGTAATTTGTTATGGAATAAAATGCCAATAAATGAGTTTAAAGTATGTATTCACTCGTTTGGTAACTAGTATGGCATGTCTCATTACAAAATATTACCCCCAGAAAAAATAATAATTTTTTCTTTATTATATAACAACAAGGCATACAACTTATCCAAGTTATAAAATAGCTACAAATCATGGAAAAATTTATAAGATTTCATTACTTTACGTTATAAGTAGAGTAAAATACTATAAGTCTGGACCAACTGGGGTCCTGAAGACCCTTCTCCGTAAGAAATGCTGCCTACAACACTGAAAAAAGTGGTTTCTGTTGCACGTAGACTTAATGTCATAAGCAACAATAAATTCTGTCAGAGTTGTCCGTTCGTTTGAAATTGGTTGAAATTCTTTAATTTTTTTTTTGTTTTACTGTTTTAAACATATTCACTCAGAAACAAATCTTATATAAATTTAATAGCAGGCAGAGCTTATATATATCCTCTCCATTTATGCAACATTCAACAGGTGAAATAATAAAATATACCATTGTAACAGTAATAGTGTAGTAAGAAAGATAACTCTATTATTATCAAGGGTGCAAAATTTAAAGAAACAAACCATAAATAGAGTTATTTTACGGAAATAAGTTGGGATTTTCTTGACGTTAACTCAATTCGGAGCAGAACTAACTAGAAAACCGTAAAGATAAGGGGAAAGTCATTTTTTTACAATTTGAAAGTTGACGGGTAAAGACTTTGTTTCTTTCGTTCTGCCTCACTAAAACACATTTTGACCCGGTATTATGCAATTGTGCATGCATAGTCGATTATTACAGTTCTCTGTGTACCTAATCGACTGGTATTTACTTTTTATTTGTATGTCATGATTTGTCATTTTTTTACAATTATAAATGGGGCAAGGACTGTCTGCCTACACGTTCTCATCGTCTTATCGCTCATTTTTTTAATGATATTATTCCCCATGACGTACTTGCTCGTTTTGTTAGGATATCTATCTCTTAAGCAGGATAATAAATTTTCGCTGAAACAAAGTTAGTCTCATCATCTTGTGGTGACTTTTCCCTGCACATGACAATGTAACTCAATGGGTGTCTAATTACACTGTTCTGGAGCACCTAAATGCATACTGGATATTTGTAAGTTAATTTTGCAGTTTGTTGTGTTTTTATTTTTTTTTAAATTTTAGTGTTGTATATGTTTTTCTGCGCCCAGTTTGTAGTAATGCATTACCAATCGGCTTTTAATCTAAATTTATTAAAATTGAAAAATCCTACCCAAAATTTTATTCCGTAAGTTACGATTAAAATTTAAATACGTACAATTCCGTTCACAAAACAGACAGATAATTACAAAACCTGCACCTATGCAGTTTAATTAAATCCAAATCTAGCATGATTCTAAATTGTATGGAAATATACATGTAGTTGGCGAATAATTGTGTGTGTTTTGTTGGTTTGTGTGTGTGTGGTTTTTTAGGGAGGCTTTATTTTCAAGCCGTTTTTACTGGAATAAACGCCGCCAATGTCTAAACCCACGAAAAACGTCTAACGAGCTATTTTTCACAAACAATAAGAACGTGAACATGTTATTAACACAGACTATATTCACGAATACATCATAAACATCGCATTTAATAAATATACGTTCACTTGATTCCTGCTTTTTGTAATTTTGCTTGCTTTCTTACAGGTGTACTTCATTGTATAATTCTCTTGTTGGTTTTCTGTATTTGTTAATTGGTAACTGTTTTCTTTTATTATTGGGTAACATATTGAGGTTACGACTTTGTATCGGGTCACGTGTTAGGGTTTCAACTTAATTATCATTAAGCCCATGTTGGGATTTTATTATTGGAGCACGTGTTTGGGTTTCACTTCATTCATTATTGTGCCGCGTGTTGGGGTTCTTACTCATTATTTAGACACGGATGGAGTTATTACTCATTGTTTGTATATGTGTTGGGGTTATAACTCATTATTGGGACACTTAAGGGGATATAACACATTATTTGGCAAAGTGTTGGTGTTTTAACTCATTATTAGGCCACCTGTTAACGTGTTGGGGTTGTAACTCATTATTGGGACACGTTCTGGGATTATAACTCATTATTGGGCCACATGTTTGGGTTATAACTTATTAATATTACTAGTGTTGGGTTCTTACTTATTATTGGGACATGGGTTTGAATTTCAACCCATAATTGGGCCACATATTATGGTTTTAATTCTGCCGTGTATTGATTTTTAAATCATTATTGCGCCACATCTTACTCATTTTTACGGTACGTTGTGGTTTTGTATATTGAAAGCACAATTAATTGACATATTATTATATCTACTACGTTTCAGGATTTACAGACATAGATACATTGTATATACAAACAAATCCTTCAACGTATTCAAATCCCATTTTATAAACGATCGCATAAACTAAATTAAGATCGTGTTTTTTTTCAAATAAAAAGTCATCAATGAATACATTACATAATTTGTGATATTTTTTAATAATGTTTTAGTCTGTTTGTAATTTGAGACAAATTTCACGTTTTTGTAATAAAACACACAAAAATGCGTATCTTGCTAAGTGCGTTGGTGAGCAGCATCGAATAAACACATTTGTATTAATACACGTGTGTTCCCATTCCATTGGGGGCCTCGGTGGCCGAGTGGTCAAGGTAGTTCGTATACTATTGATCACGTGGGATATCAACACTGAGATTGCGGGTTCGATTCTCACTGCAGGCAGGGTGTACTCGACTCCAATCTTAATTGACAAGGATTGCCAGTTTTCCTACCGCAGGTCGGGGGTTTTCCCCGTGTACTCCGGCTTCCTCCCCCAATAAAAACTGGACGCCATGATATAGCTGAAAAATTGCTGAAAGTGGCGTTAAAACACCATTCAAACAAACAAATCCCATTCCATTCATGTAGGTAATATCCAACCATCACTTGTTAATTTATCAGTCCAATCTACTTTGCAAGTTCAGAAACTCCCTATCCACCAGAAACCAATTTCACATTTATTATCTTTTACATTATTTATTACACGGAGCTTATGATCGCATAACAGGAACCATTCGGGAAACGACAAAATGATTGATCTTTTACTTAAATGTAACCTTATAACAGAGCTTTTAGTGGTCAAGTGGTTAAGAAAGTTATAAGTTATATATATTCTATTGATCACCGGAGTTGAAACACTAGATTTGCAAATAATAAGAATTACACAATTTTTTGCCGAAGGCCAAGGGCTTTTATCGGGTACTAAGGCTTTTCTTCCTTAGTACCATCTGGAAGCCGTGATATACCGGTAGCTGAAACATTGATGAAAGTGGCGAAAAACTTTAATGAAACCAGAAATACCACTAGTAACCAATATTTTAATCACATTTGATACCTACAGTCATAATACAAGGCCTATAACAGTTGCGCACTGATCTCGAATAACTTATTCAGCTTAGAAATATAGAAGAATTGAAAAGAAATACTACAAAGTTATACTGGATGATAATTTACAGATTGACTTGACTTGGGGTGTTTTTTACGTCCTACATCGACAACTTAATGCCCTTGGTCGGACGGAATTAACAGATTGAATCTACATATTTAATCTACTTTGTCAATACTATATATTCTGGTTAATGGGTATTAAAAAGACTTCATATCTGTGTTAAGATATAAAATACGAGACCTCGGTGGCCGAGTGTTTAAAGGTACACATGGTCTATATAGTACAAATCATGTGCATGCTAAAACTGATATTGTTGATTCCAGGCAGGGCGTTATTGACTGCAACCAAACGTAATTGACAAGAATTGCCAGTTTTATACGCAAAACGTAAAGGATATTACCCGGTAGTCTTACGTTCTTCCACTAGACATACTTGAGTTATGATAAATTGTTGAAATTGGCAGTGAACCGTAAATAAACAAACATATATATTTAATTCCGGTTATATTAAAACTGAACATGCGCACGTATTCGAAATAAAAATGCTACTACAAAGATTAAATAGAAACACCCTTTGGCAAACAGCCGAAATGTTAAAAAAATTGACAAATAAATTGTTTTTCTTATTTCCTACACTTTTGATTTTGCCAGCAACATTAAGTAAAAATACGAGCCACTTGGTGGACTAGAGCCACTTGTTGGGCAGGAGCAGACTTACGGTTGAGAGTACTTACAGATAAAATTAATGTTATTCATTAGCTAAACGTGTTTGTTTTTTGTATTTTACGACTGTTATTCGTCTTTATACACATATTCTGTTCGGTTGTCACATTTTTAACGATCTTTTCTAATTGTGGGTTAGTATCTTCCTTTTTCATTGGACAATGAAGCCAAGTTAACATTTTCTTAGTAGTGTAGGCTTACAACTTTATTTCAAATAAGTTTAAAAATTAATAAAATTTGATCAATCAAATTCGATATTTTATTAATTACTATAACTAAAATAACGTCAATGGCGTTTATACACTCACGCTACAAAATATTTAGATCTGTTTCTGACACATTTCTCAATAAAAATCTGACAGTCAAGAAAAGCTATAAAACCAATAACTCCAATTATTATAGCCATCCCCATATATCCAATTCTAGCAGACGATGGTCGGTGGTCGCGTGCAGATGTTAGTTTTCGAATCGATGCTGAGGTTTTAGTTTTATCAATTTTGATGTCATTCACAATTTGTTGAATGTATTCTTCCAATGTCAAATTTGTTGTTTCGTTGGTGCATGTGCACACACAATATGGAAGGTTATCTGGAAGATAAAAGAATTGTCATTACGTTAATTTTTTTATGCCAAAAATGCATAGTCATACGATTTATTTTTTGTTTCTGTTTGAATGATGTTTTACGCCACTTTCAGCAATTTTTCAGCTATTGCATGGCGCCCAGTATTTATTGGTGGAGGAACCTGGAGTACCCGGAGAGAACCACCGACCGTCGGTAGGAAAACTGGCAATGCTTGTCAATTAAGATTGGAGTCGAGTATACCCTGCTCACAGTGAGACTCGAACCCGCAACCTCAGTGTTGGCAGCAAGACCACGTGATCTATAGTAGACGAGACCCACCATAACCACTCGGGCACTGAGGCCCTTTGTGATTTATGAGACCATGAATACATGTTAATGTAAAATATGAAAAAAAAATTTATGTAGTCTTTTGGTTGTTTAAGTGTTTCTTTCCACATGTTTCTCTTGTTTGTATTTGTGTTTTACAGATTTCGAAGATCCAATCTTTTGTCATTCAACGCTAAATTAGTTGACTATTTGCATTCAATCTACCTAGGCGAGCTTGAAAATAAAGACACAACCAATACACTTCTGTCAGCATCTTACTTAGACCTACTTTTAGAAAAAGAGTCGGGGAAAAAAACAAACAAGATTCCACGACAAACGTGATGACTTCAACTTTCTATCGACAGCAGCTCCAGCGTATGGAATGTACATTTCACAACTTATACGTTATTCTAGATCCTCGCTATTCCTATTTTCTAGACCGCTCACTGCTGTTGACTACTAAACTACCTAAACAAAGGTTTGTTGATGTTATAGATTAGAAGTTCTACGGTCGTAACCATGACCTAATTGATCGGTATGGGAAATCATTCACTCAATACGATCGGACATTTCGCTGAGTCATAGGTACTTTTTTCAATTCCTATTTGACTGTTTGCTAAACATGACAACGAGTAACTCGACGGTTATCTAATAAGAGACATGTATCTCTCATTTGTTAAGAGCACATGAGTGCTCTCATGGTTTTTATTGGGTTTGGGTTAATCGCTTTCTTTTTATTCGTTATATTTTGAGTTTTATGTGTTTTTTAATATCCAGATTTGTAATTTTTCCTTGACTTTCTGCTATAGTTGTTTGGTCGGTTTTCTGGTTATTTTTCTTCCAAGCCCATTACTAAACTTAAAACATAGAACTAAAAGGAGATAAAACTGTAGCTAAAGCACACCGAAAACATGAAAAGTTGATGCAGCCAAACGATCCTAATTTGTCATTATGTAAAACAGTAAGTTAGACCTCAATTGTGTAACGTTTCATTCTCCGATCCACAAATTAAGTAAACAAATTGAGAGTGACATTTATTGTGACAACAATATAAAATATCTATCCAGGGGATTTCGGAATCGTACGAAATTACAGGGTTAATATCAAATATTTATATATACTTCTACAAATTAAGCCCAACACTGTTAAAATTAGATTTTTAACACTGTAAAATTTTTGGTTTACCTCAGCAGGAATCGCACCAAATCGCCAGCACTATGTCCAGCGGTCTAGAGCCCTAGGCAAAATCCGCTCTATATAAAAATATAGCTTTATTAACCGGGGTGAATCGTAGACATAGTACATGTGTATTAGCGTGTAACGAGGAAAACAATTATAAGCGGATATTAGCTTATAGATGGAGGGAACATTACACACGTTCCAAAATAAAAGTCCTAAAAAAAGCAAATTGCACAAATATATTTCGCTTAACCAACATGCTTTATCAGTCATGTCAGTGTTTTTACAATAAATGACAATAGCAGGTAAACAGATTTTGTCACTATATGTATATGATGTATACGATTTCTTATAATTAACAAAGAAGTTTTTGTTAGTACTATTACGCGTACAGCTGTATCACTCAGTAGCACTATTAATAAGGTTACAATTAATATATGCAAAACAAGCAATTTATAAATAAAGAAAATGACCCTCAATTTTTAATGAATATTTGGAGACCATGGGTGTATCTGGTCTAGTCCTAAAATTTTTCATTTTTTTCCTTCGTAAATAATGTTCCTAATGTTTTGATCCAAACACTTTCTTTCTCTTTTCTCTGTTTGCATGTCTAACATGGGTTATGGTCTCTTAGGGTAACCCTGATTTTTTTGGAAAATTTCAGTTATTGCAGTGCCGCGTCGTGCGTCATCAGATGCCTATAAGTGGTAAGACTGGTTTGCATCTCGTGTCACTTCTGTGACCATTAATTCATTTGATGAACCTTTGCACAGACTCACCAACATACAGGACATTACATATATCACACTGTTACAGGTATATGATGTTCTCGGTCTTGCAATTCAAAAAAATGCATGGATGTCAAATTGTTTGCCATTTGATGTGCTGGTGAAGTATTTAGTGTGTATTATGTCATGTCATACAACGACCATCACCACAGATGCAACGTTGCCCCTTTTGGCGGCTACGTGACGAAATTTCGGCTCTTACTAAACGATCTTTTAAACCTTTTGGTTTTTTAAAGGCCATTTCATGAGGTTCTGGTAATATCTTTGAAAGTGGATGGTGTTTTTCAGTTGTTGTCCAGCGTTCGCGGATGGTACTTGCGACGTCTTTAAAAACTGGGTGGTATGTTAGAACAAACGGGACTCTATTGTTAGTTTTCTTTTCTCTGTACTGCATAAGCTAGTCTCTACTGATGTTATTGGCTGTTTTCAAACCTATTGATTTGTTCTTGTTATAGTATCCTCTTTACTATAGATGGCATAGAAGCTCTCCAAGTTTAGTTTTAGCTGCCTAAGAACAGATGCGTTTAACTTAGGGAGCTTGGCTGAAAGGAATACTTTTGCTGCGATGTTTAGGATAGCAGTTGTTTGGTGAGAGGTACTGATGTTTATCTGTGGGTTTTTACAGTACAGATCAGTCGACATAATTTAATCTATAAATTCCATCTATTACGGTGGTAGTGTTATCTAAAAATGACATTTTAGATGTACACTGTTAGCGTGGTCAAAGAGCTGTTGGAGGTTTTCTTCGCTTTCAATCCATATCATCATCTATGAACCGAAACCATGAGTGGATGGTGGGGAGAAGAGTTTAAAAGTTGTTTCTCGAGTTTTCCCATTTAGATGTTCGCATAGGACGGTGCCATTTTAGTTCCCATGGATGTTCCGTTAATTTGTAAATAGTGTTTGACATTATTATAAAAGGAAAGATGTTATGTTTCAATACAAGTTTGAGCAGTTGAATTGGGCATACAGTGGGAGGATCTTTCACATTGCGTTGTTCCCAAACATCATTGGATGCTGGTATATCGTATTCTTGTGGTATATTGGTATACAATGATGTTACATCAATGGAGACGAGAATTGTGTCCGGTGGAAGTGTAATCATGGATTCCATTTTAAGCAGGTAAGGTAGTCGGTTGTGTCTTTTATGAACATGTAAGATGGTAAAGTTTCCACGTACGGTCTTAGGTGTAAGTCTATAAACTCTGATTGTTTCTCAGTAGGATTTCATTCGGCCAAAATGGATTTTAGGCAGGAGATTAAAACGACCCGCTCCGGTTGTAGATAATCCAGAGTGTCTGTATCAATGTGACCTTTTTTGTGCATGGTTGTTAAGGTCTTACTAATTATTTAATTTCAATAAACTAATAAACGAGCCTATAGCGAGTTTATTATTTTGTTGAAATTAAATAACGAGAGATGATATCAAGCGATATACAATTATCACGATCTGTGAAACTTATTTCTCTTATGATGAAACGAAAATAATAATTTGCGAGGCTAATTTTGTAGTGCGGTAAATGATCATCGTTGAATTTTCACGTCATACGCATATATTCTATTGTTGGTGACGTCACATATTTCTAGTTCGTATCCCATCATTGCTCATTGTATGGGACTTTTTCCAAGTCACTCGAAAAATAGATATGTATATACTTTATTGCGTATACAATTTTTATTCATTATCATACAGCATTTTGTTACCTTTCGAAATTTTGGTTGTCGTTGTGGCACTTGTTGTTGGCGTTTGTGTAGGTGTAGTAGTCGTTGTGGTACTTGTGGGCGTTTGTGTAGAAGTAGTTGTCGTTGTTGTACCTGTTGGCGTTGTTATCGTTGTGGTACTTGGTTGCGTTTGTGAAGGTGTTGCCATTGTTATAGTACTTGTTGTTGGCGTTTGTGTAGGTGTAGTGGTCGTTGTGCTACTTGTTGTTAGTGTCTGTGTAGATGTGGTTGTCGTTATGATACTTGTTGTCGTTTGTGCAGGTGTAGTTGTCGTTGTGATATCTGTTGGCGTTGTTATCGTTGTGGTACTTGTTGGCGTTTGTGAAGGTGTTGCTATTGTTATGGTAATTGTTGTTGGCGTTTGTGTAGGTGTAGTAGCCACTGTGCTACTTGTAGTAGGCGTTTGTGTAGATGTAGTTGTCGTTGGGATACTTATTGTTGGCGTTTGTTCAGGTGTAGTAGTCGTTGTGGTACTTGCTGTCGTTTGTGTAGGTACAGAAGTCGTTGTGGTACTTGTTGTGGGCACTAGTGTAGGTGTTGTCATTGTAGTGTTTGTTGTTTCGATCGTTGTGGTACTTGTTGGCGGCATAAGTGTAGTTGTAGTTGTCGTTGTAGTGCTTGTTGTTGATGTTTGTGTAGTTGTAGCTATCGTTGTATTGCTTGCTGTTGGCGTTTGTGCAGGTGTTGCTATCGTTGTGGTACTTGTTGTTGGCGTTTGTGTAGGTGTTGCTATCGTTATGTTGCTTGTTGTTGCTGTTTGTGTAGATGTAGCTATTGTGGTGCTTGTTGGTGTCATAAGTGTAGAAGAAGTTGTCATTGTAGTGCTAGTTGTCGTTTGTGTAGGTGTAGTTGTCGTTGTGGTACTTGTTGTTGGCGTTTGTGTATATGTGGTTGTCGTTGTGGTACTTGTTGTTTGCGTTTGCATAGGTGTAGTAGTCGTTGTTGTACTTGTTGTTGGCGTTTGCATAGGTGTAGTAGTCGTTGTTGTACTTGTTGTTGGCGTTTGCATAGGTGTAGTAGTCGTTGTTGTACTTGTTGTTGTCGTTTGTGTAGGTGTAGTAGTCGTTGTGGCACTTGTTGTCGTTTGTGTAGGTGTAGTAGTCGTTGTGGTACTTGTTGTTGTCGTTTG
The DNA here is from genome assembly GCA_944474755.1 of Limnoperna fortunei. NCBI lineage: Eukaryota > Metazoa > Mollusca > Bivalvia > Mytilida > Modiolidae > Limnoperna > Limnoperna fortunei. The sequence goes on from OX104115.1 coordinate 33,643,374, forward strand.
TATGGGTGAAGTAGTCGTTGTGGTACTTGATGTTGGCGTTTGTGTAGGTGTAGTAGTCGTTGTGGTACTTAGTGTCGTTTGTGTAGGTGTAGTAGTCGTTGTGGTACTTGATGTTGGCGTTTGTGTATATGTGGTTGTCGTTGTGGTACTTGATGTTGGCGTTTGTGTGGGTGAAGTAGTCGTTGTGGTACTTGTTGTCGTTTGTGTAGGTGTAGTAGTCGTTGTGGTGCTTGTTGTCGTTTGTGTAGGTGTAATAGTCGTTGTGGTACTTGATGTTGGCGTTTGTGTATATGTGGTTGTCGTTGTGGTACTTGTTGTTGGCGTTTGCGTTGGTGTAGTAGTCGTTGTTGTACTTGTTGTTGGCGTTTGCATAGGTGTAGTAGTCGTTGTTGTACTTGTTGTTGGCGTTTGCATAGGTGTAGTAGTCGTTGTTGTACTTGTTGTTGTCGTTTGTGTAGGTGTAGTAGTCGTTGTGGTACTTGTTGTTGGCGTTTGTGTAGGTGTAGTAGTCGTTGTGGCACTTGTTGTGGGCGTTTGTGTAGGTGTAGTAATCGTTGTACTTGTTGTGGGCATAAGTGTAGGTGGAGCTGTCGTTGAAGTGCTTGTTGTTGCTGTTTGTGTAGCTGTAGCTATCGTTGTAGTGCTTGTTGTTGGCGTTTGTGCAGGTGTTGGTATAGTTGTGGTACTTTGTGACGTTTGTGTAGGTGTTTCTATCGTTGTTGTACTTTTTGTTGGCGTTTGTGTAGGTGTAGTGGTCGTTGTTATACTTGTTGTGGGCGTTTGTGTAGATGTAAATGTCGTTGTTGTGCTTGCTGTTGAATGTTGTGTAGTTGTTGCTGGTGTTGTGGTGCTTGTTGTGGGTGATTGTGTAGCTGTAGCTATCGTTGTGTTGTTTGTTGACGACATTTGTGTAGGTGCAGTTGTCGTTGTGGTACTTGTTGTTGGCGTTTGTGTAGATGTGGTTGTCGTTGTAGCACTTGTTATTGACGTTTGTGTAGCTCTCGATGTGTTGCTTGTTGGTGGCAATAGTGCAGGTGTAGTTGTCGTTGAAGTGCTTGATGTTGCTGTTTGTGTAGCTGTAGCTATCGTTGTGGTACTTGTTGGCGTTTGTGTAGCTGTTGTCATTGTTGTACTTGTTGTTGTAGGTTGTGTAGATGTAGCTATTGTTGTGGTGCTGGCTGTTGAGGTTTGTGTAGGTGTAGCTGCAGTTGTGGAACTTGCAAATGACGTTTGTATAGATAAAACTGTCGCTGTGGTACTTGCTAGAGACGTTTCCGTAAAAGCAGCTGTTTGTGTTGTGCTTGCTGTAGTTGCCATTGTGGTGCTTGTTGCTGTTTGTGTAGGTGTCGCTACCGTTGTTGGGCTTTCAGTAATTTTGTCATTTGCACGTGGTGTCGCCTGGTTATTATTACCCGCCTGGTTATTATTAACATTTTGGGTTGTTGTACTTCGTGATGTGAAGCTGTCTATCGTAACACATTCAGAGCAATCACTTACTACGTTTCTACCACAGCGATTATAGGAAGGTATTGTTAGACTGCTCGAAACTGACGTCACTGCAAAATGTAATCGTAAAAGATGAGCAAGTTTAATTTTCTAAATATTTTTGTTTATACGTTTGACATATCTGAATTAAATTTTATCAAATTTAGCTATTATTGGGTCATTTCAAGAATATAATTTATAATCGATAAATTATCTATTTTTAATATTTAGACCTTTATAGTTTATACAAAGCAAGAAACTTAACCGTTCCATTAGGAAGGCATTCATAAAAAAGGAAAGAAAAAACCTGAAAGAACATAAGCATAACATTAAAAGAACAACGGCCGAAATTGCTACGTCCCGTCATCAGAAGAAATGCCCAGCGATTACCTGAATTTGCTCTGATATGAAATTAAGCTAGAGTATGCAAACCGAAACGCCACCCCCACATGACTAAATATATTTCAATATGTTATGATTGTTCATGTTATTTATTTATATAGAGACTCAATGACTAAGTCCATTCGTTGGTCAGTCTTTGTCTAAATTTTTGACAAGAAACACCGTCATTTGTATCGTTGCATAATCTTCTAGACTTGTATGTAACTATTTTTTGTTTATGGTGTACCGTCATGTTTGTCGATCCGATACTAAATAAGTGTACTGGATTAGCAGCTTTCTTTGAGACTCTTTTTCTATCTATCTATCCATCTATCTATCTATCTATCTATCTATCTATCTATCTATCTATCTATCTATCTATCTATCTATCTATCTATCTATCTATCTATCTATCTATCTATCTATCTATCTATCTATCTATCTATCTATCTATCTATCTATCTATCTATCTATCTATCTATCTATCTATCTATCTATCTATCTATCTATCTATCTATCTATCTATCTATCTATCTATCTATCTATCTATCTATCTATCTATCTATCTATCTATCTATCTAGCTAGCTAGCTAGCTAGCTAGCTAGCTAGCTAGCTAGCTTGCTGGTTGGTAGACTCTTTAGACTTTTATATAATATTTTGAACTACCTGTATTGTGTTTTTACACGATTCCAGTGGACTTATTATTATTCCATCACCGAATGAAAAAATACTTTAAGCATTTAGAGTTAAACGCCACTGATGAGTCTTAAGTAGACGAAACGCGCGTCTGGCGTAATGAATTTGTTACCTTGGTAATTTTGATTACATCTTGTTGGAATATTTGAGCAAAGCCAAGTAAAAGCACGGCACGTCCGTGGCTGGCGGACTTGGGAAGCAACTATTTTGGGTTAAGTTGGAAATGAGAAAGTTTAAGATCAATATGCTATGACCTGTTTACGTCATTTATTTATATTGACATTCAATGACTAAGGCCATTCGTTGGTCTTTGTCTAAATTTTTGATAAGAAACACCGTCATTTGTATCGTTGCATACTCTTCTAGACTGATTTTTGAGCCGTCCCACCTCGGGAATCGAACTCGTGTCAGTTTATAACATCTATACTGCGCCTAGCATGTCAAGACGGAGGTGTAACCTCTAGACAAGATCCGTCCGCTAAAAAACAGAGTTTCACTGGCCTAGTGTTACTTTTGGTTGAACATGTCATTTACATACACAATGTTTTTGTGTATATAAATATATATATATATAAGGAAGCTACCAACCAGCATACTTATTAAGTATCGGATCGCTACAGCATAAACAAAAAATAATATGATTTAAGTATAGAGGATTGTGAAAAGATACATGAGATGTTTTATTATAAATAAATAAATGTGACACAATTTATGACCACTTACTAACTGCCTTCTCCTGTCTCAAATATAAAATCTACGAATAAGCATTACAAGTTTGTTATTAGTAATATATAGATATATACATGTATATATATTGTGTTCATGTTTAGCAAAATGATTGGCTAAGTATATATGTAGGAATAGGATTAGGAAGTGGAACTCCGATGGTTCCGAAAGGAAGGTATTAATCATTAGTGATGATACATCCAACAATAATTCTCCGAAGAAGAAATATACAGGTTTTGTCCAATTTTACTCAAAGGTGCATTAAAAAAGAAAAGTCTATAGCCCGGATTTTAATTTAAATTTTGCAATATAGATGCTATCTTGTCACTGAATATCATTATATTTTTGTGACTTCTTACAGTTTATTATCCTATAAAGCTTAAAAACGGACACTACATATTAAATTAGGTTGTCGGAAAGCCAAATTAAACAGGTCTTGTTTTACTTTTATATTAACGTTTTGTTAGACTTGACAAAATTGCAATTCATGCTTCGTACTATATAAAAAGTATTACTTTTGATTGCAGTACATCTGTACAAATCAAAGTTGTTGTCAATTGCAAGGTTTTTCGTATCTATCTGGAGAGCCTGGTCAAAGAGCAGGCATGAAATTTGCACTAAATCATAAACAAATCCCCAGCAGACGGTTGCACTTGCTTGTTTGTTGCACATTTCCTCACACTCTCTGACGGTAGCTTTAATGAATATATCTGTACCTGTGCCTGTATTCGGAAGGACGCCATTCGTTACTTCGTAGTAGCAAGGTGTATCTGAATTACAGGAAGTAATTGAATAATATGACATGGCATTAGTAATAGTAATGACAAAAAGTAATACTAATAGCAAAATAACAAAAACAAACAATTTTAATATAATTGGCAGCTAAAGATTTGCAGAGGTGTTCGTTCATTACAGACCCAGATCTAAAAAGCACGAATTGTTTTTTCAGTGCCAAATTGTGACCATCGAATACAGGTTATAAAGGACACATGACTCACGACTTATTGACTTATTTACATAGTATTAACAATTTAAAAAGATTTTACGCTCACTACAGCTGAAAAGGATAAGAGTTAAAAAAATGTTATTAGTGGGTGCTGTAAAACTAAGCAGATCAGATCACAATAAATAGAAATATAAAATTTTGCTGTTTCTGTTGCAATTATGAACGCAAATGTAATATCAGGGCATGTCTTTAGGAAACGGCAAGACTAGTGTATAGTCCAACCGTCAAAATATTGTTCAGTGCCTCAATAAGTCAATGTCCATTTCTACATGTAGTAAATCTTACTTTGCTGCCTTTCACACATAAACGGCAAAATGTATTTATCACAATTTTGTAAAGACCAATCCATGTTATTGGTATTGACATGAGTACATTCTCCAGTACTAATATCTGTGTGTGACCACTTTTCATATCCTGTCATGGAACAGTCTTTTGTCCATTTCCTATCATCCGGTTTGGAAGAATCTGGAGAGTGCAATCCTATCCAATATTCCGTAACGTCACTAAATATAGAATAATCAGATTTAATATTATTGGTGAATGATTTACATAATTTAACCAATTATCACAAGGTACGCAAAAATTTATACAATAAATTTTAGTCATTGTAAAGTAATATCGCACAATATGCAAAACAATTACCTGTATCGTAATACATAATGATGTCACCATCTCTAAAGGAAACTTTCACAATGTCTTCAGATTACTGTATAGTTGTAGCTGACTTCGCGTCAGCAGTATATTTGAGTGTTGATTAAATGTCCCAAACAAGTAACAAAAAGAATAATGGATCTTTATCAACATATGAATACATAATTTTAATTGACTCTAAATAGAATGAGTTTGTGTATATTCTCTTTATTAGTTAAAGTTATGAATGCGAATAATTGGCAAACGGGATTAGTATACATGCACTCAGTAAGTTTTGTAATTCTCTAGTACATTGTCCCTTTATGTTCTATAAACAAAGCTGGCATAACACACTTTTATTCGAGGAAACAACAATCTCAATCAATATTCAAAGCCATTACATAGTTGTACTAAGGTGTCCTTTTCTAATCGTATGATATGGCAGTAAGCTATACTCAATTACACTCAATTTACTGCACCTGAAGATAAGATATAAAACACGTTTTTCTATTGTCACATTTTTTATGTACACCTCAGTAAGCATCATAAAACTAGGAAATTGATACTTTGTACGAGTAGGGAAGAGCCTTGATGTCATTGATTAAAGGAATAAGTCGTTTAAGAAGGTCTATGAATACTAAAGCATCATCAATCTTCAGAAATCTTGATGCTGTTAAAACTTTGTCCGATATCTACGACATAAATATTGTTGTTCCAGAAGATAATGCCAACAACATTATTTGTATCTGCGAAATATATTATATAGAGTGTTTAATAAATGAAATAGGCATGGACAATCTTACTTGCTTCCAAATGAGGAAATTTTTGAAAAAATCACAAATCGGTGTAGGCATCGTTTTGTCTTCATATCAAAAGTCGAAAATTGTGATTCTTGTATTGGATACCAACAATTCACAAACAATCCATAAAATGCCTTTTGTAGCTGGATCCTATTTAAAAAACCGGACTTCAAAAATACAGTGACACTTTCTACTCCATAAAAAATGTGGATATTAAAAAATTCAAAAGACCAGGTAAACATCTTGAAATAATTTTTCAGCACTCTTAACGGCCATCCCTTATATGCAGTTTTAAAACCAGCTTGAATATCTTATTTAACGCTGCTTGTTTCAAGAAAAACAAAATGAACGATATAAATACCTGGTTATTAGCCATTACAGGACTTATTTCGTTACCAATAACTCTAAATGAAATAATAAATATCATGAAAACCAAACTTGTCAAATGTTAGATTTTCCGATTAACAACATATTTGTAATGTTTGGAGGACATGTTTTTCAATAGACGGTTGGCATTCTAATGGGTAATAAATGTGCTCCTCTCCAGAACTCTTACAAAGTTAAGTTCCTATAAGGCCTGCTGAAGAAGAAAGACAAGACACTGAACTTTTATTTCACATTCTGCTGTATTGATTAAATTTACTGACTATTTGCATTAAATATTTCATAGCGAGCTTAAAATTAGGCACCACAAATGCACTTTGGTCGACCTCCCAATTGAAACTACTTCTGGAAAAAGCCTCGGTAAACAACAATCTAGACTCTACGACAACCTTGATGACTTCGACTTTCCAATTGTCAAATTCCCGTTCACCATTCCAACAGCTTCAGTTTATGGTGTGTACATTTTACAACATATATGATATCCTGCAATAGGTATTACGGTTTTCTAGACCGCTCACTGCTTTTGACTACTAAAATACTCAAACAAATGTTGATTGTACTTAGATTTAAAGTTATCTCTTTAAAAGTTCTACGGTCGCCACCATGGCTGAATTGGTGGTTCAAAGAAATAAATCTCTCAAATACAACGTGAAATTTTAACCTCTCAGAAAGATACGACTGCTTTATATACCTTATCCAAAGCGGTTACAATTTTGAGCATGTTCATCTCCTCATTAGAATATTCTACAAAATTATTTTCTCACCGGTTTATAAGTAAAAATTTACAGAATATACAAGAGACTGTCAGCAATGCAATTATTAACGATTCGATTTATCATTTTAATGCACAAATCTAATGCCAAAACAAAAAAGTAAAGTGTTATACTCCTGATAACACGTACTGTAACGTAATTCATCAATATAAGAAAACGAATAAATATTTTGCTGTTTCATAGGTAATCTTAAATCTGTCAAATACGAAGTGGAACATTTTCGCTGAGTCATAGGTAGTGTTTTCTTTGCCTGAATTTGACCCCTTTAGACATGCTAATGAGTAACTTGACGGTTGCTAAATTAGAGACAGACACTGCTGTTACGTCTGGAGCATCTTGGTGCAGCCATAATTTTTATAAGGTTCGGGTCACTTACTTTCTGTTGTTGTGTTTTGGAGGTAATTTTGCGTCGTATATGTTTGTGTATATCTGAATTTGCAATTGTCCCTTGACTTTGTCTCTTGTTGTTCGCTAAGTGTACTTGATATTTTTTATTCTTAGTTTTAGTTCGTTGAAAAAATTATTCAAACTTAAAAAATAATTTAAGTTTTCAGTTTTAACCCTTAAAAAGGGAGGGAAACCAAACAAACACTTTTTGCAGAGGATTCTTATTTAAACGTATTTCTAACACCTTTCCTTTTAAAAAAATCACTATTACAAAATAAATAAATATTTTGTAACAATCAATTTTCAAAATTCCCGCCTCCATAGAGGCAGCCATTTACTTTTGATCAACTCTCCAAAATATTTATTACTTTGGGAATCGATATGGAAAACAAAAGCAACAAAAAGCAGATGGGTCTTGTCCCTTACAATTTTGAACACGAGTTTTTTCTGATGAAGAAATTGAGGATCGAAATCAAAATGCTTTAGCATCTTCAGAAGTTAGAGTGCGCTCGTTAGAGGAATGGTCCGAGTGTGACAATTGTCGAGAAATGCCTACCACGGAAGAAAATGTTTGTCGAGATTCCGATTTGGTGCTACCGAACTTGGAAGATCACAACTGCATTTACAATGCACCAAAGTTACGACATCTTAATTCTAAATCCCGATGTATTATCACTGTACATTCAGATGATAATGTTCAAGAGACAGCAATGACGAGCACGAGAGGAATTGAACAATTTGTAATTGTTTTAATGTATAACATTTTGTAAAGTTTGTAAAAAAAAATCGAACAATGAAGTTTTCTTTCCTAAAAATAAAATCAGTTATCAGTTTAAATTTTACTTATTTGCGGCACGGTAAATTTAAACATAAAAAGAGGGGATGTTGTAGAGGTATTGTCCATCAATACAAGTTTGTAACACGATAATTAGTAGTTTGTCCAGAGACTACTTTAAAAAAAGTGTTTTGTTTTCAACATCAGAATAAGAGTATATAAAGTTCAAATTTTCCGTCTTATTTGTTAATCTCATGTATGTGCTTGCAAATGACACAAAAGTGAAAAAGACTAAACCAAAGAGTGAGTAGACCTTTAGTGAATCACATTTTATAAATTTACATACTGATTTACTATTTTTCTACGTGTATTAACTTGGGTGATTGGAAAACAAATAAAAACATGCATACAATTGCGGGGGTGGGGATGTTTAAAATACTTCAGTTTGATGCTGCTTTTTTTTATCAACAGACAATCTCATCGTTGCATACAGACAATTTGTTTGATAGATGTTAAAGGGCGAAAAACTCGGAAAAATCAGAAGAGTTGTAATTTCTTCTCGTGTAGTTTTAGATATAGAGACACCTTTCCAGAAAACAACAATTATTACACAGGATTTGAAGCAGCTGTGGATACACAAGAACTTTTTTCGTATAAAAGAGTAAGCGAGTTTCCATCTTTGATCCATCGATTGTGACAATATTTTTCATATATTTAGAACATATAAAAAACTTTTCAAAGAATGGCTGGTACAAACATATAAATTAAAAACAAATATTTATTAATTCTATTCAAGACCAATTTTTTCCTAGACAATGTTATCATATCTTGCATATATCATAAGTTTTAATACAGTTTTTAAGGGACAAATACTGCCAGGGTTCTCAGTGCTTACCCCCAGAGTGCTGCCTAGCGCCTGCAAAACGTAACTGAAAGTGAAGAACCTCTCGTCGGGGGAGGAGGGTTTGTTGGTCAGGTCATAATAAGCAAAGCCCGTCATATACTAGTATAACAGATTTCAAATGAGTTGTTTAAATGTAGCTGCTACAAAAGGCTCTGTACTCCTTCCTTACCCAATACCACATACTTTTCCGTCCTGAATAAAGCTGTTCAATGTATTATTCGCCTGATGTTAAGCAATCTTTTTCAGTGGCAGTCAAAATTTTCTCCCCTGTGGCCAATCCACTTTTCTTGTTGATTTATTGTTTATTAACTTGTTCTCGTCCTGAATAAAGCTGTCCAATATATTATTCGCCTGATGTTAAGCAAACTTTCCAGTGGTCACAAATTTGTTCTCTGTTGCCAAATCCACGTTTCGTGTTGATTTTTTGTTTATTAACTTGTTCTCGTCCTGAATAAAGATGTTCAATATATTATTCGCTGGATGTAAAGCAGACATTCCATCAATACTTTTGATACCATGATAAAGCTGAAAAATTTCTAAAAGTAGTGTTAAACCCCTATGAAACAAAACCTGGAAAAGTTCATGTTCATTTTTCAAATCGGGAAAATAAATTTTGAATCATAACTGTTTTTGAAGGAACAGGCACAGGAGCAATATTTTCTTCCTGTGTCCTTTAATTGACTGGCAGTACCATAGTTTCTTTTCGAACTAATACATTTTCAATCGTAGCAGATACCCACTAATATGATTTGTCAATAAAAACAGGCTTTGCCGTTGCTTTTGGACATACCAATATATATGCCTTTTCACCATCTTTGTTGATCTTTTGGTCACGATTTTGGTTTAAGTTATGGTCTAAGACAGCCAAAGCAGTGCGTGTCCACATCTGATCATTATCGAACTCATGTCGCTTTGGTGTATATTTTTGTAACAATCTATGAAAAACTTCTAAATTTCCTGTATGACAGAATTCACCTAACTGCCGAATGTCCCTTCCCAACCGCTTGTCTAACACTACTTCCTTTAATGCCTTGTGTGCTTTTGAATTCTTTTCTAGCCATTTTTTGCTTTCTGAAATTACAATGTCAAAAGGCATGTGAGCACACTGCATAAACATTTACCTGCAAAATCGTGTATGTTTATAGTGTGATAAATAATAGAAACATATTTGTCTCTATTGCAATTGCGGCACAACACCACAAATGATTGCAAATCGACTTTATCCAAGGGTTTAACTCTTCACAACCTTTCATTTTAGCATTCGCTGTCAGCTTTTTTAAATGTTTTACTCAAGTGCCAAAAATCAAACTGATGTTGCACTTCATAAAAATCCTTCTTCATGATACTTCGTATCTGAATATGTCGCAGCCAAAACCTCGATCCTAAACCCTATGTCAAGAAGAAGAGCCATCAGAAAATTCCTTCAACTTCCATTTTTTATGATGATCCAGTTTATGTTACTTTGATAACAACAAATGTAACAATACGTTGAGTTTCAATGTCTAGCAATGAATGCGTGCAATACTTTGCACTAAAACCTGGTGAATCGCACCTTCCATCACCTGCTTAACGTAATGGACGATTTGATTCGTTAATTTTCTTTAATTCAACATCTTGTAATATGTCCCATGTTTGCTTTACAACAGGCATTAAACAATTTCTTTGAATTTTGTTGTAAGTGGTGTGGGAAATGAATTTCAAGTTGCAAAACAAACGGTTGTAAGTCTGGCCGGAGAAATTGGTTGCAGCACTTACCAACAGGTTCCCAACTGGCTTTTTGCCAATAAATGGATGTGACCTCCATTTTATAATAAGGTGACCACTTGTGCAATATGCTCTAATGGTGATCAATACAATATATTTGTATTCCTTAATTAACTTTTGTTCCTCTGTGTAATTAATTTTGGAAATACAATCTTCATAATAATCAGATTCTGAGTCAACATGGTCATCAAAATAATCAACGTCTTCAATGTTGTCGTCTTTAGTCAAACTTACGAATGATTCATCAAAAATAGAGGAATTTACATGTGTACAACAAATATCTTCTATTGCACTTTTCTGAAAATAGATTTTTATAGGGTTAGATGTAAAGAAAATTGGTTCATCAATTTTAGCAGGTGGTTTATTTATTGTTGACGAATTCAATCTAGTACATGCATCTTCTTTGGTTTTAGAGTAGCTATGGTCACTAGCCATAACACTTTCATTTACATTTAGTTTATTAGATACTTCACATGGATTGCCACGGGAAGAATTTCTGGTATGTTCAATACAGGCACTTGAACACCTTGTTCAGAAACGATCTACAATTAATAATAGCTAATTTTAAATAATATAAAGGGTAAAAATAATGAAAGTTGAAATGAGTTTATAAAATAACTTTTGTTTAATTCCTTAATCCTGCATAAAAACTTACATGTAGATTTTATAAAAAGCATGTCAACGGACTAATTTTGTATGTTCATAAATAGGGATCTAATATTTATATTGGTAATTTTAGAAGCTTTCGATTTATATCACATTGTATACATTTATCACTATTTTGCAGGATTTTTCTTTCATCTCTATCAGCGGTATTATCCAATTTCACTTTACTAGTGTGAGATGGGTCCTTCTCATCTCGCTATTGTAAACAACTTGACATCACAGTTACTAAACAATGATCAACATGTTTTTTTTCAATTCTGCATTTTTTGTCCATGTCTCATCTCAGGCCTATAGTACACTTTTAATGAAACAGGGAAAGTAAAATTCATCTTGTTAAAAAAATCTATAGATATAACATTTTTTCAAAGAAATCACAACAGATAACTGAAATTTACCTGTAATGAAATAATAACTGATGGCGGTGAGGTAACTGCAGTTGAATTTTAAAGTTTTTTTTGTTTTGTACTTCTCTGTACTTGTTGACGATTTCTTTTTCAAATTTATTTTCTTTGAGATGTCTTTCTTTCCTTCCATAAATTCAGCAACACTAATTCTAACTAAAAACAGGGGAATTTTTAAAGTAAGAAATATACAAAAAAAGTTTACATGTGCATATATATTAAATACATGGGGTGTAAATTACATGAAATATGATTGTTAAGGTCAAAATATGTATAGATTTTTCAATACAACAAACACAAATGTATATGATGTGTATTGTGATATAGCATATCAAGATTAATTTAATAATTGGAATCTACAAAATTACTTGAGTAAAGGATAATACTTGACAGATAGGTGTAAAAAATTATAAGTGAATATGGTTCTCTTTTGGGATTGCATGTGTATCACTGTATGTTTGGAAATGCTATACACGTCGGCAAAAAGAGGATATGACTACTTCTATTTTCTCTTAGTTTGAACAACAATCACTCTGTAATATGTGTGAGAGAAATAAATAAAATATATATCAATGTGGGTAAATGGTTGAGATATTTTTCAGCTACTTGTAACAAATGTTAACACTGTATGCAAATGTCTACCACCCCCTTTTTAACAACCAACCATCTCACTATGAAACAAATTACATTACGGTATAAAACCATTACTTTAAAAATATTATGTGTGATGGAAATAAATATAATATATATCAATATGTGGGTAAATGGCTGAGATATTTTTCAGCTACTTAAAACAAATGTTAACACTGTATGCAAATGTCTGCCCCCCCCTTTTTTAACAACCAACCATCTGACTATGAAAGAAATTACATAACGGTTATACAATCATAACTTTAAAAGTATGTTTACCTGTTCCTCCTGTGTCTTTTCAAGTAATAATTTGGTAGGTGTCCTTTCCTTTGGTTTATTCGATATGCCAGGGCTAGGTTTTACTTTCGTGGGAACGACTCCGGGCTTCAGTGTGAGACTTCCCGATTTCAATCCTAAATATTCTGCAACCAGGTTTTTTTTTAAAAAAAAACAACCGCTTTCAAAGTGATCTTTGCACACAACTCGACCTTTATTCCAAACGAAAGTTTCAATTTTCAGTTTATCATTACGCAAATGATCTATCCAAAGTTTGCACATTTTCGTTTCTCGCTAGATTTTGACGGATCTGGTATTTCAAAAAAGTTTTTTTCACCTTCCCTATTGTATTTGTGCAATTGATTGCTTGACAAGATGGCATTTTAAATTAGCGCAGTTGAAAGCAAAAAGAAAAAATGATTTCATTCTTACTGATTCTCGTTAACCGAAATAGAAGGAATGACGTAAACGATTACACTTATAATTGTAAACCTTAATTTTTTGGTTTCCATCCCATTTAACAACTTTTTTCATTATTCTGACAACAGTTGCTTACTCTTTATTTAAGCTGTTACTGCCTACATTTTCAATTCCCTTCTATTTATTTACAAATTGAAATTATAATTTCTTTGTAAAACATGTTATCAAATGTGTATTATTAAGCATCTAATGGATACGAATAATCGCTTACGCGGGGGATTTTGTATCGTTCATAAAACATTTTTTGAACTAAAAATCATTTTATAGTATACTTTATATACTTACGAATATTCAGACTTTTTCATCCAGATGTCATGAAATTTGTCGTCACTGTCGATAGTGAGAAGACTTTCATTTATACTTTTACAGTACTGGTTGGCATCATTCCATGTCACATACTGTTTATATAGAGTAATATCAGATGCAGCTTCAGCAGAAAATTCTACAAAAAGGAAGAAAAAATTCTGTTTACATCTAATGGTTTCTCTTTTGAAGCTATTCTATTTATGTTTATATAATATTATTAATAATTTTTCAACCTATTTGAACGGTTGTATTATTATAGAAACACTTGTCATCCATTTATGCTGTTAATGTTTTTTATATGCCTTAACCCGTCAGCTACAGAAATTGAGCCCACCTTTTATATCTTTTGCCTTAAAATCTGTACATTGTTGTCCATAGTTGTGTGTATATGTACCGTGTTAAAAATATCACTCTTAATCCCAAGGCGAGTTAATGCAGAGGCTCTATAATCAATAAAATGCAATCTGGCTTACTATTTATAAATGTAAATGATGAAACATAGTTGTTATAAGGTTTTAAGTTAAACATCAATAAAATGCAAACAAGAAGTGATGATTTCCGGAATTTTTGATTGACGACTTCAAGGTCAAACACTTTAATTGCTAGGAGCATACCTCATCATTCAGATATTTTCCTTCACGTCACTTATAACTGGAGATGTAAGAAGCAAAAATACTGTAAATTTTAGTCCATCAATTATTGTACAATCATGGATAGACTCGTTAGAGAACTATGCCCGAAAATTGAAAACAAACTAGAATACAAAGAAGTCATTACCATGTTTAAATAGGTCAAGACTGTACACAATTAGAATTATTTACACGGCTGAGTATGTGTATCTTCATTCTGCAAAGGTCTTAAAGTCGGCCAAACTATCTGTCTGGCAAGTTGTAGGACATAGATTATTTAGAAGAAACAATAATAATTAGTAGTCGTGCAAATGAGAGGCTGTTCAGATGATTTTTAATTAACCCGAAAACATAAAGCTCAAACATATATATATTTGTCAAAGAACAGTGTTGAGCGAAAATGCATTCACACCTTTTTTGAAAATGGAGTTGAAGATCAAACCCAAAAAATCTGAAAAAATCAAATAACATTAAAATTTCTTTTTTTTGCACATTTTTTTTTATCTAAGCCAATCTTAAATGTATCACAGGTAATACACGCATAATATTTAGTTATAATTTGGTAATAACAAGTCAAGCAGACATGTCGTCATTCGTGAATTGTCCTAATAGTTTACAACAGAGATGTAAAAGGATATTGTTTATCGAATCAGTATTGTTTAATGTTTAGCTACGAAAAAGATTTGTAAGTATTTGAAAAGGTATGCTATATTGAATACAATATTACGTCACGAATGCCTAATTTATTACATTTCCTTTTAAAAAAGACTTGTGAAGATACGTATCAATAACAATAAACAGTCAATTTCGCATTGATCGAAACATTTATTAGAAGGATCAATTGTATTTTAAAAGACATACACAAGTCGATGAAACAATTAAACAAATATAATGTTTGATCAAACTTCAAGTAGGTAGCCTGATGAAACTTGATTGTTCAATCGTCGTTCAAGAATGACATAACAATATTTAAAACATAAAACCCACCCCCAGCTTTTGGTTAAACTTGTAAGAAATTAGAAACTCAAGATAAACTATCAGTCGTGAACAACAGAAATAAAAACGGAAGTACACAAATAGAAACAAAACGTTTTTTCACAAAAATACAAGCAAGTAATATCTGCAAATATTCTATTCTTATGTGCCCACACACCATGAAGTTGTATCAAATACAGGATAGAGAATTTATCTACATTAAAATTAATGCTGTTAAATCAAGTTTTGTTTTCAATTTATATCGATGCTAGTCGGTATAAGATTATAAAATTGTCAGGTAGCACTATCTGCACATATGTTAATATTTTGATAATAAGAATGGCAATTTCTTTTGTGCTTCAATAATGGTATTTCTTTAGAAACAAGGGATACATAAGATAATAAAAATGAGATAATAAGAGCAAGACAGTATTTACAAATAACATGTTACTACTTGAAATGACGAGTATCTCAAACAGCGCTAACGTAACAAACAGGCTGACCATAGAAACATCGAACGAACCAACCAATTCAAAATCTACACATATATCTATCATTTAAAATCACTTTTAGCCGTAGGCGATCTCAGTTTAATTATCTCGAAAAATAGAAGTCTTATGGAAACAATTTGCAGTTCTTTTAAATGTTTAAAATCCCATTTACACTCGCATTTTGCTTCTAAAGTAAGATTTTAGAAGATGTCACAATTGGGTTTGGATATGTTGTTCTCTGAATTCAACATATGACAGGTTTTGAATTTCAATATCACTTTTTTTTCTATACCAAAATTTTACAATTACATGTAAACAAAGTGTTTCATGGGAAGTTACATGCAAACCACATTTTAAACACCTAACAATACTTTAAACAACTATAAAAAATACAATATCATCAATAATAGTGTTGATATATTAGGCGAGTGTGAATACTGAAAAATCAAAATACTTACTCAACCTCTAACGTTAGAATATCTTTTAACAGCAACTAAACCTTAGACTTTTTATGTTTGAACCCCACATATGCAGTTCATTCTACAAATTGTACTTCATTGTTTATTTTGGACTACTGTTTTATCTAGTATTTAATTTAATTAAACATTTTCTTCGTTTTTAATCATTAAATATATGTAGCTTATTAAGAAAAAATAAATTGATTATATATGGACATGAAAAGATTATCACCTTACAAATTATTAAAATTGTGTGCGTCATTGTGCTCCTCTGTTGAAATTTGAACTGCATCCAGTTAAAATGCAAATAGCACAAACCTGACGGAACAACAATTAAAGACGAGGGCAATTACAAGTTCGTTTTATATAAACCACACCAACCAAACAGCCAAAAAACACAACAAAACAAAGTGAGTAACAAATGAAAAATATAGATGCTTTCGGATACTTCCTACGAGTAAGAAGTGACTGTCCATACGCAGACACCGTCGAGTTACCTATTATAAAATCCAGGAAGACTACTCATGAAACAGCAAAACATTTCATCTTTTGTGAAAGGTGGATTTTTCATATAGATGAATTAAGTTATGATAACGTGTTACCAGGAGGTTATTACTCAATCAATTGTTTGCATTAGATTTGTAGTTTATGCTTTTCAGATTGTTAATAATTATATTGACAGTAGTCATTTGTATAGACTGTTAATTGTGTACTTAAAAAAATACTCTAAGAAAATAATTTTGTAGAATATTCTATAACTGCTAAAAGAAGATTAAAAAATTTAAAAGTGTAAAGCATTGGCTTTGGGTATATAAAGAACAAGCATCTTTGCGAGCTGAAATTGTTTGTATTACTTTCAAAGTGCAAACTTTTAATGGTAATTTATCTAATTTAAAATAATGATTATTGGATTAATTATTTCGCATTCGTTGACGAGCATTTAGCTATACAATAAAAAGTTAGAATCTAATTCCGCATATAACTGTTTACTTCATGTATTTTTTTCTATTTTGTGGCACAGATTGAAACCTTAAAAGATAAATTGACATTGGTCTTTGCTATTGTATTTTACTAAATTTAAATTCAATTAAATTATAATTAAATAGTTAACTTGTTACAGACAAATATAAAACTTCTGAACCAATAGCATCATTTTATGTACAACAAACCTATATTTGAGGAGCTGAATAGTCTTTAGCAGCATACTGTCTAGAAATAAGAATACTGATAGCAGAATCTATCATTACGTATCTGATGTAAAATGTTGCTTATTATAACAGTTGACATTAAGAATGTTGGATTTATCACAACTTTGTCGCACAGTTGAGGTTGTAGTTTCAATGAGTTTATTTCCAGGAAAAGGTGTCAATATGCGATCTTCCTTCGTGGTGTCTGTTATTCTAAAGAACACATTAGCGTAGAATAGTAACAAGACAGCATCTTCATAGTATAACGTGAAAAAAGAGGTCTGTCGTTTTTGTCCTATGTGTGCCTTTTAAATTAGCTCATAAGAGTACAAAAGCAACACGGTAAGAAAGAAGAGCAATAAGGTAATATTGAAAGGCCAAAGTCATTTCTATAGTGACATTGTGTTCAAATAAGATCTTGTAGTCTTATCCCGGATGCGACGGTAGAGTGTGCAAAACGAAGGTTTTTATACTGTTACATTCGGAAAGAGACAATGTCTTTTTGAATGTTTTCAGAATCAACAGTGTACAATGTATTTATGTCACTGTATTTTTGAGGCACGTCTTCCTTGGAGGAACATTATTTTCGTCTATCCACAGCACTTTGTGGACGCATCTCCGTTAGTATGGCCAAATGTTATGAGGTATCAGTGTGCATTCTCTACTGCCATTTTGATTGACAATTTTGTAGGAGTATTTGGACGTTGACTATTTCAATAATACTCTGGTTTATATTGTGAACGCATCTTCTCTGAAACTGCTGCTCGAATTGCTTTTAATATTATCTACCACAAAATCGATACGTCATATTGCTCAATAGTTGGAACTTTGACAATTTAGTCAATACGATACAGTAATACATGTAACTTTGGTGTACAATCTTTTGTGAATATGTGCCTTTTAACTGTCAGAATTTCTTTTTACAAAATATTAAAAACTATGTATGTTTAATTTAAATTGGAGATTCAGCAAACAAATTTTAAAGGCATTCAATATTTAAAAAAAAATACTTCACAATATGTCAAGCTGATTTTATATACTCTTCTATGGTAACGTTTTATCATATAGGTTGCTGTGCTCTTTCCATCCCCAATCCAAATACTCTAATGCAGCATGCCAATTATTATTTCCCATAACCAAAGATATAACAATTTGTACCATTTTGTTTCTGTGTTTGCAATCTGATACTGAGGCAGTGTGGGACATAAGACTGTGCCTAGCAATCGTGGTCTTTTCATTGATGTGCAAAATGCAATCGGTTGAGTTTTGATGGAGGTTTGTAGATGATTCTGATATGAAACGCTGATTGTATTGATTTTAAGATCGAAATTCAGCACAATGAAGGGAATCTGTCAATGATATGGAAACCAAATGATATCAAAACTTAATTGTGGTTTTAGGAAATCTCTTCTTTTGAAAGCGTCAATGATGTTTCAGATATGATTGCAAAGTAAACTCCTTATTCCTTATTCATTTAATGAACACTATAAATAATGTTATTTGCAGATAAATATGATGTTGTTACGGGCTTTATCTGCGGGAACAACAGCCTATTTTTTCATGAATACTCGAATGACTGCAGATACATGTAGTATCCAAATGTTTACTTAACAAAATTGTTTGATCAACTTCTTATAGGAGACAACACGGTTTTATACTTTCCGTCGATGTAAAAAACCATTCAATTATTATAAAGTTTAAATGTCTTAACACTTTTTATTCTGCAGAAAGGACTGGTGTTGTACAAGTTAAATGCAACCTACCTTTATTAATGATTGAAAGACACAGCAAGGCTTCTATCATGGTTACTAAAAAGAAAAGAAAATAACACTAAAGTGAACTTTAATATATTGTTTTATTACACCAATTACAACTAGCACAAAATTTAAAAATAGCTATTTATCTTTTATAGTGGTTACCATATGGTGGTTTAGGATAAGGAGAAGATAATAAGTATTAAAAAGAAAAAAAACAAAAAACCAGTCACATGCACCAAGCAACCTAGGGGAAATTATAAGAAACAAAAATAGTTTCAAGAGGATAACATTTGACGGACACAAATTGTCCTGTAGCATAAACAATTGTCAACGGGAGCAAATATGTATAATTGGGAGGAAACATTAAGAAAACCTACAATGGTTCAGTTTCTTTGTTTACCCAAAGATATAAGTGAAAGTGTGCTGTTTTTCTTTAACGCATGGTACTAATATGACAAGACAAACTAGTAGAACTACTAGAAACACACACAGAATTGATTGATTTGTTGAATAAATAATTTTGTAAACACCAGACAGTACAGTTTCAGCCGTATTAAAGATGAGAACAAGTCAGCAAGAAAATCAGTCGTGGAAATTAATGGACCAACAGACTGCCACAAGAAAAGTATTAGCGAGGGATTGAAATTTTTCTTAGAACGTGTGCAATGCGCCGGCTCTTTTTAACGTCTACACGCATATATCAAGCAATAAATGTGGTAATCTGAAAGCAGGCCTGACGCTAGGATTTCCTCATTTAAGTATGACTACACCGAACATGACTAAATTTCGATATTTTAAAATAAAAACAAAAGAACAAACTTCGGACGAAACGAATGTAAATTTACATTAGTCCTAAGTACTCTTTCCTCTATATATGGCACTGTCTGAAAACACGTTTAATTTGAAAAAAATACAACACGAAACATGATACTTTTCTTGCAATTGACATGTATGTTTTAAAAACTTCTAAAACCGTAAATATAACTTAACTATTGCCATGCTAGAACTGGATACAAACTAGGAGGATCATGGGGATGTGTTTAAGATGATAACAAAGCAATTCAAAATCATTTTATGAAAATCTTAACTTTGTTAAGAAACTACATGCCCTTTTCTACATATATATAAAACTGTCTTAATAAACGTTTTTTCTTGCAATACTTATTAATATTTTTAAACTGCTAAACATAAAAACGTTGCGCAACATTGATTTATGGAAGCCATACGTATTTTCCACAATACCACATAACGTTGCTTAAGAATATGACGCAAACGAATTTGATTCGTTATAGATTCTGAATAACTTATTTGATAGGACTTTTCTCCAACCATAATATATATTAAAAACCAGTTGTATCTGGTTATATCTAGAAAAACCCACTACTTCATAATTAAACGCCCTACTACTGCACACGAAATGATTTTCTTTTTATCAACAATTTTAAGCATTATTGATGAGTATTGAAAATCTTAAGATATTTTAATTGTACAATGTAGTCTATAGTATTTGCATTTAGTTTAATAGTATATGATGTATGCGGTCCAGTCGTAACAACGCTCAAAGTTCCGTTTAAATGTATCGATTAATTCATGTCAAAACCTTTCATGAAGGAAGGTAATAACAAAAGACCGAACACCGATGAAACTTTCAAAAAAGACCATACACAAAATCAAAGTCCGAGAAACCATATTCATTATCGAGGTTTTGTATGAAAGTGTAAGTAATAAATACATTTTCTTCTGCTTGTTTGCATGTGTTAACCGAATGATTATATTTTGATCTTCTTTAGTAATTTAATGAAACTGAAAATCAACAGTAGTTCGAAACTATTTGACTGTTAGAAAAAACTGCGATTTGGAAAAAAACTACAGACACATAGGAGAAACTTAAATTTGAGTGCAACCCCAACTTAAATTTGAGTGCAACCCCCCAAACTTTGAAACAACAACAATCATGTGTACACTAAGTAATAATTGCCTTCCTCTTGTCCTGCAGTCAAAAATATTTTTCTATCTGCGTGTAATTAAACTTTTACATTCCACTCGACATGAATACAGACCTGGGAATTCGAACGAAAAGATACTTTATAGCACCGTCAACACTATATGTGTGTACACATTCTAAATACCATTAGAAAACACATTATCCGTACGAAATACTAGATTGTTTTGCAGGTTTCGTCCAGGTACAGGGTATTTTGACGGAAATGACATAAAAAGTATATGACAAAAATAAACTGTTTTTCCGCATGTAAGAGGACAATAACATGCATATTAACATACTTAAAACTATTTATGTGTAAGAAGATGGCTTATATCTGCTGGTAACAGAAATTCATAATGTATACAACTTTTTGTGAAAGATTAACAAACCTACTAAAAGTCTACACTGAGTCAAGTTGCCTTACTTAACACTTTTTGTATCAAACAGTGATGTTTTTACATTCGTTATCAGAAATAATTTTGCAATCTTTACTTACAAACGGGTATATTTGTTTCTTTTCAGTATATATAAAATTTAAAATATAAGACCAAATATTGCTTATTTAATTGAATGAAAATCGTGGGCAACATTTAGCGTATATATAATAAGGTTTGAACTCTGTCGCCATTACCATGCCAAACTAAACAAAAAAAATAGTAACGTTCTATAGAATTGTTAGCTAGACAACCGCTCACTCACGCACTCGACGACAAGCTGTTAATTATCGATAAAGTTAATTTGGCCTGGAGCTTAGGAAAAAATAAACATATAATGTATGTGTCATATTTGCACCTATAAGTTACATGTACTTTGTTCTCTTCCATAATATAAGTCCTAACGCCACCCTTCCGTTCAGAAGCTATTATAAAATACCAAATAGAAAATTAGCACTACACCATGGAGCAACCGAATATTTATAAAATTTAAATAATTTCAATATTTTTGTTTAAGAGTTTTTTTGAATAGGTATTCTTACTTTTAAGCGACATCTTCCTAACAACACATTAAACGTATGGCCCTGATTAATATATAACGTATTAGCAGATGATGTTTGCTGAGTTAGCCTTTCTCCATCCGGGCTACAGGGTATGCTTAACGTTTGTACCAACTATGCGTCCAAATGGCGATTCAGGGTTAAAGCGAAAATGTCCGCTATTGTAATGTTTTCATTTAGTTCTCCAGACGATCAGTGGCGTATAGGCGGAGACATAATCCCCTTTGAATTGGAGTATACTCATCTTGGTGTACAAATTAATAGCTCTTTTATCAATCGACCGCACTGAAAGTTCGTGCTGTTAAGGACGCAATAGCTTCTTTGCCTTGAATAAACTAAGATGTAAATCAACAAACCTGATTGTATTATTAAAACTGTATAACACGGTAGTACTACTATCTGTGCTATACGGATGTGAAGCCGGGACCAACCTGAAATCTGCAGACTATTCATGGCTGAATAAATTTCAACACCTTGTAGTTAAACAGATTCTAGATTTAAAAACGGGAACGAAATCAAATATGTGTCAGGCTTTATTAGGACTTTTTAGAAAATTGTTTATATAGGTGATGCTTTTAAATCCATACAGATTTTCCTCAACTGTCTTTTCTCTTTTCTGATAGACACTAACCGTTCTCACTATGGTTTTGTACCTGACGTGTTTAAGGTATTACTTTCTTACGATCTGCAAGGATTTTTAAAAGACTTTTTATTTTCTGGCTGTTCCCGTCAAACGTGCATGGAAGGCTATTGTGAACAACTCGATTGATGCTTTGGAAAAAATTGAACTGGAGAGAACGTACACATTATGACAGTTACTTTCAGTGGTGTATTCAAGATATCAACTATGTCGAAATTGCGCCATTTTAGACAGTAGCTAAAACGCACTACGATCTGAAAAACTATTACCTTATTGCAAAACTTCTTACCGAAATACCAGATTCTTCAATTGGACAATTTATTCTCTGTAACAGACCATATCAAGACATTTTTACCCACATTTGCTGCAACTGCGAGTCAACTCTATCTCACGGAATCTATTTTGGGATATCATTATAGAAAATGTTTCCCTTGAACTGTTCATCGAGTTGAATGAATACGATAAAACAACTCTATACTTGATTCTCCTAGGAAAACCTGTTTCGTTTACTGACATCGATAGCTATGAATTCGTGAGACTGTGTCACCTACATGTTGTTCAATCGCTGGGACATTATAACACTCTTATATGCTCTATGGCGGTTGCTAACGTAGGAAATATTCATTCCTAACAATCATACTTATTTAAAAAAGTATTGTCTCTGCACTGTAATTCTTAATTTTGTTGTTTGCACTGTAATTTTGTAATTCATAATAAATGAATGAATTAATAAACATACCAAACTAAACAAAAATAATTCTCTTTAAAGTAACGTTCTATAGAATTGTTTGATAAGCTGGACAACTGCTCACACACGCACTCGACGACAAGCTATTAATTATCGATAAAATTAATTTGATTTGGGGGCATATGAAGAAGTTAAACAGATAACGTTTCCGTGACTAATGTATGTGTCATATTTGCACCTATTAGTTACTTTGTTCTCTTCCATAACGTTAGTCCTAACGCCACCCTTCCGTTCAAAAGCTATTAAAAAATACCAAATAGTAAATTAGTACTACGCCCTGGATCAACCGAAAATTTATAAAATTTAAATAATTTCAATATTTTGGTTTAAAAGTTTATTTGAATAGGTATACTTACATTTAAGCGACATCTTCATAACATCACATTAAACGTATGGCCCTGATTAATAGACAAAGTATTAGCTGAGTATAAAAATTACTGTTGCCAATAAGAACGGTTGCATCGTTGTTCCTATGCGCACAAAAACAATTTAAACATTGAATACGCTTTTATTTGTTTTGTAAATATGATTTAATATATTATAAAATACAATGTTTGTCTTCTGTTGTATTTATTTAACACATAATTAAAAAAGTGAACTGATAATGACGCTTATACGCTGCTTGTATATTTTACTAAAATAATCTATATTTCTTCTTAGTTAATGTAAATCATAAAAATGGGAAGATAAAGAAAGGTGTCAAGCAAACAATCGTTACAATGACATAATCATGAATAGACAGAAGAAAAATCCAAATAGCGAAAACCAAACAAAAAAATGCACACAAATTAGTAAATTAAAACATTAGGTTAAAGAGTAACTGGTTAAGCTATTCGTTTTCTAAACTATCATAACAGCCAGGTTTATACAATGACAAATTGATAAGACCTTTCAAAAAACAATGAATTCTGATTTGAAATATTTCACCAAATAATTTAAGCGCACGTCCTTGTTCATATTAAACAAATACTGTGTAAAGCAAATGACCGTGCTAAAGTTTTCATGGAAGAAAGTTCGAAATTCTCTCGAAATTCGAGATTTCGAAATTTTTAAGAAAAATACATACAAATTGCGTTAAAGAAAAAATATCGAACAGAACATATTTTACTGAATGTATTTTTTCAAATGGAATATTTATTGCACATTATGCCACATTTGATAATAATGAAATATTCCATTAAGCCTCATTTAGGACAAGGTTTAACTAATATATTAGTTTACTTATGGACATACGTTTCTTCTAGACTGTTTATATTTAAATTTTTTAAACATAAGTTACATTTGGACGATGCGTCTATGTTGTAGCTAATTAAATATCGCTTTTTACAATATATTTCATAGGTCATAAAAAGATAACTCTTATAAAATGTCAATCAAAATATATGACACGTCAAATTAAGATCAACGATTTGGGTAAGGTGTCTTTCTTTTACATTTAAGAAGGAGATTTGCGCGATGTACACAAATAAGAATCTTGGCCTTGACTTTGTGACCCAATCTCTATCACATCTTGTTTATAGTTACTAGTACATGTACAACTTCAAATAAGAGGAAATAACTCCTATAAGATGCGGACACATTTATTATTATGATATTTTTCTAAGTGTCGCCATGTTGGAACAAAATTCTTTGCGACATTCTTAACGATTTCAAAGTTTATCTGCACACAAGCATTTCAAAAAGCGTCAGGGGCGATAATTACTTAATGTAAAAAGTATGGTGTGTCAGGATAAACTGTAAAAAGGAATGGACATGGTCCAAAATGTTTTCAGAAAATGTCGAAAAACAAAACAATTTTGAATGGGAAAAACATTTAGCAAAACAGACAAAGAACAGTAAGATCTGCAACTATGAAATATTGATAGACATATATATTGTATAATCAGATATGCATTAAAGTTTTTCCATGCAGCTTCATATTACATTTAGCTAGTACATTTATAATAATTGGTGTTTAATGTATTCTGACCTTAGCATGACAATATTTTCATTTTAAAAATTGTTATTCATTATGTGCAAAAGTCTAAGTCAGGCATCAATCATACAGTGTAGTTTTTGCCATTACGTCTCATAAGTATTGTTGTTAATTCAAGCGTATATAACTAAATTTTCAGTCAAAGTTTTATAATTAACTTAACAGTATATCTCTAGTCTTCTAAAATGAAGCACTTTTATTATAAGCTATTAGTTATATCATGAAACAAATAATATGTATCACCTGACAAAATTGGGATCACTAAGCCAAATATGTTCATCTTTTTTGAAATTCTTCTTAGATCAAGCATGTTCTTTTAAAAATTGACTAACGTAAATAATTAAAATATAAAATACAGAGAAAATCGAGACAGGCAATATGAATTGTAGTCCGGTAATAAGAAAAGATAAACATATGGATATGACAAGGGTAGTAGGGTATAACAGATGGATTAATGTGGAAAAGTATGGCGTTTTATGTATGGAGGGATTTTTGCCTTCTGCAAAAGCTACAATGCCCATGTTTCTAGAAGAATAGTCTTTACATTTCATCGAGCATGATGCACTTTAAACATGATGCATACTTTGGTACTAAAACTGGTGATCATGATTCTAAATTTTATAGAAATGTTCACAACCGAGATCACTAAAAACTACAAGCCATTAGGGTGGATTGACTGATGATGATTGTGAGAAATCTCCTCGCATATATGCAACAAACACATCTGTCTGTCCAGTCGCTTCATTTGAAATATACATGGCTAAACGCAATCCTGGTTCTAATAATTTTTTTCCAGCTACCAAGTACTAAATTTCTAGCTTCTGACAATTTCTGGTACACAACCCGTCTCATTGGCGAAAGGATACTAAACGATATGATGAAAAACATATCCAACTATGTCAACATATCTAGAATATACACAAACATTAAAAGTGTTATCACACATCACATTCTGGTGTTTCCTACCATGAAAAAGCGAAGCAGTTTAATCTCGTACAACTCGGATTCTGTCGATAACCAGAAGCGAAAACATTCTGCTATTTTACAAGACGTAAATTTAGATGAGCTAAACATGACAAATGCCAGTTCTCACATGCTTGGTCCTAAGAAAACCTCCACTACTGTGCCTCCAGTGCTTACAAAATCATCTCCCGCCATCCCGCTCGCTTGCCAAATAAATAACATGAATATTAAGCAACAAATCAACAACTTGCTTCTTGCTCCATTGTACATCAAACAACTGGAGGTTCTCAATTCTACCGTCCATGTGTTCAATTACCATATGTCTTACCCATCAAATCAGTAGAAATGACAAAACTTCTAGATGTTACATGTGTTGCGCCGCCAGTGAACTCAATTTGCAACCATCAAATCTACAATTAATGCCGACAAACCTTCAAATACAATACAGTTATCTCCTTAGTATATTGATTTACTTAGAAGATCAATTTTGCACTTCTGTTACTTTTACTTATAAATAAACATATTATTAATTTTGAATGTACATTTTGTTCACTACGTGGATTGAAAATATCGTGCTATTAAATATTATTTTTAATCTTATTACACATGATATGAACATCAAGAAGTTAATAAAACTTTACTATTATCAAAATAACATCTGGTTATTCACGTTTGTTTCATTTTCTACAAATACAGGTTTAATATTCAAGTTACAGCATACATAAGTGCTAACGCAACATAACAAGCTAAAAAGATAAACCGATAGACGATTAGAAGACCTGTCACAAGTCCCTGGCTTGTTTGCTATTTGAGAGATACACCTTTATAATCAACATTTCCTATACTATCCACTAGTGTACGAAAGGACTTGTGAAATCTGCAGTGTATAAAATAGGCCAGAATACAAAACAAATTAAACTGCTTAACTTAATCAGATTGGTAATAAAATTGCATTCAAACTAAGTATCACTGATAGCTACCATTCTGCCTTAACCTTCTTAGGAAAGGCAGCTTGAATTTACTTATAGATGTTGAGATTAAATTAACTTTATTAAACATTCGTTTCTGTGTCTTATTGCTTCAGGAAGTCACATTATGTACAAAGTTTTAAAGGACTTTTGAAAAATGTAAGAAACCAATGAGGAAACACCAATAACCAAATGTTTTATTCTTTCATGGTTTGTAAAATATTGGCTTACGCAAATGGTGCAATTTTAAATGAGAGAAAAACTTCATCCTTTATGTAAATAGACTTTCACAATACTTTTTATATGGATTATATGAACAAATTTAAGTTTAGCCAATCCAAAATATTATCTTACCTAGATACTTACATAATTCCATGTCTGTGCCAACTTTCAAAAAATCGCAAAGTTTGAAATGGTCGGGATGCAAAGCAAGTAAATGGGGAATGGTATTTTAAATTTGTTGGAAGAAATTTTTGGGAGTGGTTTATTAAATGAAGGAAGCACTCTAACAACATGTTAAATAAACAAAATGTTAAAACTCTGCTATTAGAACCAATTAAATTATATTATCTTTCATTTGAAAGATTTGAGATGTTTATGCGTTCTATTTACAGGTGACTAGAATATGGAACAGCCATTGCAGGCTTTACAATTACTTTGTAAACAAGCTGATAGAATAAGAAATGTTGATGTTAAACGTGTAAAAAGGTAGCAAATAATTCAAAGGGAATTGTGGCAAGTCTACATGCAAAGATAACACTGCATATATGTAATATACATTCTAATTAATTAGTATAATTCAAGTTGTAACACGTATTATATTGTACTTTCAGAAAAAAACATATATTGATAAGTCTTTTATTATAAATTATTGTTAGTTATATTTAGTTATAAGTTTCTAAAACATTAATAATCTTTTTGATAGTTTTAATTCTTAAAAGTTTAAAAGAACAAAACTAGCACTACATACTGGATTAACAGGTCACACTTACATTTAATATTAATCAAATTATTGCTGAAAGTGTTCCATTTAGTACTCGATCAACCCCGATTATTTCAACATTGTCGATTAAACGGAACTTTTCAGATTATACTTACATTTTAGCAACACCCACAATTGATTCTATACGATATTATTGCAAAAACGAACATTTAGATATATCGTTTCTACGAATGCAAAGAAACAATTTTGATCTTGGAGTGAAATAAAATGAATGTTTGTCTTATACCTGTATTTCATTCTTTAGAAATATAATTAGGTAATGCTGAGAAAATATTTAACTTAAAAAAGAAAAGTATTTAATTTTAAAAAGTAATCTATATTTCTATTTATCAATGTAGATTATATAATGTACACAATTAAACGGCTAAACGCAAACACGATATAATTAAATAATTGCTAACATACAATGCAATAAATCACAAACAAATAACTTAAAATAAATAAAAGAAAGCATAAACCTATCGTCTAAAACAGGCATATAAAAAATATGTGGGGACTCCCATTATTTTGTCTAACAACACATATATATAATATTATCATTAACCAAAAATGAAAACAACACCAACACAAAAACTTCATCTGTACAAAAGGAAAATCCCTAACAGAAGCAATATTTCTTAATTTAAACCATACGAATGCGTATAATAAATTTACAACGTCGTTACGACAGTTTGTTGAAACAATGTCTAAGGAAGTTATGAACTTTTTATGACATTTGTAATCAAAATATTCATTTGATTTTACATTCTAAACGAGAATTATTTATAATACCTAAACATATGGCAGTTTTCATAAAAGTTTTCATAAAAGAATGTTAAGCCTCCCACACAATTAAAACTAGACTCCTTGATATGTCTAAAAGTAATGTTAAAACACAAAAAAATATTGCATTGTTTTAGGAAAACGAATAATTTTGCATTTATGTTGTTTTCGTTCATAAATCTTTTCTATACCCTTTATTTAACAAAGATAAGCTTTAACTAATATAACAGATACTTTAGATGAACGTACATTATGTCCAATTATTGGGATTTTAAACTCTGTAACAAGAAACAGTAACTCTTTCCATAGATATTATTATCAATGGGTACACATGGTGTTATTATCGTGTGCTTAAAGTGAAAACGTAAATGCTTTGTCCCATACTAGAATAGTTAAACCTTTTATGTTTGGTGCCAAAGTTCTTATTAAAATAGTCTCCGATTGTTCTGCTGCATTGTGGAGAATAAATATTTGTAGCAGGCAAAAACAAATGTACAAATTAACTTAGGACGGCCTCTTACCAAGACTTGTATGGAGTAATAGAATCAGAAAAACTAAAATATAGGCTATTAAAACGAATAAACCTTAACTATTTATATGTCACCTTCCAAAGAAATACGGTGTAGGCATTTTGCAAAATGTACGTTATTATAGATCTTGCAATCGGTATTATGACTTTCTGCTGTTGACTATAAAGGTTACTAAAACAACGGTTGATTGTACCTTGATATTATCACGTTATAATGCAAATGGTCATGGGCGTCACTTAACTGAAGGTTAAAGGAAATCCATTACTTTAATAAAATAAAACATTTTTGTCTCAGTTACAGTATTTTTCACATTATGTATTAGACTTTTTCCTGGACAGGACAATGTCCTACTAGAGGCCAGCACCGTTTAATTGTCCAGAAACATATTTTTCAATATAACTAAAGTGTATAAACCCATTGGTGACAAGAACGCTGATAAACTAAACCCTTCTAGCTGTACTTCAATACATGTATTAAGTGAAAATCGTCATAGTCAAAACTCTGTTTATTTTCACATGTAGATAATGAATTGGTTGTTGTCCTCTGTAATAACGTCATGACGATAATAATAAATAAATGGATTTATTTTGATAGGAATAACTTTTCCAGATCGTAAAATTCAGCATGCCCTTCAAGTCTTCAAACCATGAAAATACATGTTAAAAGAACTTAATATTCTAAAGTAATAAATAATATGTGATGGCGTAAACTAACTTAAATAAAAGTTGCAATCTAGGTAAATTATACACTCTATAAAACAAAAACAGGAAAACAACAAAAATGTTATTTTAAACGTTTAGTGGATTATGCACCTCATGTTGGAACAATGGATCTATTTACTTTATTTTATAGACTGACTAACATCATTTGAAACAAGGCATCTTTCCGTCTTGTAAAACGTGCATGGGCAAAACCTTTTCGTAAGGAAAGGAACTACCTAAATAATGTTTTTGGTTTGTTTGAATGGTGTTTTACCTCCACTTTCAGCAATTTTTCAGCAATTTCATGGCGTCCAGTTTTTATTGTGGGAGGAAACCGGAGTACCCGGAGAGAACCCCGACCTGCGGTAGAAAAACTGGCAATCCTTGTCAATTAAGATTGGAGTCGAGTACACCCTGCCTGCAGTGAGAATCGAACCCGCAATCTCAGTGTTGACAGACCACGTGATCAATAGTAGACGAACTACCTTGACCACTCGGCCACCGAGGCCCCTACATAAATAATGAATAATGCAGTTAACATGCAATCCGATTATTCTTATGAATATATAAACACTATAGGCCAGTAAAGTCGTTAATTACAAACAAAAATTGCAGATCCAAGCCTTTGAATCATTCCTCAAGAAACCTACCGATTGCCATTGTTCTCGTTCTCGTTTATATACAATCTCTCTGCTCATGTCATTACTTGTGATCTAAAAAATCACTGACAACGAGAATCTCTGAAACATTTTTATAGTGGTTTTAAATAAAGCAAACCTCAGCCAGTAAGGCAACAAGACCAAGAACTTGATGCACTGTCTAACCGCTTTACAACAAGGTTTTTTGTACAACGTTGCATTATGAATCTTAGACATTGCATTATAACCTCAATCTGTATTAAACAAAAATGATGTTACTTCCCTCTATGACACATATGTTGATGTCCCTTCAGATAAGGCTTCTAACAATACTGTGTATTTAAGTCAAAATACTATGAATGCCTCACTAAAGAACGGATTGAATCAAGTATAACTCCACATATCCTCGATGCTTGAAAGTTCTTTACCCTTAGTGGTTGATGAAGCACTTATTTTGCAGAACATTTGCAATATTTTTTTTATTATCGTGTAAGCAGTCTTGGAGGCATGCAGACTTTTTTACATTTGGAAATTTGTCGTAATTAAACTTTATATCTGAGAATCATTTGTTTATTCTGACACCGGGTTTAGCTCAGGCCGGAAGTGAAGATGATTGCAAGTTCGTGACCTTAAAAAACTCATAATTTATTCTGACATGCGTACTGAAACAATAAAAAGGTCAGTTATATTGTATTAATTGTGTTGTTCTCAATCAAAAACGACTTACAATAATATTTTGTTAAAATAAATATTCTTTTCCCATACAATTACAGTAGTGGGTCAATAAGATATTCCAGTTCCATAACTTGTTTATAACCCTAGTGTCAAAAGTAATAAAAATATATTATTAAGTTCCAAAACTTGTGTAAATATCCAGTGTATTTTAACAGGAGATGTACTTAATTGTAAAAACATATTTTGCTTTATGTTTTGGAACATTTTCTACACCTAGACATAAAAATTTTACAATGAAAATTATCACTGATATCATAATAGGGCCTTAAAAATTACCGAAATTAAATTTATTTCGAAAAACTATTTGTTTGGCCTTTTTCTAAAAATAAAGTTCACTGATGCCTGACCCGATGATGATTCATTGCTTGGAATGTAAATTGATCGATAAATCGGGGATTTCCAGGAATTTCAGGTGAGCGCAATCTGAAAGCAAAAAGTAATAGCGGAAGTAGCCATTTTTCTATTAGGATATTATATAATACATTTATCTTACCTGAATGTTTGTCAATTTTTTAACTGTCTATTGAAAGACGTAGAAAATCATTTCACGGTTAAGGAAGAGGCAGAAGATAATTATTTACCGATTGCGTCATATGATAAATCGTGACGCTCCAAAGGTCACGAACTTACAATCATCACGAAGTTAGAAGCATGGACGATACATGAATATGCGTTCTACAATTAGCAAAGACGAAATTTTATCTAGCCGTCAGTTTTTAATGACGTACGACAAAGAGTCTGAAGACATACCATTCTTTTATTGAATTCCAAAATTAAACAATTACAGAATAGAATAGAATAGAATATGTTTATTTGTCAATTAAGACGCCCATTAAAAGCTATACAACTTTAAAGTTACAAAATAAAGAATGATTGTTCTAAACAAAATTAATAATTTCAAAGCAAATGTTCAATAAAATAAGCAAATGAAAACCAGTGAAAATGTGAAAAATCAATGTATATTACACAAATCAACAATTATTATAACCAGCACAGTGACCAAAGTGAAAGCTACATAAATATATGCTTTAAAATATAATTATGCATGTATAATTATTTTGCATCAAGAATTTTATTTCTCTTAATAATTAGTAAATAATCAGTTAGTTTGTATATTATTATCTTGTCTTCAGATGATAATAGCCAAGTGAATTGGGAAGTGGTATCCTACCTACTAAAGTTATTATTAATATTATTTATTTCCTGCAAAAATTTTGATCTTTCTTTGTTCAGTTTTTGACACTGGAGTAGCAAATGGATTTCATCTCCCACTCCCGCGTCGCACAACCCACAAATTCTATTTCCTGCAGAAATATTTTTATATCTTCCTATTTCTATCTCTAACTTATGTGCACTAATTCTAATTTTTGTGAACATTTTCCTTTTATTTTCAGAAAGATAGTCTAAATAAGGTTCATATGAAAAAATATTTTTAAATAGTCTGTAGGTTCTCAGTTTATTTCCAGACCTACTCGTATTATCTTTGTATATATCATCTTTCCAAATTTTGTTGTAAAAATTTTTTACTTGATTAATAATAAGTGATTTAATGTTATACTTGGATGTTATGCACATATTGAGGTTAATATTTAGCTTTTTCATGATAGATTTGATGCAACTGTACCAACTGCTTTTACCTGCATTATCTAGATTTACTGATTCTTCATAAGCATTTTTTAGTAAAATGTCATCAGAAGAGTATAAACGTTGAAAGTACTTATAAGTGAATATGTTGGTGTAAAGTGGATACCTTCCCAATTCTCCCATTACTGCTGAAGATGTTGACCTTTTTCCTACCCCAATAAATATTTGCAAAATTTCAAGTGAACATGTTCCTGTTTTAATTTGTTAAGTAATTTTGAAGCAAGACAATAATCATCTTTCTTTAGCTTATTACCAATAAAACAACCCCATATCTCACTACCATATAACAAAACAGGTTTCACAGTATGATCAAATAGGTGCATAATTGTTTTTATGCTAGGCCTTTGAGATTCAAAACATTTAGTCATTTTATAAAGCGCTTTAAGTCCTCGATTATATAGGTCACTTTTAGCTTCCGTGAAGGATCCGCAGGTTGAAAAATTAAGTCCAAGGTATTTGTATGTTCTGCCCTTTTCAATTGGATTATCATTCAAATAAAAGGTGTCTTTAACTGTTTCCCATTTTTATTAAAAATTATAGTTTTAGTCTTTTTAATATTTACTTCAAGGCCCCATGTCTTACAATAGGTATGTAATTTGTTAAAAGATTTTTGAAGCCCCTCTGCAGTTTTTGATACCAATACAAGGTCATCTGCATAGAGTAAACAGTTTAAATTAACATTATTAAGAATAACAGGATCACAATCTGTTTCAAAAATTTCTGGCAGGTCGTTTATGAATATTTTAAAGAGGTTGGGGCTCAAATTATCACCTTGTCTAACTCCAATATTGGATTGGAAGCTGTCAGTGACATATTTTTTTCCTATTTTAACTGATAGTTCAGTATTACCATACATTTGTTTTATAATATTATAGAATAGGTCACTTGCTCCTATTTTCCTTAATTTATAAAATAAACCTTTATGCCAGACCATGTCAAATGCTTTTCTAAAATCTACAAAGCAAGAAAAAAGCTGTTTGGTCTCTCCTTGTGTATATTTGTCTATTAAGGTTTTTAATACAAAAACATAGTCTACAGTCCTCTACAAAAACCTATTTGTTCTTTCTTGATAATATTTCTAGATATTATAAAGTTTTCTAATCTATTATTTAATATTTTGGCAAATAGTTTACCAATATTGCTAACTACAGTGATTTCTCTATAATTTGAGGGATCATCTTTTGTTCCACTCTTAAAAATGGAACAATATATCCTCTGGACCATTCTTTAGGATATTTGCTAGTGCTAAGTATTGTATTAAATGTTTTATATAATGAATTTAAAAGAATTGTCTGGCTGTTTTGGAAATGAGATCAAAACCACAAGATTTTTTTATTTTTTAACGAAAACAGAAAGAAATTGTAATGTATGCATTCTCTTGCATTAATTTTCATATATAACTTGTATATTGTTTGATTGTTTGAATCGTCTAGTGTGTTTTCGACATAAAATTGTGTTTACTTCCTGTACGTGTTCACACGGCCTGTGATGTGATTGTCGTCTGCTAAAGATAGCTACAACAACACGTTAACAACACGTGGTAGAATATAATAAAAAAAAATTAAGTTTATTCAAGTAAGTGTGAATAGTAACACTTTTTAGTATTTTGTTTTCTTTTTTCTTATGCCTATTTACTCCCCCACCCCCGTTGAATGCTCTGTTCATAAAAAATAGTATACTAGTAAAGGAAATTAATTATCGAACAAGGGAGCAGAAAGGATGACGTCTATAATGTAAAGCCATGCGACTGTCATGTTGTTACCCGTTAAACTAATACTGAAAAAGTTACCGAAATGCAATAGGATCCTTAGATAATTCCCATTAAAATGAGTTTTTATCATATTTTGTATATTTCTTGTTTATGAGAAATCATCCGTTCGCCACTTTACCGACAGCATTCTCACACCTCCTTGCACAATAAACTGAACAGTTATCAACATTAATAATTATGTCATTTAAACCTATTGTGCTGATATTGTTTTTCTATTGCTATAATGCTTACCTACAAAATATTTAACAATTACCAGAATGCGTTTCTCCAAGGAAGGCTTATTTGTAATACTAACAACAAAAAACACATGTATGTCTACAAAAGGTACAATTTTATTTGAATGAATCATTTCTGTGCCGAAATCAGACATGTTTATTATAGAAGTCGAAAACATAAGACGCCATTCTGACATAAACAAATTGCTTTTATTTATAACGTTATCAAAAATAAAGCATGCACCATTATTACCGTCTGTTTTTAAAGTTATAGAAGACAACGATATTGTAACATCGAACCATATTATTCACGTGTAATTGTAAAATCCCGCGAATTGCGTTAATAGGTCGTTTTCCAGCTGTAAAATACAGTCAGTTATAGAAGCATTGATATACATTTTCAGTCCAATAAATATTCAAACCAACATGCATTAGAACAGCAATAAGTCGTGTAAGCTCATATATCAGTTTAACTCTGACTGTACAAGGAGCAATTATTTCGCGCAACAGAAACGTGGCGTACACACCGAGGACTGACTAAATACTTAATCTCTATATAAAATACCACCCAATAATACTAACAGTTAGACCCTCATGCGTTCAGCTTTTTGCTTGCATTTTTTATTATTCCATTCTGTACCTTTATAGTGCTAAAATCCAATTTGAAAAAATTCTACGCTATAACACGTCCATATTTTATATTATTCCTTTGTTGTTGAAATGTCCGAAATCGTCCTTGACATTTGCTACGGGAATTTTACATAGGAAGTCAGCCTTTTGAGTTTCTAAATGGACCTAGCATTGTTTTCAAAAAGATCGTCTGCTTTCGTAGCTCCTTAACTATAGACGACATGACCCGAAGGATTTCGAATAGATAACAATTGACTCTTCCAAACATACACTTCCGTTGTAATTTAGGTCAAACTTTACTGTAGAAAAGTGCTCTATCAAAGTGAAAAAATCTGACACATTTCAAACCGCCGACTTGGATATAATTGTTGTTGTCAGTTTGCACATTCTTGAATCTACAAAAGGAGCATAAGCTGGACCAAACGCGGTAAGCAGTTTTTGTTTGTCAGCCAAACAACCGCTATATGACCGCTTCGAAACTTAGTGTAGTTGGTTTATTTGCCGAGTGGTTCCTAAAGTTATTTGTCTATAGACTTCAGGTAATGGTCAAGATTCGTCAATTTTTCTGCCGAAGATCAGTGGTTTTCATTGAGTACTCTCTCTTTCTTACCCAATGAAAACGGATGCCATTATATACTCAGTAGCTGAAAAGTTGTTGACAATCGCTTCGTAGCTTTATTCTTTGTTAAATAATGGAAAGGTTTGTCTAAACTTTGTTAGGCTATATGTACTTTCATTTAGATAAATGTTCAACTATGTAATTGGTTTATGAGAGATTACCAAAGCAATGGAAAAGAAATTGTCTAGCTAATACTTTATTTTGAATAAATTTAAACGTTGATCGATTATATGCCTGCCATCAATGTTTCTTTAAAGCCATCAATTACTAATACTAAAAGAACGTCAATAGTGTTTGTACAATCAAACTATCTAGATATGTTTCTGACGGTGGTAATACATTTTTCAATAAATGACAAACAGTCAAGAAAAATTAAAAAGCTGAGAACTCCTATTATTATAGCCAACCCCATATATCCAATACCGGCAGATGATAGTCGGGGGTCGCTTGCTGATTTTAGTTTTCGTATTGACGATGAAGTTTTGGTTTTATCAAATTTGATGTTGTTCACAATTTGTTGTATGTATTCTTCCATGGTCATATTTCTTGTTTCGTTTGTACATGTGCAAAAACAGTATGGAAGGTTACCTGGAAGAGAAAAACAAATCGTCATTAATAAAATTCTTTTTGTTCTTTACCTAATTTTTTTGTTTAACGCCCGAGCAGCAATATTTCAGCTATATTCAGGCGATTGAATACCACAGGAAAACTATCGAATATAAGTAGGGTCGGAAAATCAACAAGCCTACACTTTCCGATATTTACAAAAGGGGGTATATCATGCAAAGAGCGTGGCTCTTTGCAAACACGCTACCCACTGTGGGCCGCTGTCAGTCTTTACGCATTATGACCGGACAACCCCCAACTGGGCAGCACTGTGGGTCGAGCACTGTGAACCCTCGTAATATCGTCCCAGTTCTAAAAATCATAACATTCGTTGTTGTATTACACCTTATATATAAATCACTGTATTGTTATTTTATAAAACATGTATATTTTTTATGTCGTATCCTTCATCATTTTCTTACCTTTTGAAGTTTGGGAGTTTGAAGTGGTATTTTGTTTTATGGAACCTTCCACTGTATTGTTAGTAGTTTGAAGATTGATAGCTGTCGTTGTCGAGCTTTCGGTAAACATTTGTGTAGCAGTAGAAGCTGTCGTTGTGGAGCTTTCTGTTGACGCTGGTGTAGTTGTAGCTTTCGTTGTTGAGCTGTCGGTTGATCCTTGTGTAGCAGTAGTAGCTGTCGTTGTGGAGCTTTCTGTTGACGCTGGTGTAGTTGTAGCTATCGTTGTTGAGCTGTCGGTTGATCCTTGTGTAGCTGTGTCTGTCGTTGTGGAGCTTTCTGTTGACGATTGCTTAAGTGTAGTTAGTATTGTCGCGCTTTCTGTAGACACTTGCGTAGTTGTAGCTATAGTTGTGGAACTTTCTGCAAAGTGTTGTGTAGGCTTATCTATCGTCATGGAGCTTTCTGTTAAGGGTTGTGTAGATGTATGCATCGTTGTGGAGCTTTTTGTTGAGGGTTGTGTAGATACAGCTATCGTTGTGGAGCTTTCTATTGAGGATTGTGTAGGTACAGCTATCGTTGTGGAGCTTTCTGTTGTATCTATCCTTGTGGAACTTTCTGTTGAGGGTTGTGTTAGTATAGCTGTCGTTGCGGAGCTATCTGCTGACGATTGTGTAGCTGTAGCTATTGTTGTGGATAGTTGTGTTGTGACACATGCAGAGCAATGACTCACAACTGTTCTACTACACGAGTCATAGGGTGGTATTATTAAATTGCTTGAATCTGTCGTCACTATAAAAAGTACATATGCAGTTTCTATGGGTTGTAGTACTATGTATATTCGATACACCTAAACATAGATCTATTCAATGGAACAGCTATTTTTATATACAAAGGCATAATTTATAAACGACTTGTTAATTATATATATATATTTATATTTACACTTTTGTCCTGAGTTGCTCGACAGCGATGAATTTGCAGATATTTATTAGACAAATAACCAATATAAAGAGAAATAAATGTAATAATAAATTTGAGAAAGAGAAGTTTTTTGGACATTATTAGTTATACGTTAACATCCGCACATATAAACAACATAGGGGCCTCGGTGTCCGAGTGGTCAAGGTAGTTCGTCTACTATTGATCACGTGGTCTGTCAACACTGAGATTGCGGGTTCGATTCTCACTGCAGGCAGGGTGTACACGACTCCAATCTTAATTGAAAAGGATTGCCAGTTTTCCTACCGCAGACCGGGGGTTTTCTCCGGGTACTCCGGCTTCCTCCCCCCCCCCAAAAAAAAAACTGGACACCATGATATAGCTGAAAAATTGCTGAAGTTGGCGTTAAACACCATCAAACAAACAAAAACAATATAAACAGCATGGAGATTGTAACACCGAAAGTACCACGTGTACGCAGGTTGTACGGGGGTGCTGAATGTGTTAAAATCTCCATATCTACGGATATGAACGTTAAAAGAATTAATCCCCGCTTTTTTAAATGATGGAGTTTTATGTACTTTGTCAGCGCAATGAAGGACGTTAAAGTAACGTTTTCATCATTATCAAAGAAAGGCGGACTGAAAATTTGATAAAAATTACGCTTTTGCACAAGGCGTACATTTGGTAGATCTCTACATTTCTCGAATAAATCATGTGTTTTGTTGGATTCAAAAAGACGTTGAAAAATTTAGTTATGGCGCCGCATGTCATGCAGACACATCAAAATGGTGTGACGTCATTGTTTGTCAAACGGAATATATTTTGTTTCGTTTTCTGTTGAAAATGAAACATATTTGGACATTTGGTCCAAGATTTCATCATCCTGTACATGACGCAAACCAATTACCATTTCACATATACACGCATAGTATGTATTATTGTGAAACTAACGGTTAGAAACACCCGGGTATACGACTTATCAACGCCTCTGGTGTATTGGTTTGTAAAGTCGCCTCTGGTGTATTGGTTTGTAAAGTCATGTACCTGACCAATCAATTTCCAGGATTTATAGTAATACAGGGATAATTACAAATATATTTCTGATTTGATTTTAAACTATTAATAATATCTTCTAAATTGAATTCATGCATTCAAAGTATCCTAATATATATACCACAACACATTTTAAGTAAGAGTTGGGTAGGGAGGAAATTGATTCAACACACTGGGGCGTGCTGTGATCAGCTCTTATATTGTGCCAAATAACTATAGAAGTTCCTTATGATTATATTATTTAAAAAAAAATAAATAACATTTTTAAATTTAACGAAATATGTATACGAATTACAACCAGTATGTAAAAAGAAGCTTCTGCAATATTTTTACACAGAGGTAGCTAGCTATTAAATGTTGTCAGAAATATCGAAAAATCAAAGTGTTGACGAGTACCATAAAAAGCTTTCACTTTAACTCGTTGCTAGCTATCGTAGAATCTAAACGCTAATGAATGTATAATATTGCAAGGGACGTCAGATTCAATGACTATTTACATAGTAACGTTTATTTTTAGCTTTTATGAATCCTTTCATCAATTTCATCAAACTAGTACTTAACTGCACAGTCATTTTAATACTTACAGTCGAACGTTATGATTTACATGAAACAATAACAAAATAAATAAGTAACATTATAATTTATAACAAATTAATGTTTTTTGATAAAAATAATATTTAAAAGAAGAGCACGAGCATTTAAAAATGCAACTGAAAGGTAAAGAGTTGCTTAAAATATTGTCATTTATGATTGGTTTGATATTAAGCCCAAATTGAACATGTCTTGTAATTCAAAAGTTTTCAGTGGAAAATGAAAATTAAAGATAATTTGTTTTACTATTATATAATAAAAATAATTACTTTTGATCCAGTGTAACATCTGTACAGATTGAAGTTGGTGTTAGTTTCAAGGTTACTAGTGTTTAACTGTAGAGCCTGGTCATAGAGCTGGCATCTAGCATTTACTAAATCATAAACAAATCCCCAACACAAGGTGGTGGCTGTTTTGTCGTTGCAAATGTCTATACACT
Organism: Limnoperna fortunei; assembly: GCA_944474755.1. Lineage (NCBI taxonomy): Eukaryota > Metazoa > Mollusca > Bivalvia > Mytilida > Modiolidae > Limnoperna > Limnoperna fortunei. The sequence goes on from OX104115.1 coordinate 33,683,894, forward strand.
GGTCGATGGTAGCATTTATTAATGTACCTGCAACTGTTCCACATGACGCACCAGTATTTGGACCTCCACCATCTGTACCAGCTGTATTATTACCTGCACCACCTGTTCCAGCTGTATTATTACCTGCACCACCTGTACCACCTGTACTTTTACCTGCACCACCTGTATTTGTACCTGTACCATTTGTATTTGTACCCGTACCACCTGTTTTTGTAACTGTACCACCTGTATTTGTACCTGTGGCTACATTAGGACAAACTCCATTTATTACTTCGTAGTAGCAAGGCATATCTGAATTACAGAACAAATTGGAATGAAGCCTCACAATAATGTTTGTAGCCAAATAACATATAACAACTTTTATTGGTAGCTAAAGATTAGTAGAAAAATTATAATAAAATAATGTTACATTCTAAATAGTGTACCTACACTCGGTAATACAAATATTGAAAGGATTTAAATAAAAAATAGAGACTAGTCGTGCTATAAACATATCAGAACGTGAAATATAAAGACATTAAATTTTGTTGTTTGTGCTGCAATTATAAAAAAAGCAATATAAGGAAAGGTCTGTCAACAAAGTATAGTTCATTTATGCTTACATCTCTACTCATCGGCTGCAACTATTTTCGTGAATTGTGTCCAATGTGGTTTGCTTTGCATTTCCAGTGATGTCAGTTTTTTCTAACAGCATATTTGGTTCTGACGGTTTCAACACAAACATTGTTGGCACATCTGATATTCAAGAAATTCATTGACTCATGTTTTAATAGAATATTTTGTACATATGAACATATTTGTTTGTAATATAGAAAGACACGTCAGTATTAGTCGTAGCTTAATATCCCATGTATCAAGCAATATAATAATGTCAAATTTTGCACTTTACTTATAACTATACGTCACATGGGACATTAGTATTAAAGTTAAAACTTACTTCGCTGCCTTTCACACATAAAAGGCATCTTGTCTGTATCACAATTTGATAAAGACCAATCCATTGTACGGGCATTGGCATAGGTACAATTTCCAATATTATTGGTGGAGGAAAACCTCTCATATCCTGACACTGAACAATTGTTTGTCCATCTTCGGTCTGCAGGATTGGTAGAATTTGGAGAGTGCAATTCTATCCAAAATTCGTTAACGTCACTAAATATAGGATGATCAAATTGTATGTAATTGCTTTCATTGTAGTTTCCACAGTTAACTAATACAAAACTTTAAGTGTAAACTGATACATAAAAAAGTATGCAAATACATCATAGTGTAGAATTATATCAAAGCAAAATAATATTGCGACAAAAAACCAACATAGTCAATTTGGTCCATTGAGAAAACTTATTAATTTTTTCTTTAGATCTTCAGATCTGTAGCTTACATGTTAAAGTGTATTACTTAGGTTTGTTGCTTCCTAATTCTTTCATTCTAGCTATTCATTTCCAAAGTAACAATATTATTGCTTTGTAAAGATATATATATATATATATATATTTACATATGTAACTTCTTTAAATTTCATTTTAAGCATTAAAACAATTAGATATTAATAAAAAAAAAACAATTTGACCAATAAACATTGTATAGTATACATTATATATTTACGAAAAATATGCAGTCCGTTTCGAATTGATCGCAAGAAATTTATCAGTACTGTCTAAAGTAACAAGACTTCCATTTATACTTTCACAGTAATGGTTGGCATCATTCCATGTCAAATTCTGTTTATATATGGTAATATCATATGCAACCTCAGCAGAAACTTCTACAAAAGAAAACTGCTAAACAATTTGATTTTTCGTTTATTTGAATGGAGCAGGTTATACCATTGATTTGTCAACTTACTAGTATTTAAATGATTATTATAACGCTATTAATACTTGTCATTCTTGTTTTGCTTTTATCGATGAAAACTCTTATATCTACTTGAATCTAGATAAGTTGTGTGTGTTTGTGCCAATGCATAACAAATTTCAGATAGTGGAGTTTCCTGATTAGATGTTTAAAAATAACACACTGTTAATCCTATGATGAATAAACGCAGGAGCTGCGGTACAAAAATGAGTCTAGTGTACGTACTATTTATTAACGTATCTACGAAACCGTAGTTGCTAGTAACATTCAAAATCTCAAATCGGCATCCTAAATATTCTCCGCTTTAGTTAGGCCGCACACAGAGATACATGTAATATGCATTAATGTATACATCATCGTCATAGACCTCATTCGACTTGTTCAGCGGGAAAAATTGCTTAAAGGGTTCTTTCATCAGGCATTACATCTTTATTGCAGAAATGGTCAGTACCTGTATTATATCAACCTTAAAGTAAATTTAAACTAGCCTCTTTAGTTCTCTTAAATACTTATAATGATTATTTATCCTCTTATTAATTATGACTTCTATCTACCAATTAATGCATACGAAAATGAATTGATACTTATACAATAGTTGCTTATATAGAGGGCATTGTCATGATATCTTGACTGCACAAGGGAGAGTGGCATTGCCTGAAACATTGATAATGCCCGAGCCAAAGGCGAGGGCATTATCAATGTTAAAGGCAATACCACTCTCTCGAGTGCTGTCAAGTATCATGACAATGCCAGCTATATATGCAACTATTATATTTATTTTATTGAAGAATTAAGAAACCATGTGTTTAAGACTGTATTATGTATGTGTAGCTGCTTAATTGCTGTATGATTTGAATGTTTGGCCTCATTAATATATATCATTGTTTGGCATTTTTAGGTAATACACAGTTAGTTTTCTAAATTTATGACGTTTTTTCCTTATTTGGGTTGTACATGTACATATATTTTTTTATAAATTAAAAAAAACCAGATTTATGTTGTTTGTTACTGGAGAGGGCATTACCACAACATGATAACGCCCGTGGGCGTTATCACGGCGTGATAATGCCCTCACGTCAAATTACTGCAAATTAACTAATACCAGCTGACCTTGTTTTATCCAATTAAAACAAACATAATTTTACTGATATTAAATAAATAAATATTAATTCTTACTTTGTAAAATGACATTTTACTTTACATAGACATTCCTTAAACACAAGACTCAAGACTAATTGATCACACGATTATATCACTGATTTGCGATATTGCTATCATGATAATACATTATTTATATATTGATTTATTGTCTGATAAAAGTCCAGTCAGCTATATCTGCCATCAATGTTGGCAATATCTAAAAAGCGATTTTTATCGTGCAAGAAGCATGACACTCTACAAACGCATTACGTAAGGCAGGGCTAAGACCAGACTTTCCGTATAATGACTGGACACCCCCAACATAACCTCCCTTTACTGCCACATATGAAGCATAGAGAACCTTCCTATTAGTGTAGAAAGAATGGCATTTAAAAGTACGATTGAAACTAGTCATTTTAAATGCCTATCAGTATATATTATATTGGACATTGCAGAATGGTTAATGCATTCAGACTCATTTGATTTGAAACCGGTAAATCTGCCCACCTAACGGTACATTTAGAGATTCCCGGTAACATCAAGACAATTGTTTAATATTTGTATAATATATTTTTAAAATAGATATTGAACTATATCCTTAAGAACTTATTAAAAAAAATAACAACGCTAGACACCACGCTAAACGAAGCATATGGATTTCCTGTGTTTTCATCGGGTGTTACCTTGTCCGGTTAATCGGCTTTTGCATATTAATGAGATGATTATAAAATTCGAAACACGTGCTTGCTGTCGGAATATTGCATGCAACAAGGCGTAACTTTTGTTCAGTATTTAAGCAAACTGCTGACCATATATGGCAGACAAAGTTAAAATATACGGAAATTAACGTTACTGAAAGTTGGCTGGTTTACCACACTAGCATAATTACAGAATTCGAGTGATCAATCCGGTTTTTGTGTAGGAAGTGGACATTTCTCAGCGGTATTGCAATTGAAATCTTTATTTATCACAAATGAAACACAGTATGAAATGAAATTAAAATAAAAAAATTAGTGTCAACATGATCAAACATTTCTCGGCCAGTAAAACGTAAACGTGCAGAGGTATTACTTAGTGAGAACGTGTAAACTTGGTTACGGACCTCGATTCTGTAATCATAATATCGGAAAATAAAAATCACGGTACATTTCACTAACTTTCACTAAACAAGCCACTGCTGCAAACCGACTATTTATCTCTCTACAATTATTGATAAACTCAATAGAGATCTTAAAAAAAACCCCAAAAATGGGCAACACCATAGAACAAAGTTTTTACAAGGTTGAAATATATCAGGATTATGTGGTTCTAAGTTCAAATTTAAATTACTTAAAATAGTTAATTACGACAGAGTATGAGTAAAAATATTATTAGTTGGTAAAGATCCTACAATAGAGCACAACTATGTGCGGCATTCGTGACAAAAATGGTTATATGCAAGAAGGAGGGCCTAAACAACATCCTGTTTACATGAAAGCTGCACTAGTTACTAGAATGTTAGAAAAATTAACTAAGGTAGTGCTAGTTTAAAACCACTTTCCCACCAAAATGTCAACAAAGTGGTTTTTTTATTTATTTTCTATATTCTAGTCGATTATTGCGATCTCCCATACCTGTTTTGTGTACCCAAATTACACAAAAATTCATGCAAGTGTCTAAACAGCAATGTAGTTTACCCAACTGTTTTGTTTAACACCTTTTAACAACTATTAAAAAGGCCGTTGAAACTACAGTAAAGCTACAAAAAGGTATTCATTGATTGTGGATACTAAAAATCGGAACATTAAGTCAATCTCTAAAGGTTAGGGTCTCATTCGCAATGAAACAACAACACAACCTTGATTTGTTGCTTCCATCCCTAATGTGCAGTTTCAACCGTGTACATATCATGTCGAAGGTTGATTTTTAGGACAAGTGTAGAACGATTAAAGGCAACCCTGGCGGTTGGTCACGACAAACACTTGTTTCGTAAAAGATACAAAATGTATAAATATTTTCACTACAGACTAGATCTGTGAAATGTTACACTTACGAATGATAACATATGTTAAATTTTATTATTACTATTAGTTATGCCCTCGCCTACTTACTTTTGTACTTGTATTAGCCTACATATTTCGGACGTTTATTGAAGACAAAAATACAGGACATTCGCCCACACCTTTCACTTTATGTGTTGAAATTTAGATAATGTCTGTAACTTAACACATTTAAGTTCGGTGACCATTTACATATAATCTAAATAAGCTCGTAATTAAGAACACCACCGATACAATCTAGTCAGCACATCGGAACAGACTCAAGTTGAGAACTACAAACTACGAGGATGATGACCAACTTATAATTGACAACTTCCCGGTAATTGACGGAAATATCTTATTAGCTAGCATACTCGATTCAACTAGAGCATTCATGTTTTTTGTTATCAATTCAGGTTACTGCTTTTTATTTTGATTCTTCTATATGGCGCGTACATTGGTGGTCGTTCTGTTTTGTTAATCTTTATCCTTTGCAAACAACATTTCATACTTTGTTTGGCATAGTGTTTTATCTACTAGATGATTCAATAAAACATTATCGTCGTTTTAAGTCACAAAAAGGCATGAAGATTAATATGTTTGAATAGTAGTGCTAATACACGTATTGGAACAGGATTCGATAATTACTATTAACTTTGTTTTTAAATTATGTGATATCATATTTTGTTTTTTTTACCTGTGTTGCAATCTGTAATGAGTCCAATTAAATAAACAAATAACAATAATAATGAACAAGAATTAGAGCCAAGGAACACTTTCAAATTCGGATTTTGACAAAAATATACAACATAAATCAAAAACCTAAACCGCAATCAGAAAGTAACTAATCCGAGTGAAGTAAAACACTATGGTTTAACTAAACACTGACTGTCTCTAAGTAGACACCAGTCGATTTACCTATTGACATGTGCAGAGTTAAGTCAAATAAAGGGAGTGGTAAGACTACCTTTGAACAGCGGGAATATCTAATGGAATTGGAGAGATGGATTTTCATATCGATTACGGTGACATGTCAGTAGGAGCTTATTACCTTACTGAATAGTTTGGAATATATTTCAGGTTGATCTTTGTTTACGTAAAATATTTATGAAATAATTGCATTGTACTCTCTTGTATATATTGAAAATTATTTTCTTTTAAAATTATAAAAAAGAAATTTGTAGAATATTCTATAAACTGTTTACAATAAAATGGTTTACTTCAAAATTATAAACATTCGCGTGGATATGTAATGGACCTGCATACTTGTGAAATGACTTTTATATGTTCTACTTCAATAGTCCAGCACATAAATAAATTATTTATCCGATTTAAAAGAATTATTATTCTTATGTATTATTTGATAAACTAATATACTAATAAACAAATGAAAGAAATAAACCTGTAAATATCCAACAAATATTTCAAAAGGAAATTGTATTGTACAATATTTATAAATATTCAAACCGAAGTGTGTGTGTCAAAGCAGTAGAGTTGCTTCAAAAACATGGGAAACATTTGAAAAACAATAGTGTGTGTGTCAAAGCTGCAGAGTTGCTCCAAACATGGGAAACATTTGAAAATTACTTATTATTCTTTCCTTTTTCAATGTTATAATCCGCATGTTTGTTCAATGTAATATAAATACTTTAACAAGAAGTTTATATAATTATCTGTTCAGATTTTTACCTGTTCAAACTCTGTTATTGGACAGTACCTACTTTTAAAATATAGTGCTTAATCCTAATTTATGAACAAAAATATTGGAAAAATGCCGTATCCACATGGTCATTTTTTCACTTTCACCGGAAATTAACACATGTGTGATCTATTAATAGTTATATTTAAAAACACCTTTATTTGAAGCACCATTGTACGTAATAGTTATAGGTAGAAATGGACATATTGTATGGATCTACATTGTATCTTGAACACTAATATAATAATTGAATCTTTATTGAACAAGTCCCTAGTTGTTAATTAATAAAAGGGAGTATATAGCGGAAGCTTTACGCTTAGTACTAATTGTTATTAGCATTCAATAATAAAGTGATATTTGATTGTTAAAAAAGATAAACTAATATTAGACTGTTTAGTCATTTAATAATTTAACTTCAGCATATAATTCCACTGATGTTAAAGATACATGTAACTAAATGTATTATTTGGTTATTCTATTTAGTGACACATATTGGAACTTTGGCAGATGAGTTGACATTTTAATTGTTATTGTTTTTTGTTAAATACTTTTTTTTAATTAGTAAAAAAGTAAATTATAATTTGCATTTGTCTGTTGTTAGCTGAATGAAGTGGTTTCAAACAATCATAGAACTTTAAAACAGCCCTATAAATTTAGGTACACAAAACTACTTCTTGAGAATAGTCAACGACAGTTTACAGTCTGGAAATAAGAATACTGACTATAGGATCTAGCATTAAGTAAATTCATTAAATGTTCCGGTCTTCAAAGCATGTTGCTGTTTATTGATAGGAAGTTGACAATTGGACTGTTGCATTCATCATATTTGTGATAGAGTTGAATTTGGAGTTTTAATGAGTATTTCCATAGGAAAGTCTAAAAAGAAGGCCGACCTTAGTGACAAGGCAACATATACGTAGCAGTTGGTCTGTGTGTTTTTCAAGAGACTCCAAAACAGGTCGGCGATAAGAGGAGCGCAATTAAAACATATTGAAATGACAATATGTTGAAAAGCGTTTATTTTAAGTGTATATATTTTGTGATTTAAAGTCATTGATGACGAAGTGGAATTATAACATGAATATTGTCAAGGCATTCATAGAGACTCATTACGTTAAGATAAGTCTGGTCTAGGATATTCGTCTTGAGCATCTAAACATCATTGGCTTTAATACTGTTGCATTCGAAAAGAGACAAGTTTTTTTTTCGATATTTTATAATCCACATTTTTTGTAGGATTAGACAGTAAACGTTTTGTTTCTGATTGATTTAATAAACACGTTATAGTGTTCTTTGAAGATCAAAATAATTTTTCTACTGCCGTTTTCGTTTACATGTATGACTAATTTTGGACTATTTTTGTAGCATCAGAATGTTTTTTCGCTCCGTCATTAATAGGAGAGAGCACATTTTATACTTTTTGTCCATACAAATAATTACTTTTCAATTATTTATCATTTTAACATTGCTGTTTATTCTTTTTATGCTGCAATAAGGACTGGTGATATAAACTACCTACCTTTGTGAATGATTGTAAGACACAGCAAGGCGTCGATGAAGATTACTAAAAGAAAAAAAACCCAGTACAATGAACTTCTTTTCCTATTTTTTACACCAGTTTCTGCAAGTACATCTAACTGATAGAAAAACCTAAATAACTACTCTACGCTCTAAATGTAAACAAAGTAACGTAGTCGTACTGATTTGAATCAAAGTAATAAAATATTTTACTTTAACTGTGAGTATAACGTTCAACATTAAATTATCAAGCAAAGAAAAACCTTTAGCTATTTCTCTTTTATAATGCATACACATTTATTGCACTTTATACGGTATATGTTTTATCAAATGAGAACCATTCCATGACCATTTTTAAAAACAAAACGAAATTGTGCAGATCAGTCGAACAGGCCAACAAATATGAATGCAATAATATAAGACTAAAAGATTTAAATGAAAACGTAGCAAAGAGTTTTGGACAAAACATTTCTCGAAAGACATAAATGAGTTTAATCCTACTTTTCTACTATATATGACACTGTCTGAATACATGTCTGGAAACTTCATTTACTAGCGTGGTGGTTGACGTGTTTGGAGAGTATCACGATTCTTGAACGATGAAGAGCCCATTTGCAGATTTCAAAAACCAGAGCAGCTGCTAAAAGGCTTAAGTTTCCACCCCTATCCAATACTTTTAGCTATAGTGATAGTAACAAAGAGTAACAGAACAACAGTACTTTACCTTCACCTTTACCTGACCTTAAATGTAATTCTATATTGCTATAAATACCGAACATATGTCGTACGTAGTCAATACGTAACATCACTTAAAGTTCCTTTTAAAGCTATATTGATTAATTCTTCATTAAGGGTTGTATAAAGTATTGGGAAAGAAATATTAAGTTTGTTTTCATATGTTTACGAATAGATTCTTATCTGATCAATTAATTTAATGATCCTGCTATTCAATATAAGTTTTTAATTTTATTACACATTTCTTAATTAAGCTGTTAACTGGAAATAAGTAAAGCGCTGGTAAGTTATTTTTTTCAAAACTAGTCATTCACAATAGCTGGTTCAAGACTTATTGTGTACACATTCTAAATACCGATAAAGAAACATACTAGATTTCTTGCATCTTACACATAACGTATTTATAGGTTAGTAGTTGGGTTCATATTTGCAGTTAACGTTTAACGCAATTAATAATTAATACATCCATATTTTGCAACATTAGTAAAAATAATATATTACACATTTTCCTGACTGCAGATGTACTCATGGGATCATGGTCCACGACCAATCAAGTTGTCCCTGTTGTTCACGCTTTTCAGATGAGGAATCGAACTATCTTTCTAACTGCATCACTATCAGTCCAACCATGCATTAATTTGTTTTTCATACAAATGTTATCTGCACAATACTCGTGTCTTGTCGAGACCGTTTCTCTCAAGATAATTTAAGAATACAAAAGACTTGGAAAGAACATCTCTAGGCTAATTCGCATGCTGGTGCCAATAATTGACATATGTTCTGTACAAGGAAAAACACACATTTGACCTTGTTTTACACTTTCTTTCTTTTCATTGGTTAACGTTCTCTAAGTATGGACCGTTAAAAAAACTTTAAATAATATGATGCCAGATTTTTTAGACAAGTTCCACAACCATTGAACATACTACACTAACTCAGCAAGCACTTAATTTTAACTATAACTTTCAATTTCACAATTACAAAACAAAGGAAAAAAACGCAAGAATGTTTCGACCATACACTACTAGACAGCTAAAACATATCGAAACTACTAAAGTGATACCTCCTCGACCACCAAATCGACAAATCGTATTGATGATCGATCACTCGGCTGCAGAGCACACAATTTTCTTGTTTTGGCAGTTACATGTAACTGACAAAGAGTAACAATTGAAATTTCTTATAAATATGTAACGAGAGGAATTCGTCTGTTTATTGCACAAATTGATCAATAGTACCAACGGTGTTATAATAGGCTGAAAATCTTTTGTCTTTTGTCATAAGAGGATATGTTGTATTGGAGTTTTTGACTGTGTTTGTTTTCTTTTTTCTCGTCTCCAATTAAGGTGGGAGGGGAGAAAAGTATCATCATCCCAAATTACCGATAAAAAATGAGAAAATCCCAAAATCCAGTTGGATCAAATGACATTGTCCTGAATTCCTGAGAAATTTGGAATGTTAATCAATAAACAGTTGCCCATATGTTGTCAATATTAATATTGAGAAGTAGATAAACTTGAAGTATCTTTTAACTTATTTGAGATAATTTTCATACTTATTTATTATTAGCAAAAAACGATAAGTTTAGCATTTCAATGGAATAAGCCAAAATGATACTTTGGCCATACTTTGAAAGTTGTCTGTTTGCCCTTCTCTTACTAGTGAGCTGGAAACATGCAAAGCTGGGTAGGAATACAATTTTATTTTTTGATCACATAATTTTAAAAATATTCACGGTGACTTCACATCCCGAATTCCCGGCGAAATAAATGTGCTGTTTTACGGATTTCGCTTCTGTTTTAATCCCGAATTCCCGGTCAAATTTTAACAAAATCCTGAATTCCCGTGCAAAAAATGTCCAATCCCAGCGTCCCTAACAAGGTCCTCACGACCCTCATATATCCTAAATATTGCTCGCTAGACTCTAAGCAAACCTTAAGTCTACCAATCGAATGATTTGTGTTTTTTTAACATTATACTTAAATTTAATTGCCATCTTCCAAAGAGCTCATGCAACAAGAATCCACTGATGCTTTATGATACTATTGCCAACAGTTAAATATCGTGTTGCTACAAATGCAAAGAAGTTATTTTGGTCCTAACATAGGTCATTATTTGTATTGTGATGTTTGTGTACTGTAAATGAACGATTTTCTTTGTTTCATTTATTTGAACCTATTATTGAATAATACTGAAATAATATTGAACTTCAATACGAAAAGTCACATTTTATTTTCAATGTTACAAAACGATCTATATTTCTATTTAGACAATGTTTGTTATGAATATGTAAACGTATAAAGAGGCAGAAAAGCAACCAAAATTACATCATTAATAAAATCATAAAGACAGCAGAAGAAAGAAATCAGCAACAAACAACAAGTGACAAAAAGAATGAAAACGAGTGCATAAACTATGGAACAGTTACATAACAATATGTGAGGATTCATCTTACCCCGTTATTACGCTCTTCTCAGACAAATAAAACATCGAACATCAAATCACAGTATCAGAAGCAACGCCTCCCTCTGGAGATAGAAAATCAATAAATGCATCCTTTATTTCAACAAAATGCTTTGTCCGTATGAAAATCCTTAAAACTGGTTGAACTGTTATATTAAAGTTCAAGATTTTAAAATTATCTTAAAAGTTTTCAGGTGTTTTTTTACACTTAAGGGATATTTATTTGAAATTCAATAGCATATGTGCCTTCAACCAGAAGTGTTCATATAAGAATTTCCTGCGTTCTCCCATTATAGAAACTAGACTCAATGGTATGCCTGAAAAACTTAGAAAAGTGGCGATAAAACAGTGATTTAGAATAAAAAACTGTAGTCAACATTTATGTCACTTACGATGAGCATAATAGAGTTTAAAGTATAAAGTCTTTTCTTAATGGACTTTGGGGCTCGTGTGGCTTGTTTGTTTTATTTGCATTGTTGTTTTGCTTATTCATTTTCTAGGTTTCGGTTGGCCAAGGAAGTGTGTTTTATTTTATTTGGTAACTTTGAAAACGTTTTCTGGCAACTACACTAAAAACACAATTTGACAATGGTAGCTGAAGAACATATATCTTAAAAATGAAAAATTTCCAAAATGAAGTTTGTCTTGCACTAATGCTTATTTTTATTTAATTATATCCACAAAATAATAAATTTAATAACCTTTGTTACCAAACTACTAATATTAAGTTTTAAACCTTTTTCTTCCGATGAACAGATTCACCTTAAGTTACCCTTTATCCAAGAAAGGTCAGTGAATTTTTCGGATGGGGACGTGTGCATCCGCCGTGTGTGGAGGCCAAATATATGATATATGAAGAGAGTAGAGCGGCTGTTCAAAAATATAGAACAAGAAGCATTTATTATTTACAGCTATTCATTATATGAGATGTAATTTTGTAATGCTTCCAAAATAAGTCATCTTATTTTTTTATAATTTCTGTGAGCGTTTTACTATAATGATAATTATATTCGTGTTTCGAAAAAATATTATAAATTATATTTGAGGCATAAGAACATATTTCATTAAAGTCAAGGTTTTGTTTAATAGTTATATGTAGAAGAGTTTATCTAAGTGGTATGGTATTTCCGCAAAAAAACGAAGCAGATATTTTTAGTTCTTTTACGATAATCGACACATACGTTTACGCATAAAGATTTTTAACTATGAATGAACAAGGTATTTATTACATTTACGATGTCGTTTTGTCATGACATTTGATCCAGATCTAGTAGTTAACACACTTTCTTAAGTATAATCATTATAATATTGAATTATCGGCAACACACCGTAAACTGCGTTTCAAGTGAGGGTGATAACATAATAACAGATCATCTAAGGAATCTGTAAAAAAAGACAACTTACAAACCAAGTCTACGAAACTAACAAACTTGAGAACAAACAATAGTAAGACAGCAATATTCCTGACTTGATATGGACCTGTCCAAAGACGTTGTTGGTTAAACCAGGTTTTATGGCATGATTCATGTTTAAGTTGTGTAATAATGTTTTGTTAAAAGTGGCGTTAAACAACATTCAAACAACAAAACACATTATTGACTTACAATGTCAACAGAATGACAACATTCCTGTAGGCAGATAAGTTCGTAAATTTGTTTAGCATATGAAACATATGGTGTGATAAATACCTACACATTGTTTCCAGTGCTTTAAACTAATCACGCAATGAACAGTAATGTAGAAGCTTTGCTTTAATACGAATTTGAAATTTTAAAATACGCGGGTTTCCTTCTTCATTTATCGTAGATTTTAAAACACCTGATTTTCACGTTTAGAATATATTAAACATAATATAAAACGAATAATATTGTTGTATTATTACTAACTATTACTACATTTTTTAAATGCAAGCAACTTCAGCAACATCTTTTTTGACATTCAGAGGAACACCACTGACCCTGGGTTAATAACCAACAATATCCTTTCCGATTAAATCTTCAGGTGTCATTGAATATAACTGTCCTTTTAAAATGCATGTCTTGATATATCGTACCAGGTTTTCGATATCGAGCTGAGGGTGTGTTATCTCTGTAACAATATGTAATATTGCTAATTTCTTTTGATTGTCACAATGATATTATAACGTGATGATTGTGTATTGGTCTAGTGTTTTGGCCGAGATTTGATATATTACTTGTAGTTTTGAACAATATTTTAGTTACAACAAAAATCAGGAAAACGACAGAAAACCCCTTAAATGAAACACGTTTAAGATCTTATTAAAAAAATTACCCCAACTGAAAAAGTAATTTGTTTTTGTGCCTTATTAAGTAATTGTACAATTACTTAATTAGAACATGTTGATTTCTTTTCAAACACTTATTACATCGCTGATTCAGATTGCAAATTTGGATTTTTTTTTCGGCATAATTTCAAGATTTATGTTTTCGGATGTTAATGTAAACGTCAGTAAACTGAATTTAAATTAAAACCAAAAAATCATAAATTGATGCCTGCTCCAGCAAATCTTTGAATGAAATACAACAATCTTGATTAATTTGCATTGAAAGTTGTAGGTATTGAAGATATTATTTTTAAACAAATCTATCGAAAATACACATGTATTTGCGAAAATGACATGCGAAAATGTCCAAATAGCTTCATATACCAATAATACTATCTTAACATAATTTAAGAAGTTGAAATGTTATATATATATATATATATATATATATATATATATATATATATATATATATACATCACCAGAGTTAGCGGCAATTTATGTAGTCTGAAAACAGAGTTAATGGCAAGCCAGAATTAATGGCAATTTAACGCTTGCCGCTAACTCTGCAGCATATTTCATTCGCCTCGTTTATTTTAAATACTGATTATATTGTTAAAAGCTGCATACTGTAAGAAAGTGCCGTCTTTTATCTTTAAATGCATCGTTTCAGTTTTCCAATCGGAAGTCAAATAACAAAGTTTTGATTGTGGAAAGTGGGGTACCCTATTTCAGCGTATATAAGCGATGTGTATAAAATCAGAGTTGAAGGCAAGTGACAGTTTTCGTCGATTTTTTCTTCAGGATGGCATATATATGTGATGGGAAGTGCTTCGAAAAGAAAGTATACATTGAGACGCATCCAACGAGCCCAAAATGTCCGTACAATTTTCAGTAATTCATGACAAACTGGATATTGGTCATTATATACATCACCACTAAATCTTCATTCGCTCGAATCGTAACTGGGCATGCTCAGATATATACATTTTCTGACCTACTTTGCTTTTGGGAATATAAACATGACTTTAATTTTCAATATTTTTGGATTTTATTCAAATGATTTATATAATTATTTCTGGTAAGTGTGATTGTTATTCCCCTGAATAACTCATCTATGTGAAAACAATTCTCAAGACTAATCTGCATTATTTGTAAATAACTTCATACTTCTAAAATGCAGTCTTTAAGCACCCAAACATTTGTTCAAGCAATATTCTACCCAACCTAACCTCTGGTTAACCAAGACATTTTTACAATAAATGTGGGTACCAAATTGAGCATAAATGTATCCAAATTACCTATGACAATTAATATTAAGAGCAGTCTTTGAAATTAAGATTTGTAATTCAATTGCCTCGTGGACTTTAAAATATATCGAAGTCCATGATTGCCTGAATCAAACATTTTCAGATTTCGTCCTATTATATATCCAATACAAAATTCATCCAAATTTCACTTGGCCAAAGAATTTTTACTGGCCAGGGGCCTGCAGTCCAGTACTAATTTTGAAGACTGAAACAGGGCATTACATCCCAAACTATAACAATTAATATTTTAAAAGCGCATACTGTATCCCAACCTGTAACAAATTATATTAAGATGGGACATAACATGTACATTTTGAACATGCAAATGATCTCAATACACTATTTGAAAGCAAAAGAGGACAGTGACTTGTGTAAACACTTACTTATTTCTTACATAAATACAAACATACCAACAGGCTACTATAGTGAATCAAATCTAGTTCTTAACTTGTATTTCTGAGTTATATGTGCTCAGAGTGTTATTGTGGTGTCAGAATATGTGATTTATCAATTTTAATTTCATAATTTAAATATGGTTTTGATTCATGTCTTTATATCATAGTGTTATAAAATGGGTATTTTCATATTAATCCTGTATAATGTCCAAGGACAGTCGTATTGGGTTGAGGTCACTTGTATTGGCCCTATGTGCATTTTCAATTTGACTTCACTGAAAATTTTTAATGTTGCACATCAAAGATATAAATCTCCAGCTCCAGCAATATTTCATCAACCGCTACATGTTTGTGTACACAATAGTATTTTCAGGAAAATTAAATTATTTTTATTAATTATTTAATGTTGCTTTGAAGATCATGTTTGTTTGGATTCATATCAATAATGTTTATCACTTTAATTTCTCAATTATCTCCCCCTTGACCATAAAACAGCTTGGATTGAAGCATTTCTTACTGAACAAATCTCTGATAGTATAATGATAGTACCATTGTCTTTCAAACAGGGCTCATGTTCAAGATTAAATCAACATTAACATTTCTATCCTTTAGATGGGTGGGATTTGTACACTTTTTGATTAAATTTGTTCATTCATGTCATTAGAACATGTTATCTTTAGTAAATTAGTAATAAATGTGTACAATTCTTTTTTACATTAACTGATTGTTTTGAGGTTTTGAAAGTTTACCTGATGTATTTTTTGTGTTTACCTGATATATATATATATATATTTTTTATTTTGCTGCTATGTCATGTATTACATGTATTATCATTTCAATATGCAGGATTATCTCCTCCTTGATCATAATACAAATAAAATCTAAACTTGTTTGATTTTTATAACACTACATTTGCATTTGCTTTATGTCACTGTCTTGAGTGTATAATGACAGTACATGTCATTAATAAAAATGCTGTTTTATGTTCTGTCATGATAGAAACTTCAGTTACACTATTGATGTCTTGTCATATAGCAATATATATTAAGATGGTACACAGCATGTACAAGTTGAGCATAAGGATGACACCATGCTCATGCAAATGATCTCTATACCAAAGAAAAAGACAATGACTTGTGTAAACACACTTATTTCTTGTATGTTTGTGTGCATACAAAAATATATTTATAACAACAGGATACTATATATTAAATCAAATCTGGTTCTTAACTGAATAATATGCTTATGATTGCTCAATTTTAACATTAAATTTTTGTATCATGTTTTATAATCTCTCCATTGAGAAATAAAAATGTTGCACATAACATGTATCAGGTTTCAAGTGATATTTCATCAACCGCTATGTGTACAAATTTGTATTTACATGAAATGTATTAATGTTGATTAGAAGTATTTAATTTCACAATTATCTCCCCCTTGACCATAACACAGCTTACATTGAAGCATTCCTCACTGAAAAAATCTCTGGTAGTATAATGATAGTACACTTGTCTTGAACAAGAGGTCAGGGTTCATTTCCCTGTCAGAGATAAAACCAACAGGAACCTATATATCTGCTTAGGGGGAGGGGGCTGCATACTAGTGTTTGCTTTTAATAATATTATTTTGTTAACAAGACTGACTTAAAATTATCTTCCTTTAAATTTAATGATATATTTATTAAATAAATAAGGTTACTACATAATTATTACTTCTCATTTTGATATATATATTAGTAATCAATGTGTACAATTCATATATACATGAACTCAGTGTATTGAGGTTTGGAAAGTTTACCTGATATATATATACCCGCGGATTCTTCAGTTGGGTGAATTCACATACATAATTTTTGTGTACTTGGGAGAAAAAAAAAATTGGGGGAAAAAATCGTTTCTCCCAAGTGTTTTTGGAAGCCTATTTCAACAGGTTAGAACTAACGCTGACCTTACCCAAGTTAACTGAAAGTAGGGTCAGGTGTAATCTTCGTAACTGTTTTTGGTTCAGCCCTTTTGGTTCAGTCGTTTACGAGATATCTGATCTCAAAGTGTTTCCCCCCTTATATTCGAAATAATCAAAATTTATTCAATATGTGGAAATTGTGGCGTTTGCGCAAATGTTTCTTATTTTAGGTTTATATTTTAACGGGAAAGAATTTTTTTAATGTAGAATGAGTTTTTCTAATTTTGCAGTAAATTTTTGGTCAAAAATATTTTTAAGGAAAAATGATATCTGAGATATTTATTTTTCACACAAAATATAAACTCTTTAGGGTACCTATCAAATTACAATTAAATCTGATTGGCTGTATCATGATAATTGACAGTTTACGTTGTTTGTTTATAAGAAAGTAAGCGTAAACATCCGAGAACAACGGACAAGATGGAGGAAGGCTTGATGATGACTTGCTTTTGATCTTGTTCTCTTATAGACGTATCGTTTGTGAACTTGATTTTCACAGACATTCATTGTTGTCTGCACAAGAATTACACCGAGGCGATAAACAGTATCAATAAGTATACGTTTTTAATTATCTTGAATCACGTGACTAAGCCAGTAAAGGTCAAACAATAAATTGAATTCATTTTTCGTAAGTAAAGTTGCATGTTAAGATAATTACCTTCCATGTATAAAATTTTGATGGACTATAATTAACATATATTATTTGTTAAAACGTACATTTGTATGTTGAGACTGGGTACCCTGTTACCCGGTATTCGAACAGGGACATTATATTAGGGGACTCCATGATTCAGTGTACAGAAATCTGCAAATTATAGATGATATAGAAATGGGAACAACCGAAAACTATAAATATAAATCAGTAACAACATTATATTTACGCTTTATACCCAACTTAAAAAAACATCGGGAACAAAAAAGTTTTGTGACCAAATGTGCAAATTAAAAGGGGGGGGGGGTCGTTGTAGGTATACAAGTAGATTTTCCATTTATCGTTCAGATAAAAAAGAGCTACATTATCGTTAGTTAGTGTTAAAAGAGTTTCTGCTGCTTGGTAAAAAAGAGGTTTTCTCTTTTACATGTTACTTCTTGCTTCCTGTAGTAGTTTAACATTGACATGTCTTAATTTGTATCTCATTTTAAGTGCTTTTCATTTCTTTTTTCTCTTATCTTAGCTAGTTATTTCTTATCTTTATATTTGGGGAAGAATAATTTATAAATAGAACTGGTGTTTGTTTTTACTTCCTCGTAATAAGATATTTTTAGAATGATTTCCGCACATTGAACAATAAATGAAAATTTAATTCAATGATATATGGATAACTTAATCATTGTTCATTTGGAATTAAGTCATAGCATGGTTCATAGATTTTCTTTGTGCTTTTATACGCTCGTTTATGACGGGCGTATTATTAATATGGTATACAAATGTCCGTCCATCTGTTGTCCACAAGTCACAATGTATTTTGAGAATGGGATCACAAATTGTCTTTACACTGCATATAGTTGTGAATTATGTTAGCCTCATGATCTATATACATTTTATCAAATTTCTGATTTATTGTTATAGAATTCGGGACTTTGTTTGAGAAACAAGGGGGATTTTATCTCAAAAACACTTCATGAATTTTAATTAAAGGTTGGAAGAATTGTTTATTGTAGAAATTGACAGAATATTTATGATGCACAATGTACAAATATTGAACATCAATACTGTGCATTCTTAATGCATGCAGTAATCTATGTCAAAGTTATTTTAATACATTGTGTCTGGTATTGCCCTTTATTTTTAATGTTTTTAAAAAATCATATATAATGAATATATGTACATTAAAATATGAGTTGGTGGCCTTGGTGGCCGAGTGGTTAAGGTAGTTAGTCTACTTATTTATCACTTGGTCTGTCAATACTTAGGTAGTGGGTTCCAGTCTCACTGCGGGCAGGGTGCACTCGACTCCAATTTTAATTGACGAGTTAGGTCATTTTTTCATCTGGATACTCTGGCTTCCTGAACAGGACGCCACAATATTGAAAATTGCCGAAAGAAGCACCAAACATCATTCAAACAAAAACAAACAATAAATATGATTTTTTTTACAGATTTGTTTAATCGTCAGTATATGAAGAACAATATATGAAAACTAAGTGCACACTCACTGGAATAAGAATTTTGTCAGATTTGAAAATTAATGTTTCTGCATAGTTCTTCTTCCATTGTCGTGCACTTGATCAAAACAAAGAAGTCTTCAATTATGAACATTCGACAGGGAACAGAACCATTTCATCAGCGTGAATGTCACTAATGCCATTTCGTACATGTACCTTTTTGCAAGAAGGCTTTTGTATATAAGGTGTAAACAGGCACTTTTGGTATATAATGCATTCTCTAGCATCCTATGTTACACCACAATGATAGCTTTTGCATTAAAGGTGTACTATATCCAACACCATGTAATTTTTGTTTTATTAGTTGTAAAATAGCCTCTTGTGTAACCCCGGCATGATATCGTTGGTATATAAGGTGTATAATAGCCTCCTATGTTACCCTGCCATGATATCGTTGGTATATAAGGTGTACTATAGCCTCTAATGTAACCCTAACGTGACTTTTGGAATAAAAGGTGTACTATAGCCTCCCTGTCTTCATATCTGTGGTATATAAGGTGTACTATAGTCAGTATGATGTTTGTATAAGGTATACATTGAGTTATACGAACTATATCTAATGCAAGTACAAGCCGTGCATTGTAAAAAAAACTCACCACACGTCAGTATGATGTTTGTATAGAGCAGACATCGCGTTATATGAACCACATGTATATATAATGCAAGTACAACTCATACATTGAGTAGTACAGCACAACAGGTCAGTCTGAAGTAAGTACAAAACGTACAATGTGTAAAACGCATCATATGTCAGTATGATATTTGTTTAAAGCAGACATTGTACTATACCCACCACAGGTATATTGAATGCAAGTCGTAGACAGACATTGCGTTAAACAGCAGAACAAGTCAGTCTAATGTAAATACAAAACGTACATTTGGTAAAACGCACCGCATGTTAATACGATGTTTGCATGAAGCCGACATTGT
The DNA here is from genome assembly GCA_944474755.1 of Limnoperna fortunei. Lineage (NCBI taxonomy): Eukaryota > Metazoa > Mollusca > Bivalvia > Mytilida > Modiolidae > Limnoperna > Limnoperna fortunei. Next base: position 33,704,368 of record OX104115.1, read on the forward strand.
GTTATAGGCCCGACGATTATATTTTATGCAAGTACAATCCATACATTGTGTAAAACCCACCGCATGTTAATATAATGTCTATATAAAGCAAACATTCCGTTATATGAGCTACAAGTATATCTTATGCAAGTGCAATCAATACATTGCGTTGTACAGCACAACACGTCATCCCGATATTATTCAAAACGTACATTGTTGTTAAACGAACCAGATGTCGGTATGATGTCTGTATAAAGCACACATTTTGTTATACCAACCACGATTATATTTGATTGATTGATTGGATGTATACTTTACGTCCAGCGAGCAGTATTTCGGCTATTTAGGACGGGAACAAGTTAACAAACAATAAATCAACTGAAAATGGGGTGGGATGGGTCACAGGAAATACAATTTTAACTGCCACTGTAAAAGTATGGAGTTTTGGGTAGAGACGGAGGACGTAGCCTTTTGTAGCGGCTGCAATGAGCCTACTCTTTTTCGAGATCTACAAAAAGGTCTTTGTCGTGCAAGGAGCGTGGCACTCTCCAAACACGTTACTTACTACGGTCCGTGGTCAGGCTTTCCGTATTATGACCTAACAATCCCCCAAACGAGAGGGTCTTCCTTACTTGCCACCCGTGGACTCACTGGGCTGCTCTGTGGGTCGAGCACTAAGAACCTTCCCAATATTGTCCCAGCGAGATTATATTTGATGCAAGTAAAATCTATGCCTTACAGTGTAAAGCACAACAGGTCAGTATGATGTAAGTACAAAAGGTACATGCACTGAGGTTGCGGGTTCGTGTCTCACTCTGGGCAGCGTATACTCGACTCCAATCTTAATTGCCAAGGATTGCCATTTTCCCTACCGAAGGTCGACCGTTTTCTCCGGGTTCTCCGGTTTCCTCCCAATAAAATCTGAACGCCATGACATAGTTGACAAATTCCTGACAATGGCGTTAAACATCATTCAAACAAAACGTATATTGTGCAAACGAACAACATGTCAGTATAATGCTTGTATAAAGCAGATATTGAGTTTAACGCAACACATATATATCTAATGCAAGCACAATCCATGCATTGTGTAAAACGGACAACACATGTCAGTATGATGTTTCAATAGGGAAGACATCGCGTTATATGAAGCAGATGTATATCTAATGCAAGTGCAATCTATGTATTTAGTTTTACAGCACCACAGATCAGTCTAAAGTAAGTACAAAACGTACAATGTGTAAAACGCATCACATGTCAGTATGATATTTGTATAAAGCAGCTATTGTGTTATAGCACCACGTGTATATTTAATACAAGTCGTAAACAGACATTGCGTTAAACAGCAGAACAAGTCAATCTAATGTAAATACAAAACGTACATTTAGTATAAAACAGACATTGTGTTATAGGCCCGACAATTATATTGTATGCAAGTACAATCCATACATTGTGTAAAACGCACCGCATGTTAATATGATGTCTGTATAGAGCAAATATTGTGTTATATGAACCACAAGTATATCTTATGCAAGTACAATCAATAAGTTGCGTTGTACAGCACAACAGGTCATACCGATATTATTCAAAACGTACATTGTTGTTAAACGCAGCAGATGTCGGTATGATATCTGTATAAAGCACACATTTTGTTATACCCACCACGATTATATTTGATTGATTGATTGATTGATATGATGCATACTTTACGTCCAGCGAGCAGTATTTCGGCTATTCAGGGCTGGAACAAGTTAACAAACAATAAATCAACTGAAAATGGGGTGGGAAGGGTCACGGGAAATACAATTTTGACTGCCAATGGAAAAGTATGGAGTTTTGGTTAGAGACGGAGAACGTAGCCTTTTGTAGCATCTACAATGAGCCTACTCTTTTTCGAATTCTACAAAAGGGGTCTTTGCCATGCAAGGAGCGTGGCACTCTCCAAACACGTTACCTACTACGGTCCGCGGTCAGGCTTTCCGTATTATGACCCCACCCCACCCCACAACGAGAGGGTCTCCCCAATAGGGGACGCGCTGGGCTGTTCTGTGGGTCGAGCACTGAGAACCCTCCCGGTATGATCCCAGCGATTATATTTGATGCAAGTAAAATTTATACATTGCATTGTATAGACCAACAGGTCAGTATGATGTAAGAACAAAACGTACATGCACTAAGGTTGCGGGTTCGTGTCTCACCGCGGGCAGGGTGTACTCGATTCCAATCTTAATTGACAAGGATTGTCAGTTTTCCTACCGAAGGTCGGCTGTTTTATCCGGGTACTCCGGCTTCCTCCCCAATAAAATCTGAACGCCATGACATAGTTGATCTAATGCAAGCACAATCCATGCATTGTATAAAATGCACCACGTGTCAGTGTGATGTTTGTATGGAGCAGACATTGTGTTATATGAACCACAAGTATATCTAATGCAAGTACAATCCATGCATTGTGTAAAACTCACCACATGTCAGTATAATGTTTGTATAAGAGCATACATTGCGTTATATGAAGTATATCTAATGCAAGTATAATCTATATATTTAGTTTAACAGCACCACAGATCAGTCTGAAGTAAGTACAAAACGTACAATGTGTAAAACGCATCACATGTCAGTATGATATTTGTATAAAGCAGCTATTGTGTTATAGCATCACATGTATATTAAATGCAAGTCGTAGACATACATTTCGTTAAACAGCAGAACAGGTCAGTCTAATGTAAATACAAAACGTACATTTGTTAAAACGCACCGCATGTTAGTACGATTTTTGTATAAAGGACACATTGTGTTATAGGCCCGACGATTATATTTTATGCAAGTACAATCCATACATTGTGTAAAATGCACCGCATGCTAACATAATGTCTGTATAGAGCAAACATTGCGTTATATGAACCACAAGTATATCTTATGCAATTACAATCAATGCGTTGCGTTGAACAGCACAACAGGTCATCCCGATATTATTCAAAACATACATTGTTGTTAAACGCACCAGATGTCGTTATGATGTCTGTAGAAAACCCCCCTTTTTTGATACCCACCACGACTATATTTGATTAATTGATTGATTGATTGGATGTATACTTTACGTTTAGCGAGCAGTATTTTGGCTATTCAGGACGGGAACAAGTTTACAAACAATAAATCAACTGAAAGTGGGGTGGGATGGGTCACGGGAAAAACAATTTGACTGCCACTGGAAAAGTATGGAGTTTTGGGTAGAGACGGAGAACTTAGCCTTTTGTAGCGGCTACAACGAGCAGACTCTTTTTCGAAGTCTACAAAAAAGGTCTTTGTCATGCAAGGAGCGCGGCACTCTCCAAACACGTTACCCACTACGTTCCGCGGTCAGGCTTTCCGTATTATGACATAACAACCCCACCCACAACGAGAGGGTCTCCCCAATTCGCCTACCGGGGACGCGCTGGGCTGTTCTGTGGGTCGAGCACTGAGAACCCTCCCGGTATTGTCCCAGCGATTATATTTGATGTAAGTAAAATCTATACATTGTGTTGTATAGCACAACATGTCAGTATGATATAAAAACAAAACGTTCATGCACTAAGGTTGAGGGTTCGTGTCTCACCGCGGGCAGGGTGTACTCGACTATAATCTTAATTGACAAGGATTGTCAGTTTTCCTACCGAAGGTCGGCTGTTTTCTCCGGGTACTCCGGCTTCCTCCCCAATACAATCTGAACGCCATGACACACGCCAAACACGATACCTACTACCGTCCGGGTCAGGCTTTCCGTATTATGACCCCACCCCACAACGACAGGGTCTCCCCAATGCGCCAACCGGGGACGCGCTGGGCTGCTCTGTGGGTTGAGCACTGAGAACCCTCCCAGTATGGTCCCAACGATTATATTTGATGCAAGTAAAATCTATACATTGCGTTGTATAGAACAACAGGTCAGAATGATGTAAGTACAAAACGTACATGCACTAAGGTTGCGGGTTCGTGTCTCACCGCGGGCAGGGTGTGCTTGACTCCAATCTTAATTGACAAGGATTGTCAGTTTTCCTACCGAAGGTCGGCTGTTTTCTCCGGGTACTCCGCCTTCTTCCCCCAAAAAATCTGAATGCCATGACATAGTGGACAAATTCCTGATACTGGCGTTAAACATCATTCAAACAAATAAACAAAACGTATATTATGCAAACACACAACATGTCAGTATAGTGCTTGTATACAGCAGATATTGAGTTTTACTCAACACTAGTATATCTACTGCAAGCACAACCCGTGCATTGTATAAAACGTACCACATGTCAGTGTGATGTTTGTATAGAGTAGACATTGTGTTATATGAACCACAAGTATATCTAATGCAAGTACAATCCATGCATTGTTTAAAACTCACCTCATATCAGTATGATGTTTGTATAGAGCATGCATTGCGTTATATAAAACGACAAGTATATCTTATGCAAGTACAATCCATGCATTGTGTAAAACTCACCACATATCAGTATGATGTTTGTTTAGAGCATACATTGCGTAATATAAAACGACAAGTATATCTTATGCAAGTACAATCTATATATTTAGTTTTAGAGCACCACAGATCAGTCTGAAGTAAGTACAAAACGTACAATGTGTAAACGCATCACATGTCAGTATGATATTTGTATGAATCTATACATTGCGTTGTATAGAACAACAGGTCAGTATGATGTAAGTACATGCACTAAGGTTGCGGGTTCGTGTCCCACCGCGGGCAGGGTGTACTCGAATCCATTCTGTTTTCCGCGGGTACTCCGGCTTCCTCCCCAATAAAATCTGAACGCCATGTCATAGTTGACAAATTCCTGACAATGGCGTTAAACATCATTTAAAAAAATAAACAAAACGTATATTGTACAAACACACAACATGTCAGTATAGTGCTTGTATACAGAAGATATTGAGTTTTACGCAACACAAGTATATCTACTGCAAGCACAATCCATGCATTGTATAAAACGCAACACACGTCAGTGTGATGTTTGTATTGAGCATACATTGCGTTATATGAACGACAATTATATCTAATGCAAATACAATCTATATATCTAGTGATAGAGCACCACAGATCAGTCTGAAGTAAGTAGAAAACGTACAATGTGCAAAACGCATCATATGTCAGTATGATATTTGTATGAAGCAGCTATTGTTTAATAGCACCACATGTATAGTTAATGCAAGTCGTAGACAGACATTACGTTAAACAGCAGAACAAGTCAGTCTAATGTAAATACAAAACGTGCATTTGGTAAAACGCACCGCATGTTATTACGATGTTTGTATAAAGTAGACATTGTGTTATAGGCCCGACAATTATATTGTATGCAAGTACAATCCATACATTGTGTAAAACACACCGCATGTTAACATGATGTCTGCATAGAGCAAACATTGCGTTATATGAACCACAAGTATATCTTATGCAATTACAATCAATACGATGCGTTGTACAGCACAACAGGTCATCCCGATATTATTCAAAACGTGCATTGTTGTTAAACGAGCCTTTTGTAGCGGCTACAATGAGCCTACTCTTTTTCGAATTCTACAAAAGGGGTCTTTGCCGTGCAAGGAGCGTGGCACTCTCCAAACACGATACCTACTACCGTCCGCGGTCAGGCTTTCCGTATTATGACCCCACCCCACAACGACAGGGTCTCCCCAATTCGCCAACCGGGGACGCGCTGGGCTGCTCTGTGGGTTGAGCACTGAGAACCCTCCCAGTATGGTCCCAACGATTATATTTGATGCAAGTAAAATCTATACATTGCGTTGTATAGAACAACAGGTCAGAATGATGTAAGTACAAAACGTACATGCACTAAGGTTGCGGGTTCGTGTCTCACCGCGGGCAGGGTGTGCTTGACTCCAATCTTAATTGACAAGGATTGTCAGTTTTCCTACCGAAGGTCGGCTGTTTTCTCCGGGTACTCCGCCTTCTTCCCCCAAAAAATCTGAATGCCATGACATAGTGGACAAATTCCTGATACTGGCGTTAAACATCATTCAAACAAATAAACAAAACGTATATTATGCAAACACACAACATGTCAGTATAGTGCTTGTATACAGCAGATATTGAGTTTTACTCAACACTAGTATATCTACTGCAAGCACAACCCGTGCATTGTATAAAACGTACCACATGTCAGTGTGATGTTTGTATAGAGTAGACATTGTGTTATATGAACCACAAGTATATCTAATGCAAGTACAATCCATGCATTGTTTAAAACTCACCACATATCAGTATGATGTTTGTATAGAGCATGCATTGCGTTGTATAAAACGACAAGTATATCTTATGCAAGAACAATCCATGCATTGTGTAAAACTCACCACATATCAGTATGATGTTTCTTTAGAGCATACATTGCGTTATATAAAACGACAAGTATATCTTATGCAAGTACAATCTATATATTTAGTTTCAGAGCACCACAGATCAGTCTGAAGTAAGTACAAAACGTACAATGTGTAAACGCATCACATGTCAGTATGATATTTGTATGAATCTATACATTGCGTTGTATAGAACAACAGGTCAGTATGATGTAAGTACATGCACTAAGGTTGCGGGTTCGTGTCTCACCGCGGGCAGGGTGTACTCGACTCCATTCTGTTTTCTGCGGGTACTCCGGCTTCCTCCCCAATAAAATCTGAACGCCATGTCATAGTTGACAAATTCCTGACAATGGCGTTAAACATCATTTAAAAAAATAAACAAAACGTATATTGTACAAACACACAACATGTCAGAATAGTGCTTGTATACAGAAGATATTGAGTTTTACGCAACACAAGTATATCTACTGCAAGTACAATCCGTGCATTGTATAAAACGCAACACACGTCAGTGTGATGTTTGTATAGAGCATACATTGCGTTATATGAACGACAAATATATCTAATGCAAATACAATCTATATATCTAGTGATAGAGCACCACAGATCAGTCTGAAGTAAGTAAAAAACGTACAATGTGTAAAACGCATCACATGTCAGTATGATATTTGTATGAAGCAGCTATTGTTTTATAGCACCACATGTATAGTTAATGCAAGTCGTAGACAGACATTACGTTAAACAGCAGAAAAAGTCAGTCTAATGTAAATACAAAACGTGCATTTGGTAAAACGCACCGCATGTTATTACGATGTTTGTATAAAGCAGACATTGTGTTATAGGCCCGACAATTATATTGTATGCAAGTACAATCCATACATTGTGTAAAACACACCGCATGTTAACATGATGTCTGCATAGAGCAAACATTGCGTTATATGAACCACAAGTATATCTTATGCAATTACAATCAATACGATGCGTTGTACAGCACAACAGGTCATCCCGATATTATTCAAAACGTGCATTGTTGTTAAACGAGCCTTTTGTAGCGGCTACAATGAGCCTACTCTTTTTCGAATTCTACAAAAGGGGTCTTTGCCGTGCAAGGAGCGTGGCACTCTCCAAACACGATACCTACTACCGTCCGGGTCAGGCTTTCCGTATTATGACCCAACCCCACAACGACAGGGTTTCCCCAATTCGACAACCGGGGACGCGCTGGGCTGCTCTGTGGGTTGAGCACTGAGAACCCTCCCAGTATGGTCCCAACGATTATATACATTGCGTTGTATAGAACAACAGGTCAGTATGATGTAAGTACAAAACGAACATGCACTAAGGTTGCGGGTTCGTGTCTCACCGCGGGCAGGATGTACTCGATTCCAATCTGTTTTCTCCGGGTACTCCGGCTTCCTCCCCAATAAAATCTGAACGCCATGTCATAGTTGACAAATTCCTGACAATGGCGTTAAACATCATTTAAAAAAATAAACAAAACGTATATTGTACAAACACACAACATGTCAGTATAGTGCTTGTATACAGAAGATATTGAGTTTTACGCAACACAAGTATATCTACTGCAAGCACAATCCATGCATTGTATAAAACGCAACACACGTCAGTGTGATGTTTGTATAGAGCATACATTGCGTTATATGAACGACAAGTATATCAAATGCAAATACAATCTATATATCTAGTTATAGAGCACCACAGATCAGTCTGAAGTAAGTACAAAACGTACAATGTGTAAAACGCATCACATGTCAGTATGATATTTGTATGAAGCAGCTATTGTTTTATAGCACCACATGTATAGTTAATGCAAGTCGTAGACAGACATTACGTTAAACAGCAGAACAAGTCAGTCTAATGTAAATACAAAACGTGCATTTGGTAAAACGCACCGCATGTTATTACGATGTTTGTATAAAGCAGACATTGTGTTATAGGCCCGACGATTTTATTTTATGCAAGTACAATCCATACATTTTGTAAAACGCACCGCATGTTATTATGATGTCTGTATTGAGCAAACATTGCGTTATATGAACCACAAGTATATCTAATGCAAGTACAATCAATACGTTGCGTTGTACAGCACAACAGGTCATCCCGATATTATTCAAAACGTACATTATTGTTAAACGCACCAGATGTCGGTATGATATCTGTATAAAGCACACATTTTTGTTATACCCACCACGATAACATTTAATTGATTAATTGGATGTATATCATACGTCCAGCGAGCAGTATTTCGGCTACTCGGGACGGGAACAAGTTAACAAACAATAAATCAACTGAAAATGGGGTGGGATGGGTCACGGGAAATACAATTTTGACTGCCACTGGAAAAGTATGGAGTTTTGGGTAGGGACGTAGAACGTAGCCTTTTGTAGCGGCTACAATGAGCCTACTCTTTTTCGAATTCTACAAAAAAGGTCCTTGTCGTGCAAGGAGCGTGGCACTCTCCAAACACGTTACCCATTACTGTTCGGGTTCAGGCTTTCCGTATTATGACCTAACAATCCCACCCCACAACGAGAGGGTCTCCCCAAATCGCCTACCGGGGACGCGCTGGGCTGCTCTCTGGGTCGAGCACTGAGAACCCTCCCGGTATGATCCCAGCGATTATATTTGATGCAAGTAAAATATGTACATTGCGTTGTATAGACCAACAGGTCAGTATGATGTAAGTACAAAATGTACATGCACTCAGGTTGCGGGTTCGTGTCTCACCGCTGGCAGGGTGTACTTGACTCCAATCTTAATTGACAAGGATTGCTAGTTTTCCTACCGAAGGTCGGCTGTTTTCTCCGGGTACTCCGGTTTCCTCCCCAATAAAATCTGGACGCCACGACATAGTTATCAAATTCCTGACAATGGCGTTAAACATCATTCAAACAAATAAACAAAACGTATATTGTGCAAACGCACATCATTTCAGTATAATGTTGGTATAAAGCAGCTATTGAGTTTTGCCCAACACAAGTATATCTACTGCAAGCACAATCCATGCATTGGATAAAACGCACCACATGTCATTGTGATGTTTGTATTGAGCAGAAATTGTGTTATATAAACCACAAGTATATCTAATGCAAGTACAATCCATGCATTGTTTAAAACTCACCACATATCAGTATGATGTTTGTATAGAGCAAACATTGAGTTATATGAAACACCAGTATATCTAATGCAAGTACAATCTATATATTTAGTTTTAGAGCACCAGAGATCAGTCTGAAGTAAGTACAAAACGTACAATGTGTAAAACGGATCACATGTCAGTATGATATTTGTAAAAAGCAGCTATTGTGTTATTGCACCACATGTTTATAAAATGCAAGTCGTAGACAGACATTGGGATAAACAGCAGAACAAGTCAGTCTAAATGTAAATACAAAGCGTACATTCGGTAAAACGCACCGCATGTTAGTACGATGTTTGTATAAAGCAGACATTGTGTTATAGGCCCGACGATTATATTTTATGCAAGTACAATCCATACATTGTGTACAACGCACCGCATGTTAATATGATGTCTGTATAGAGCAAACATTGCGTTATATGAACCACAAGTATATCTTATGCAAGTACAATCAATACGTTGCGTTGTACAGCACAACAGGTCATCTTGATATTATTCAAAACATACATTGTTGTTAAACGCACCAGATGTCGTTATGATGTCTGTAGAAAGCACACATTTTTTTATACCCATCACGATTATATTTGATTGATTGATTGATTGAGTGGATGTATACTTTACGTTTAGCGAGCATTATTTCGGCTATTCAGGACGGGAACAAGTTTACAAACAATAAATCAACTGAAAGTGGGGTGGGATGGGTCACGGGAAATACAATTTTGACTGCCACTGGAAAAGTATGGAGTTTTGGGTAGAGACGAAGAACTTAGCCTTTTGTAGCGGCTACAATGAAAATACTCTTTTTCGAAGTCTACAAAAAAGGTCTTTGTCGTCCAAGGAGCGTGGCACTCTCCAAACACGTTACCCACTACGGTCCGCGGTCAGGCTTTCCGTATTATGACCTAACAACACCACCCCACAACTAAAGGGTCCCAAATTCGCCAACTGGGGACGCGCTGGGCTGCTGTCTGGGTCGGGCATGGAGAACCCTTTTGTTCAAATACAAATATATGTTATGCCAGTTCAATTCATACAGTACAACAAGTCAGTCTGATTTCAGGGTAAATCAGACGTAATATTCAGCCGTGCAGGTCTTTCAAACATTGCTACCAGGAGCGCAAGGCGTTAGACAGCACAATAGGTCAGCCTGATGTTATTACAAATAGTACATTGTGTAAAACGCATCACATGTCAGTATGATTTTTGTAAAAGCAGGCATTGTGTTATATGCACAACGGGTATGTCTAATGCAAGTCAAATACAGACAATGCGTTAAACAGCACAACACACCAGTCTGCTTTTAGTACAATGCAGACGTGTTATACATCACTACAAGTCAGTGTAATGTTAGTGCTAGGCGGGATTCGTATGATGCCGGATCATAGATGAATCTGATGTTTGTGCTAGAAAAAAAGGCCGATATTCATTCCAACAGGTCAGTCTAAATGTGATGTTATACGCACCACGGGTATGTCTAATGGAAGTCGAACACAGATATTGCGTTAAACAGCACTACACACCAGTCTGCTTTAAGTACAATGCAGACGTGTTATACATCACTACAAGTCAGTTTAATGCTAGTGCTAGGCGGAATTCGTGTAATGCCGTATCATAGGTGAATCTGATGTTTGTGGTAGGATATAAGGCCGATATTCATCCCAACAGGTCGGTATAAGTGTGATGTTATACGCACCACGGGTATGTCCAATGCAAGTCGAATTCAGACGTTGTCAGGTTGATGTTATTACAAAACGTAAATTGTGTTAAATGCCCCATATGTCAGTATGATTAATCCAGAAATTGTGTCTTACGCACCAAATCCATACATTGAGTTGTACAGCACAACAGGTGAGTCGGAAGTAAGCACAAAACGTACAACATTTTAGTATGGAATTTGTTCGTATGTTCGTAAAAAGCGGGCAATGTGTAAGTAAACTTAATGCAAGTACAATGCATACTTTCGTTGTATAGCAGAACATATCAGTCTGTAATTTTATACGCATTAAAGGTATGTCTCATGCAAGTCAAGTACATTTTTGCATGACTTTTCGCAAGTTTCGCTCCTTTCGTGAAAAGGCATTAAACTTCATTCACTCGTGGAAGATCAACCTGTCTTTTACATTCCAGAAACTATGTAAGAACCAATTAGTCTCGCCAGACGAGACAGCTTTTTATGACGTCATTCGCGTCACAGTTACGTACACAACTTGATACGAAACATAACTGTAGAAATGCCGTACAAATCTGGAAATGCCAGTTTTCCAGACGAATGGTAGTAAGTTATCACCGAATAGTCATTAGTCCACCCCTAATAAAAACTGGAGGCGTGATATACATATGTACATATTATATGTATATGTTCTAAAACATGCAATTTAACTTAAGATTGTCATAACTGTTGTCATTATGAATATTATAATTAAATCTTTTCACAACTGTTGTTTTTATATAATGTTTATTGGGCCTGTGCCATTATTATAATGTGCATGTGTAAATAAAATTATTATTATTATTATTATTATTTAGCTGAAAAATTGCTAAAAGTGATCTAAACCAGGGACAGTCTATACTAACAGTACTATTATACAATTAATGACTTTGATATAGGTTGCAGCCAGAAAAAAATGTAATATTCACCGAGCCGCTATACATTTTTAAGGAATGAGAAATCCTGATAGAGACTGTATATTGAAGTCAGTAATTGTTTTATTACATGATTAAATCACCACGTTCCTTCATCAGAAAAACAAAGGATGTTTGTAATTGTTGTAACGCTGGTTACCCTTTATATTTCCTGTTAATACTGCATTTTGATATTGATTTGCTGACAATCCTGAAATTCCAGTTTCATCACATTTCAAATATTGAAAAGATTATAAATAAATTATTAATTTTATTCTTTACATTTATAACAGTATATTTTATAACTACAGATGATTCAATGACCACTATTAAAGTTGAATTTATTGTTATGTTTGAACAGTCATGAAAAACATGCTTGAACTAGTCAAAACCAGGTCAATAGTCGCAGTCGCGGATACAGAGGGTTGCGGGCCGGGTGCGCCCCACCCCCACGAATCCGCACCTGTCACCGGAAATTTAAAGTACAACGTAGCACCATAGACACGAAGAAGGTAATAAAAAAGGCATGTGTCCCCGCCCAACGTGGGTATTTGGGTTTTTGTTGTTTTTAGACAAATCAAAAGCACACAAAATTATATTCATATAATAAACTTTATATAGTATTCTGTGCCAGTTTAAACCAACCAGGGCCGTATCTACCATTGAGGCAACGGAGGCAACTGCCTCCTCTAGGTTTACCACAACAAAGAAATAAAGTGTGTATTTATTTAAAAAAATCCAATAAATTACACAAAGAATCTGCCACAAAATAAGGAAATACTCCAAAACTTATTGTTTTAATTCAACATTGTTAAAATAAGGGGGGGGGAATGTGTAACTTGCTTCTACATTGATTTTTGCTTAATTTTCTTCCCGCGGGGGACAGCCCCCCTGGGCCCTCCAAGCCCCTGCCTCCTCTATTTTCTGACCCTAGTTACGACCATGTCAACAAAACGTAATGCAGAATTGGTAGCGAAAAAAGAAGACACCTTATTCAGAATAGAAAATTTCCATTTAATAGTAAACGTGTATATTTTACACTATTTTTGACAAATACGCCAGATAATTGGATGTCGGAGTTTTTGGCTTAAAACCACACACACTACACAAATATAGTAATAAGGGTACTTCATTGTTGCTTTTGTTTCTTAGAATGAAACGCCACCTATGTCAGGGACGTCAAGCTCTTGGCTTTGCTTTATACTTGCTTTTATATTTAAAATTAAATATACAATATTTATTTGCATAAACACATTTACATTAAATGGTTATAGCACAAAGAATGAGCGAAAATGTCAATAAACAGTTTATAATTACAAACATAGCAATATTAACATGGCGTGACAGCGGTACTAATTTATTTATTATACTTTTAATTGTGTTTTCTCATCTGACAGCATTCTTGTAGAAATGTACTAAAAATTTTAATAATTGGATAGGAATTGTTATTTAGAAGAAATTTAATTTCTTTCATTGTTAGAGTATGAAGAAGCGGATATCCTAGTACTTAGCTTTTAAGTTTTTCAATAAGGTTATTTCTTAGATTGTTGTAATGAGGACAAGTTGATAGAAAGTGGAACTCGTCCTCAATGTTTTTATTAAATATGAAAAAAGATCGAAAAATTAATACTAAAATATTTCCATTGAATGTACCATGCAATCATATTTGAATTATTTAAAATCTAGAATATTCTTAACAGATTAATTTGCAAATTTTGACATTAACATAGTGTGCCTGAAATTTCCGAATTTTTGACAGGATTTTCCGAACACGGCTTGCTATTAAATTTTACACGAGGTCTTGGATAGATGAGAAAGATGCCCCTGCGTAAGTTCAAATTTTATAGCTTTTTAGGCAAGAGATTATGGCGCTACTGAGTACTGACGATTCATAAAGTACGACGATAGTCCGCATTCTATAGATATGGCCAAAGCTTATTAAAAACGAAGCATATACAGGGGTATTGTGTGTGTGTAGTGGGGTTGGGGGGGGGGGGGGGTTGAGACTTTTTACCACAAAATACCACAGAACTCTAAAAGAATATTATGATATGCTTAATTGTGAACAATTGACGACTTTCCAATTTAAAAAACGCCACATAGCGTCCACTTCCGGTACTAAAAACTGCAGCCGCAGTTTGTCCTGTTGAAACCTTTTGAAATGGACAATTGTTTTTTATTAATTTTCACGCTTCAGTTGAATGACAGGTGTCAATATCTGAGTGAGGAAGGTTATTAAAACGGCCTGCTGTGTAAACGTGATCTGAATTAATTAACCAATGTTCATTACTCTAGTCTAGACTATACTAAATGTTACACCCCACATGCGCTCAGCGTTTTGCTTGCATTTTTTTATTATTCCATACTGTACCTTTATAGTGCTAAAATCCGATTTGAAAAAAATCTACACGATAGCACGTCCATATTTTATATTATGTCTTTGTTGTTGAAATATCCGAAATCGTCCTTGACATTTGCTACGGGAATTTTACATGGGAAGTAAACCATTTGAGTTTCTAAAGGGACCTAGCTTTGTTTTCAAAAGATCGTCTGCTTTCGTAACGTTCAATGGTATTCGGACAAACCGCGAGACTTTTCCCGCCTTAACTGCAGACGACATGACCCGAAGGATTTCGAATAGATAACAATTGACTCTTCCAAACATACACTTCCGTGGTAATTTAGGTCAAACTTTACTATAGAAAAGTGCTCTATCAAAGTAAAAAAATCTGCCGCATTTCAAACCGCCGACTATCACTTGGATATAATTGTTGTTGTCAGTTTACACATTCTATTATCTACAAAAGGAGCATAAGCTGGACCAAACGCGGTAAGCAGTTTTTATTTGTCAGCCAAAAAAACCGCTATATTGCCGCTTCGAAACTTACTATAGTTACCTGAGCTGATGCTAATTGGAGGTAGAACCCCAGCTGTTTTATAGCTTGAATAAACATATTTACCAGTGACATCCGTGTTGTATTCAAACTTACCTGTTGCCTATGGCTATAGTAACATCTATTTATAAGGTTAATTAGATGAAAAATTTAATTGGCATAGACAAACAATATAAAAACAATAAAAAATCTTTATTTCAATATCATAGTCCTTTAGTAATGATAGCCGTAGCTTTTTTAACAGGAAGTAAAAGGGGAGATAAATCATGTAAAACTGGAAATGGGTCAATTTGTCTTAAAACCTCATTTTTGTTACTGCCTCCCACCCACGACCATGGTCCCATCGTACACAGCTGGGCAATACTTCACTCCATGACCACAGAACGAAACTAAAAATAAAATTGACGACTTTCCAATTTAAAAAAATGCCACCTAGTGTCCACTTCCGGTACTAAAAACTGACAGCCGCAGTTTTTTCTGTTGAAACCTTTTGAAATGGGCAATTATCTTTGATAAATTTTCACGCTTCAGTTGAATGACAGGTGTCAATATCTGAGTGAGGAACGTTTTTAAAACTGCCCGCTGAGTAAACATGATTGTTAATTAATTAACCAATGTGCATTACCCTATTTACGCTAATTGGAGGTATATCCCCAGCTGTTTTATAGCTTGATTAAACAAGCCTACCAGTGACATCCGTGTTGTATTCAAACTCACCTGTTGCCTATGGCTATAGTAACATCTACTAATAAGGTTAAATCGCCGATTGCGAATTAAGTGATGTTACCTCCCTTAAAGGGGCGGGTATCCACGATTTACATGTGTGACTCGCACATGCAGTATATGCTTACCACTAACTTTCCTTGAGAAAATACTTATTTCCAATGCATTTGAAACCATAAAACAATGTTTTGCAACATATATTTGTCGTCGCTATTGTAGTTTTATTTTTCGGTTCACACAATAGTTCATTTGACAAATAATTTTATTGTCGGAAATTCAACAACAATCGGACTTGCACAGGGCTCACGCTGGGCCAAAATTATAGGGAGAAGTCACTTCTCTTTTTGGGTGGTTGACAGGGAGAAGTGAGGATAGAACAGGGAGAAGTGGGTGAACAACAGGGAGAAGTTATATGTCGCGAAAGCGTCCTGTTTTCATTGTTTTTTTTTAAATAAGTGTTGGCATTTGCATTCTTATTGTTATATGTTTTTTAGCAGTTTAATTTATTGAGGATAAAGTATCAAAGATTTGATTCACTATTCAGTATACTTATTTCACACATTTTCATAAATACATGTATTAAACATAACAATAAAAAAAGAATAAACTGTCAAAAAACTGTTCATTAAAATAAATGTTTCTTTGTCATTGGTACACAAATTGATTGAATTATAATGAAGTACTAAGAACTAGAGTAGAAGTAGAAAATTACATCATTGGGACACATATTATATTATGTAAAATGGTAAAATTCACTATTAAAATTATTTTTAAATATTTCACTTAAATTTGTTTAAAGTAACTGCTAAAATACTTTTTTACTACGTTTCTGTCATTGCAATACTCATTTCATACCTATCAGCGTAATACATTTGATCTCCGGTACCAAATTCATATCCGCTCCGGAAAATTTAATGTTTTTGCACTGAACTGGTTTTCGGTCGTATTTTAAACCTACGCTTTATATTCTTAATACAAATTAAATGGGTACCAGTTGACTTTGTGGCGCGTAAACAAAATAAACATGACACGGTATCAAAAATACGACGATTCTTACCAAAATGGGAATAAAATTTTAAAGGCGACTTCACTTCGCTTTGGAAGATGATCGAGGGCGAAGTGGGACCACGATAAAGCGACTTCTTCGCCCGAGTCGCCCTCCAACGCGAGCCCTGTTGCATAATGCGAGTATTCAGTGTCAATTGTCATTCTTTTGAACGCCTGATGTGATCGACTCAATTGACAGGTGGGTGGCCCCTGTGTATCAAATGCAACACATATTTTACAATCTAATCAATAGGTGTGGCGGGAAAAATTCAAGATGGGAGGAGCATTCCTTCATAGACTTGAAATATCACGTGTTATTTCATATCAGTGAAATTATGTTTGTTTTAATTGGATAAAACAAGGTCAGCTGGTATTAGTTAATTTGCAGTAATTTGACGTGTGGGCATTATCACGCCGTGATAACGCCCACGGGCGTTATCACGTCATGGTAATGCCCTCTCCAGTAACAAGCAGCATAACACTGTTTATTTATAAAAAAAATATATGTACATGTACAACCCAAATGAGGAAAAAATGTCATTCAGTTTAGAAAACTAACTATGTATTGCCTAAAAATGCCAAACAATGATATATCCTGAGGCCAAACATTCAAATCATAATGCAAGCAGCTACAAAAACGTAATACAGTCTTAAACATATGGTTTCTTATTCTTTAATAAAATAAATATAATAGTTGCTTATATAGCTGGCATTGTCATGATACTTGACAGCACTCGGGACAGTGGTATTGCCTTTAACATTGATAATGCCCTCGCCTTTGGCTATGGCGTTATCAATGTTTCAGGCAATACCACTCTCCCTTGTGCAGTCAAGATATCATGACAATGCCCTCTATATAAGCAACTATTGTATAATTAATACATCTCTCTACATCACTGCACCTTTCTGGGTTCCTTCAAAAAATAAAAAACAAAATAATCTTAAGCTATTTTATTTTCAATATTTTCCCTAAACCTACAGTACAACTGCAATTTGGAAAATGCTTATCCTAAAACAGGTGGGTACAATATAGCTTGGAAAGTTGTATCGGATATGAGCAACACATTTTTCCATGGTAATTATTACAAATTGCACGTGTACCTTTCCCAATTAACACCAGTTACATGTAAAGGAGGCTTCTCAGTGTGACATTTTTTAATTATAGGTACATGTATATGTATTGAAAGCCATGCTCACACCTATCAGAGACATATAATAATTACATGTACAGAGGGAACAACATGTTTTTTATAAAAAACACTAACCCACCATGGAAGTTAATCCTTTCCTCTATCACCCACGTGCACCATGGTATATCCCCGCCTACTATCGTGGTTAATAATCTTCTCGGGTAATCTTACCACGATATGATACATATGAGATAGTTCAGTCTACCATGGCATGTCGCCACAGGGGTCCGGCCACGATATCTCACATGCATTTTATTTGTTGATGATTAATAATGATTTAATTTGCCGGTAGACTTGAAGATCGAATATTTGTTCAACTGGTTGCATGTGTTATGGATTAAATATCATCCTGAACAAGTTCGGTAAATTATCCGGATTTGAACTGTCACATTAGGTTTTTAGTGTATTACAACATAGAACTAATTGTCCTGAAGTTGTACACGAACTCTCTTTAATCAATTATAAATCCTTTTCAACAGAAAACAAGCAGTTGAGCAGCGATCTTTTTCTTTTTTTGGTATTTAAAACCAGAGTTGTTTTAACAAACGCGGACAAAAGATTACATCATGTATCGTTATATAAAATTCGTTAACAGGATAGGATACAACAAATAAATTACTAAAATGAATCCAACATGCAGCAAGAATATTAAATGTGTGAAAAGTTTATAAACGAGAATCGCCACATACAATATAGTTTAACTACGATATAGTACAGGCGCCTGTTTCACAAGGTTGAATGAAGTCTTACGTGCGCATAATTCTAAATACACATTTACCTTGGACAATGGCGTTTTAAACTATAACAATTAATATAACAGGTTTATATAAAAAAAAGTAGTGCTGTGCTTCTGAGCTAGTAATACCCTATGCAAAACTGACAATTTTTCAAATGGACGCAGACATGTTATTTGTATAAAGTTCCCTTTAAAATTAACTTGCAGTTTCGGTGTTTTTGCATGACATAGTATTAATTGGGATGAATGTTCTCGAGATCAGACCCCTTTAAGACTTGCCTTAGTTCTCTAAATACAAATACTAATTCTTTATATTTTGTTGTATTGTGGTACACGTACATTGATCAAACAATAAAATATGCATAGTTACTTACTAGTACATCTGTTATAACATTAACAAAACAAATCCGAACAGCATGTTTGTTTGTTTTGTTTTGATCTTTTTTTCTTTTTTCTTTTTTGTTGTTTTTTTTTTGCGCACCGATACAAACGTCTGTTTGCGGACAGAAGGTTTTGTCGTAATATAATAGAAATTATAAGGATGCTACTAAAGTCTTTTCTACAACAAACGTTGATGATGTGTCAGTCTTTTTACACTGAAATGACTATAAGGGTTGATTCTATATCACGATTGTATTTTTTAACACATGTGGTTCAACACCGAATACGAATCAAGTATAAAATCATTCGTGGAACGATATATTCTGCGACATTAATATTAAGTGATAATTTCGAAAATTTGAAAAATCAAAATGTAGCATTGCAAGTTGTATTGATTTTAATGTTTTTAAACCGAATTTCTTTACAAGTCTCATATTTATTGTGAATGTGCTATTTGACCGTTCAAAATGTGAAGCCGCGTGTTCACCTGTTAATTATAAAATTATACAATGCTCAAGTTTATTGAAATGTTTGAGAGCACGTGCTTGATTAAATGATGACTGGACAATACATGGATAATAGATCGATTAAAGGTGTGACACAATTTACATCGGATAAGATCAAACGGTTGAAACATTAATCAGAGGCGCTGACATTGAAATTTTGACGATAGAATAGCAAAGATTTTGACAATTTTAAGGCAAAATGCAGTGTTCTAACCTTTTAGAACACGTTATGGGAATAATTGTCAATCTAAATCAGTGACAATAAACTATAAGCTGATAAGGTATTCTCGTATAATGAATAGATTAGCAAGAACGCAGATTAATTTTGTTTTCAAACAAACGTATTAAAACAGCATATTTTAACACAAATGTCTTAATTAAATCGCAACATTTTAATTTTTTCACTGTGTAAGCATGAAAGGAAATTGAAAATCCACCATGGTCAACACGGTGGGTCACAATATGTAGTGGACAGAACACGATGTATCGCAGAATACCACCGTGGTGTATGGTGGTGAATTTCTGAATGAAAAAAACCACGACCACGGTATATAGTGGGCAATATAAAAAACATGTCACGTCTGTACTAGTAATTATATAGATTTATGTCATTTATATTGCATGTATATTTGTTTACACCACAATAAAAGCCACCTTTATCTAACCAGCAGTCAGGTGTATGTACATGTAGTATCTTTCATCCGCTGAACAGGTATAATTAATTTCCTTGGGGCACAAAGTGGGAAAAAAATTTCTAACAATTTATTAAAAACGTATTAACCACAGTTCATTGTTAACACTTATTGTGTATAAATTTTAAAGTTTTTAACAGCGCACTTTTATTTGACAAAAGTTTGCAAAGTTTGTATATATGATACAGTAGTCCCCCTCTTATAAGACCACCCCATCTGAGTCATGAAAGTGGTCTTATAATGGGGGTGGTCTTTCTTGAGGGGATACAATTTATACAGGTCTATTAAGCTTGGTCGGTTGATTAGCAGCAAAAGCTGTGAAGTGATTAATATTCACACAAAATAAGTATTTTTATTTTATTATTCAATATAAATAAAAATAAAAAGAATTCATGCAGTTTTTATCTGTTCAAATGTGTAATGATAATACAATATTTCCAAGTCTTCTTAACAGTGAATGTTTCTGTTCCTGTTTCATCTGCTTTATCGTTGTTTTTATCACTTTTATTGTCTGCCAAGGTTCCACTTTTTCCAGGTTTTTCTCCGTTTCCAGTTTCCCAAGTTTTTGACATCGTTTGTAGTAAATTTTGATTTATGATTATGTTGGTACATTGTATTATTATCTCCTTGTTATATATTTCAGTCTTCTTGTAATAAACCCGATTTCCGTCATGCCAAAATCAAGCTGATCTACAATTTATATTACTTGTTTTCCCCTTTAATCCAGCTTAAAAACCTTTCTTTTGCACGATTTCGACATTTTGTTTACCGGTTGTTGAACTGTTTCCAAACTGGTTTACGATAATAAAACCAAATCTCGTTCTATTCGAGACTTCCAAAATAAACATCCGGTCAGAGAAAATGGTCGGTCATGAGAAGAATTTACGTTGTTGTGTCAAAAAAACGTGGTCGCTGGTTGCTTTTGAGGGGTGGTCGTTCGCGAAAGGTAATTTTATGTTAGAAACATTTAATGCATCAGGATTTTGGCTGGATAAAGCGGGTGGTCGCTGGCGAAGGGATCGTATAAGAGGGGGACTACTGTACATATTTTAATACCCCGTTTAATTTAACGGGGGGGGGGGGGTTTCACCTACGTATAGGTGCCAATTAATTGTTTATTGAAGGTATAGTGTGACACATTTATGTTATGGCTTATATACCAACTACAGTCTTACATGTTAACTAGAGTTACCGAACATGTTACCAGTAGGAGGCGAGCATATGGAAAGACGTGAATTAGATAAAAATTTAATTGGCATAGACAAACAATATAAAAACAATCCAAAATCTTTATTTCAATATCATAGTCTTTTAGTAATGACAGTCACAGTTTTTTTAACAGGAAGTAAAAGGGGGGATAAATCATGTAAAACTGGAAATGGGTCAATTTAGAGACGTAAATACAAAGAGCAGATAACTTTTGATAGGTATGTCAATATTGTTTGTGCTGGACTGAATTTTTTTTTTACCGCTTTGGTGGTGTTGCTTCGTGGACTTCAGTTTGATCGACAATCAGTAGGAAAGCAAACGACCGATTTTTAACGACTTCAGTCACATGACTAAAGGTCAATTTTTTGTTGTTTTTTTGTAAGTGTGATAGTGTCCCAATTTTCGTTATCGTAAGTAGCAGTGCCGTAACATACATCAATAAAATAAAATACAGCAAAGTCCATGATAATTACCTGTCATTTAAAGAAATTTTGTACTGAATAGTTTTAATTTACCAGATTCTGCAGATTAAAAATGTTATTAAACAATGGTCTAAGCGCAATCTTACTGTAATAGGCAGAATAACAGTGGTAAAATCACTTATCCTACCAATACTTAACCATTTGATTATTTCATTACCAAATCCAAGAGATGAGACTATTAAAAAGTTACATAATCTCTTGTTTTCTTTTACATGTTTTATATGGGCTTCACCAATTCACAAAGTCAAAAAAGAAGTATTACAAAAGGGTTATGAAGAGGGTGGACTTAAAATGATTAACTTACTTAGTATATGCTTTTATTCTTGCTCTAAAAAGTACTTGGATAAGACAAATCCTTCGAACTAACAGTAAATGGCAAAATATATTTCTTTCTACTAGTACTATTGAAAGCAAATATTTAACTGTGGAATGTATAACATAAAACAGTTGCAAATGAAAATAAAAAATAAATTTTGGAAAGAAGTGCTAAAATCATGGCAAATGATAATTGAAAAAGAACAAAATAACACTTGGGAAAAAGTCCAATATGGATGAATGAAAAAGTCCAAATAGATAATAAGCCAGTTTTTTTTATAAAGACTGGTCTAATGCTGGAATTATATATATTAATGATTTAATAAACACAGATGGATCATTTTACTCTTTTGACCTTATACAACAAAACTTTTATATAAAAAATAATGTCATGAAGTATAATAGCATTATTGCAGCTTTAACAGAAGCTGCAAAAATGTTTATAAAAGAAAATTTTAATTTGAACTTGCCTTTCATCCCATCAGTCATTTAAGTGTTCCTAAAAAATACCAAGGGATCTTAATAAATGTACTCCATTCTAAACAGAAATCAAAGTATTCCGAATGGTAAAACTAAATGGTGTGATATCTTTCATACCAATGAACAAAATTGGAATAAATTTTTTAAGTTACCATTTGTAGTCACCAAAAACACCAAATTACAGTGGCTTCAGTATAGAATCAATCATAGAATCATTGCAACAAATAAATTTCTCTGTAAAATCAGAATTACTGATGATCCAAAGTGTACATTTTTCCAAACAAATATCGAAACTATTGAACATTTATTCTGGGAGTGTGAACATGTACAATCATTTATTACAGATACTGAAAACTGGTTTCTCTCAAATGGTATAAGTATATCATTGAGCTGCCAAAACTTTCTGTTTGGTAATATAAGTAATATTTATTATGGAATGCTGAAAATATTATACTGCTCAACATAAAACAATACATATATAATACTAGGTGTTGTAAAGGTAGATTAAGCCTGCAATCATTAAAAGAAAAGCTTAAACACATGTACTCAATTGAAAAGATGATGTTTGTTAAAAACAAAAAAATGACTAAGTTTAATAAATTATGGAATATTTTTCACATTTTATTAAATAAAGACTTAAGTATATATATATGATGAATGTAAAAAATATATTATTTATAACTTACAATACTGTATCTTATATATTGTTGTATATATATCAAGCAGGAATGGCAAAATTTCAGTTTTTAACTTGAAATAAAGATGCTTTCTCTCCTTTCTCTTCTTGTATACCTACCTTTCTTAAAACTCTCTTAAAAAAATTCAGCAACTGGTTTTTTTTTATATGCATATAACAGTGGTTCCCAAGTTGTTTTAGTATTTACTGGACATTTGGTCCAGTAATAATTGAGATATTACTGGACCGACACAACTATTACTGGACCAATTTTTTTTAAACACTTTTTCAACAATCAAATTTTATTCTCTGCCAAATTCAAACACCCTCCACCAACTGTCCACTTCTGATAAAAAGTCAAGATACCAAGGTCAATGTCGGTCAAAGTCGAAACATATTTCCGTATTATCAATTATTTTCCGTATAGCTTCAAAACGCACGATTGATAAAGATTGGGAAAAAAACCCGTGCGAAGAAAAAAGGAAACCCCGATTCAGAAAACATCTATTTGCGGAACATTAGTTTACTAAAAATAGCACGGTGTTTTCCATAAATAGTCTGGTTAATACTGCATCGCAACAAAATTGTCAATCGGACACTCGGTCCGATTCTGGGACAAGTTTTATCGGCACGAGGCCGTTTTCATCTGACTTTTGCCAATATCCGACAAACCTTCGGAATCACTGATATAACTTAAAGTTACTACAATCCTATAAATATTCATTATTATTGTGATATTCATATGTAGATTTATATATAATTGTTGTTGGAAAATAAAAAAATTAAATTAAAAAAAAATAAAAAAAAAATTACCAGGTTAAAATGCCGTTTGAAGTGGCATGTTTTGATCTGAACTCGGCACTCTGCGGACAGAATACTCTTAATTAAAAATATAAATAGTAATGGTGACAAAATCGCGACCTATAAATTATTACAACAATTATCTAATATTATGTCTTCGATCCAATTTTCAGCTTTCAAAACATCTGTCGCCTGAATATAGCTGAAATATTGCTGCTCGGGCGTTAAACACCATTAATCAATCAATCAATCAAAACATCTGGGAAAACATTTGTGTCAGCTTTTTCAGTGACAAAATGCCGAAAAGGGGGGGGGGGGGGGGGGTGTTGGAAGCAACTTAACTTACGCTTCGAAAAATATTTAGCATCTCTCTACCAAAGTAGAATAGCATATCAGTACTTATTAAATATATAATATATTAGTATTGTTTCTTTTGTGTAATGTGTGGGTCTCAAAGCCTCTTTGAACAAATTTGTGTCAGCTTTTTCTACAAAAAGGGGGAAGGCTAAAATACATTTGAAATGTAATGGTAAATTTTTTAAGCTGTGTGTGCATTCGAGAAAAAAGTGTGGTGTGACGCTGTTAAAAAATTTTTGTTTTACTTACGGGTAACTTTTACTGCGTTAAATTGCTTTATCTGTCAAGTCTGGGTCTTTACTGTCCTACTGAATAATCGGAGAGTATCAAATATTGTTTATGAATATTCATGAAGGATTGCATCACATTTACCATATATCCAGGGCTCGCGTTGGAGGGCGATTCTGGCGAAGAAGCCACTTTATTGTGTTCCCACTTCGCCTTCGATCATCTTCCAAAGCGAAGTCCCCCTATCATTTTGTAGAATCGCCTAATGTCGCCTTTAACATTTTATTTCCATTTTGGTAAGAATCGTCTTATTTTTGATACCGCATAATGCACGAAATCAACTGGTACGCATTTAATTTGTATTAAGTACTAGTATATAAAGTGTAGGTTTAAAATACGACTGAAACCAGTATTAAATTTTCTGGAGCGGATATGAATTTGGTACCGGAGTTTGCAAATGTACTACGCTGAGAGGTATGAAATGAGTATTGCAATGACAGAAACGTAGTAAAAAAGTATTTTGGCAGTAACTTTAATCAAATTTAAGTGAAATATTTCAAAATACTTTTAAAAGTGAATTTTACCATTTTACATAATATATTATGTGTCACAATGATGTAATTTTCTACTTCTAGTTCTTATAGTACTTCATTATAATTCAATCGATTTGTGTACCAATAACAAAGAAACATTTATTTAAATCAACAGTTTTGTGACAGTTCATTCTTTTTTTTATTGTTATGTTTAATACATGTATTTATGAAAATGTATGAAATAAGTAAACTGAATAGTTAATCAAATGTTTGATACTTTATCCTCAATAAATTAAACTGCTAAAAAAAACATATAACAATAAGAATGCAAATGCCAACACTTATTTAAAAGAAAACAAAGAAAACAGGATGCTTTCGCGACATATAATGCAACTCCCTGTTGTCCACCCACTTTTCCCTCTTTTATCCTCACTTCTCCCTGTCAACCACCCAAAAGAGAAGTGACTTCTCCCTATAATTTTGACCCAGCGTGAGCCCTGATATATGCTACAGTTTGTTGCTATGATTAGGTTGAGAAACCAGAATTCAAAATTTCGTTTACAGTTAGTTATTTGCACAGTAAATTAATGACGCTTCTACACAACAAGGTTTTATATACATGTACTAGTATCTTTTAAAAGATTTGCTTATAAAAATTAATTTAACCAACCGTTTTCATATCTTAAAAAAGTTATAAAAGTCTAAGTCCCCATTTTGTCATGACGCAGTTACATTTTGTACTTCCCATGTAATACATGATCATGCATGATAAAATCGCTCTTCAGTGTGAAAACAACAAAAAGACCGCTTATGTACATGACAATCTTGCAGACAGATCAAGACGATTGTTGTCCAACTACTTGCCATTAAAGCATTTGGAGTTGATTTTTTTGTAGGTTAAGTTCATCTTATTCAAGCCAAACATAAATTTAAGCATGTCAAGTATTTCTTGAAATATAGTGAAGGTAACAGCCAATTTTTTTTACATTTCCAGTTGTCTCGACCGCCAACAATTGCAAAATAAAATAGAAATAAATGTATTCAGTAGCTTTTCTATGTAAGAGTAACAAAATATGTTGTAACTATTACAGAAGAACTTAAATTCATTTTATATAATTTTACATTTTTTATAATTTAATTTGCTTTGTAAGCTGAAATCTGTTTGGTTAATTCAAATCGAGCAACCCATATTATAAATACTAGTATAACTTGCGTGACCTTTGACCTATTCTTACGCCGTTGAAATTCAAATAGTTCCATGACGTCATCGATGTTTTTTACTATAAAAATTGTTAAAATTTATAGTTAAAATTAATTATAAGAAAAATTTCAAATTTCTGAACAGGTTATACGATATAATATGGTTGAGGTCTAGCTGTTTACACCATTAGGCGTCAACAAACCCAAACCACTAGTATGTCGTATAACTTGTTCAGAAATTTCAAGTATTCCTTAAATATTGATTTTTTTTTGTGGAAACAGTTTTGTGCCAAGATCAAATATTTTGAAAAATTAAAATGTAAATTTCTTTGATTTAAAAAGAGATATTTGAAAAAATTAAGCTGTTTTGAAATTGTCATGAATATTTTCAAGGGTCAAAACAAGAGTAAACAATACCACAGCCTTAAATTACATTTATAGAGATTGTAATATAATTTCTGCATGAATTTATACTTACATGTAAGAAATAATACATGCATATATATCTGATGTATAAAAAAAATGGTGTTTTGTTTCATGTTTTATTTCCTAATACAAATGACTTAATTATAAATAATTGTTTATTGGAAAAAGAACTTGATAATATAATACATATGTATCCAACCAGAATTAAAAAGTATTTTGGCAGTAACTTTAATCAAATTTAAGTGAAATATTTCAAAATACTTTTAAAAGTGAATTTTACACGTCTTAGATGGGAGTCATTGACTTATCTTTAAACACAGCAAAGATAAGGCTACAATTAAAAAAACTGTTTGTTTCCCCACTCCCCTACCCACATTTTTCAAGATGGGTAGGTACTAGTAGGTAGGTGTGTTTTATTTTTGGTAATTTTCTAATGCATATCTGTTCTGGCACAGCATGCGGTTATAATAAGCTTTGGGAAGTCAGTAACCACCATTGAATAGACTTCATACCCTCATGAAATGTTTAACACAAGTATTGAAAACAAAGTTTTTTTGAATACAAGAAATGTTTTAAACTGAACAGACACAAACATTTGACTAGAATAGACTCTTGTCTAACATGTCGAACATAACTACTAGTACCGGTATTTAAAGGCAATATATAACTGTCAAAAAACACAGGAAAATTGTAGTATGAAACATGGGTACTAGTATCTGTGATAGGGTTGGATTCTTGTTGATGGGTACTCTTGATAGGGAAGGGATCCTGTTCACGGGTATATGAGATAGGGAGTGGGTCTTGGTGCTGTCTATGCATACCAGGAGGGGTCCTGTCCATCATGTCAATAGGTTCCTGTGATCGGGATTGGTCCTGGCTGCCCATGGTTATCTGTGATATGGAGGGTGTCCTGCCATAGGTACCTTTGATAGAGAGGGCATCATGTCCATGGTAACCTTTGAAAGGGAAGGGTGGCAGTCCTAGTACAAAAAGGATAGCATGTTTGGTTAAGATATTTTTTACAAGCATGCATTTAAAAACATAATTCTTGGGGTGTTGCAACATCGAACAACTGTTCAAAACACTATCCCCTCTACCGCTGGCCAACAGTTTGACTGTTTCCAAATCACATTTGAAATAACTGTATGTTTTTGTTTGTTTGAAGGAAACGCCAATTTCAACAATTTTTCAGCTATATCATGACACCCTACTGGGGGAGGAAGAGTACCAGGAGACAACCCTAACCTTTGGTAGGAAAACTGCAATTCTTTATTGTCAATTAAGATTGGAGTCAAGTGAACCCTGAACGCAGTGAGACTAGAATCGGCAATCTCAGTGTTGACAGGCCACATGATAAATAATAGACAAACTACCTTAACCAAGAGGTCCCAAATAGTACTAAGAAGCATGTAGATTAATCATTACTTCAATGATGTACGGGGAAGACAGGATGGTCTTTGTTAAACAACTTTTGTAAAAGAAAGGGCTTAGGCCTAAATTAATAGTCCGGTTCGAAGATGTTCGTCTTATAAGTCAGCGGCAATTTCTGGGTCGGTCAGGGAATGGGGAAACAAACAACTTTTTAATTTAGGCCTAAGATATAAAAACTTTATTTTTAGTTTTCTGGAAGAAGAAAACTACATAAGGCCTGGACAGCTATTGAACAGCTGAAAATAACAACAACTTTTGAAACTTAAATTCTGTGCAGGAACCACAAATTTTAATTTCTCCACCCATTGCGGCTGGGGTGAAGAATAGTGGAGAGACAGTTTCCTCCACAGTCACTTAACTCTCCTTGGTGGAGTCGCGGTTTTTTGTATTTGTATGTATTTCATAATAAATAAAGTGATGTCATGATACAACTAAAAACCAAAAATCAAGATAAACTAACTAATACATACATTGTATATGCTACAGAATTGGTTTTTACATCGATTTGTTACTTTAATTTACAAACCATATTCATTTATATTTTGTACTTTAGCTTTCATTAAAACTCTTCTATTAAATAATACAAAAATGAATACATTGTATTTGTAAATTTCCTCATGTTTGTCTTTTTTTATGGTTTTTAGTCATAACAAATTCAGGGAGATAATTACGTTTACATTATCAAAAAACATATACACTAGTGTAAACAAACCACTTACGATAAATTACAAGCCATATTAAATTCATAAAACACGAGAAACAAATAAGAAACAAGAAGTCTTACTGGTATAATGATTTTCATTCACAAATTTAGAATGTTTATTTGATTCTGACCTGATGTCAACATGTCTGTCTGTAGACCGACTTATACGAGGGTCAACAGCAAAATACCAGATTTTAAAGCCCAAAAAGATTCCCTGACTTATATGCGGATAGTCTTTTTAGCGAGCATCTACGATGATAATTGACACTTCCTGACCATTTTTAATAACACAAGTAAGGGTACACAGGTAATGCTGTCATTTTATAACCAATTAGTGTTAATTATGTTTTTAATTACAAGATATTTGACAGCCTGAGCTACAGTTCAAAAACGAACTCACAAGCTGAATTATATTTAAACAGTGTCAAAGCTGTCTGTTCTACTGTAAATAAATAACAGTATCTTTTTGGATTTTTATAAACATCGCAGAATCTCGGTATCAGCATGTCTACGGAAAAACAAAAAAAAACTCCATCGGAAAAAGAAAATCTCATGCCAATAATGAAGGGGTGGACAAAGGGTACCTTTCTCCTTTCTCCCTCCCCTCAGCTCCTTTCTCCCTCCCCTCTACTCCTTTCTCCTTCCCCTCGGCTCCTTTCTCCCTCCCCTCTTTACACTTCTCCCTCTTTAAAACCCTATAGCAATAGAAAAGATCACTAAAGTTTGACTCAAAACTGATATAAATTTGGGATATGAAGCATATACATGTAAACGACTTTTACAAACAAAGCATGACTCATGACACATTATCAAATGGATTTAATTGGTGTATCGTACACTTTGGTAAAAAAAAATATGAGGAGCATAAACTGTGACCGGTATATTTATGAAATCATGACACTGAAACCTAATAGCAATCATACAGCCAGACCTGTAGTCCACATAGACCCATAGTCCACCCAAACTTGTAGTCCACACAGATCTCTAGTCCATACAACCTATATAGTCCACACAGACCTATGGTCCATACAGACTTATTTTCCACATAGATTTATAATCCACTTACATTTCTTACCAACACCCACAGTCCAGTCGGAACAGTATACTTTTTAAATAAATGTGGGGATTCCAGTAAATAAAGCTTGAGCTATTTTTAGAACTTGGATAAGATTCATGCCTTGTTGGTACATGTATATAATAAGGAAAAATTTATTATATTTCTGAGGTCAATATTTCACAATGAGACATGTCAGACTAGTTACCAAACGAGTGAACACACACTGTAAACTCATTTATTGGCTTTTTAATCCATAAAAAAAAATTGTCCTAACCCCAAGTGCCTGTGATGTACTAGTAAAAAAACTACATTATTAAGTTTTCCTCCTCAACATCCATTTGAAAAATGTGCCAAATTTTTTGATTGGGTAATGATTTTCCATTTTCAATGATCAATAATTTAAAACTAATTAATGCATTTATTACAAATTTAATTTAGTGTTTTGTATTGACAGCAAATAATTATTTCAATTTATGCATTTGTAAAACTTTGAATATCTTTAGGTTTTCAGAGCTAATACTTATAAACTAGTTTAATTAATAAATTGAATGTTAACATGTCACTGTCAAAGTTTTTAATAAAGAATAATTGCTGTTTGGTGACCAATGTTTATATTTTCAGCATAATTTTATTAACCAAAAAGATATTCCACTGAAATTCTAACATATTTAATGCAATTGTAAATCCCCATATCATTGAGCATAAATATTAAAGTCCAACTTTTCCAAGCTAAAAAAAATGACAAGAGTCCAAATTTCCTAGCTAATATATTCCGTGCTAAAAAATATTAAAGTCCAATATTCTGCACATTTTCCAAGCTAAAAAATGACAAAGCCCAAATTTCAGAGCTACTTCCGTGCTGAAAAATATTAAAGTCCAACTTTACCTGCATTTTTCAAGCTAAAATAATGACAAAGTCCAAAATTCCAAGCTAATTCCATGTTGAAAAAAATTAAAGTCCAGTTTTCCGCACATTTTCCAAGCTAAAGAAATGACAAATTCCAAATTTCCGAGCTAATTTTGCACTTTAAAATATCAAAGTCCAAAATTCCAAGCCTTTTCCGTGCAAAAATGCGAAATTCTGAGCAAAACAGTGCAGAATTCAGAGCACAGGTCATAATCTCCAGCTATGGGTTATTAACAAAACTGAATAATAAATTTTGACCCCTGAAAATTGTATTCGACTTGCTCAACTCAGCTGCAGGGGGTCATCATGACCCCTGGATTAGAAAAATTTCATAAACACTGACTATTAGACGAGGTTCTGGCAAGGTTACATTTAATATCCCTGATCAAAACAAATACCTCAACTTGTGTTACAAGTAGTTCCCAATTAAAGACTTCTTCATGTACTTACACAAGGGCTCAATTTTGGTATGCAAAGAAGTATTGAATATCATAAAGAATTTTGATAGGAGGATAGTGTATGGTGATCTTCATTTAGGTGACATCATTTTTTTATAAGCCTATCATAGATGTGTCGTACAATACAGGAAAACGAGCAAGCAGTTGATGGGCTGGTAACGTCCACAGTCATGTCCACCATCTAAGTCAAACAGTTACAAGTTGTCTGATCTTCATGAAACATGGGGAAAATGATTTTGGGCATAATATCTCGACTGACATTGACAACCAGCCAAATTGCTTCAGCCACTTCAGAGTTATGAAAAATGAAATTCAGTATTTCAAGACTCTTTTGGAGCCTTCTCCTGAGAGTCCCATGACTTTTGTCAACTGAACCTTTCTGCTGTCCAAATGATTTTTAATTTCATTAAAGATGTTAGGACCTGTTGCTCCATTTATTCTAACATCTGACAAAAACAATGGTAAGACTACCACATGAAGCCCCCAATTAAAAATATGCAATGCATTAGACTTTCACAAGATACATGGAAATATCCCACAACTTGCAATGCATGACTGTGTCC